>OZ024742.1:301147349-301232349 GCA_964016885.1 Eledone cirrhosa | reverse complement strand
AGTGGTGAGGTGTATAGTAGAGGTGAGGTGTATAGTAGAGATGGGGTGTATATTAGTGGTGAGGTGTATAGTAGAGATGGGG
Organism: Eledone cirrhosa; assembly: GCA_964016885.1. NCBI lineage: Eukaryota > Metazoa > Mollusca > Cephalopoda > Octopoda > Eledonidae > Eledone > Eledone cirrhosa. The sequence continues at coordinate 301,232,267 of OZ024742.1, read as the reverse complement.
TGTATAGTAGTGGTGAGGTGTATAGTAGAGATGGTGTGTATAGTAAAGATGGGGTGTATAGTAGAGATGGGGTGTATAGTAGTGGTGAGGTGTATAGTAGAGATGGGGTGTATAGTAGTGGTGAGGTGTATAGTAGTGGTGAGGTGTATAGTAGTGGTGAGGTGTATAGTAGTGGTGAGGTGTATAGTAGAGATGGGGTGTATAGTAGTGGTGAGGTGTATAGTAGAGATGGGGTGTATAGTAGTGGTGAGGTGTATAGTAGAGATGGGGTGTATAGTAGAGGTGAGGTGTATAGTAGAGATGGGGTGTATAGTAGTGGTGAGGTGTATAGTAGAGATGGGGTGTATATTAGTGGTGAGGTGTATAGTAGAGATGGGGTGTATATAGTAGTGGTGAGGTGTATAGTAGAGATGGGGTGTATAGTAGTGGTGAGGTGTATAGTAGAGATGGGGTGTATAGTAGTGGTGAGGTGTATAGTAGAGATGGGGTGTATAGTAGTGGTGAGGTGTATAGTAGTGGTGAGGTGTATAGTAGTGGTGAGGTGTATAGTAGAGATGGGGTGTATAGTAGTGGTGAGGTGTATAGTAGAGATGGGGTGTATAGTAGTGGTGAGGTGTATAGTAGTGGTGAGGTGTATAGTAGTGGTGAGGTGTATAGTAGAGATGGGGTGTATAGTAGTGGTGAGGTGTATAGTAGTGGTGAGGTGTATAGTAGTGGTGAGGTGTATAGTAGTGGTGAGGTGTATAGTAGAGATGGGGTGTATAGTAGAGATGGGGTGTATAGTAGTGGTGAGGTGTATAGTAGTGGTGAGGTGTATAGTAGTGGTGAGGTGTATAGTAGTGGTGAGGTGTATAGTAGAGATGGGGTGTATAGTAGTGGTGAGGTGTATAGTAGAGGTGAGGTGTATAGTAGAGATGGGGTGTATAGTAGTGGTGAGGTGTATAGTAGAGGTGAGGTGTATAGTAGAGATGGGGTGTATAGTAGTGGTGAGGTGTATAGTAGTGGTGAGGTGTATAGTAGAGATGGGGTGTATAGTAGAGATGGGGTGTATAGTAGAGATGGGGTGTATAGTAGTGGTGAGGTGTATAGTAGAGATGGGGTGTATAGTAGAGATGGGGTGTATAGTAGAGATGGGGTGTATAGTAGTGGTGAGGTGTATAGTAGTGGTGAGGTGTATAGTAGAGGTGAGGTGTATAGTAGAGATGGGGTGTATAGTAGTGGTGAGGTGTATAGTAGAGATGGGGTGTATATTAGTGGTGAGGTGTATAGTAGAGATGGGGTGTATATTAGTGGTGAGGTGTATAGTAGAGATGGGGTGTATAGTAGAGATGGGGTGTATAGTAGTGGTGAGGTGTATAGTAGTGGTGAGGTGTATAGTAGTGGTGAGGTGTATAGTAGAGATGGGGTGTATAGTAGTGGTGAGGTGTATAGTAGTGGTGAGGTGTATAGTAGTGGTGAGGTGTATAGTAGAGATGGGGTGTATAGTAGTGGTGAGGTGTATAGTAGAGATGGGGTGTATAGTAGTGGTGAGGTGTAAAGTAGTGGTGAGGTGTATAGTAGTGGTGAGGTGTATAGTAGTGGTGAGGTGTATAGTAGAGATGGGGTGTATAGTAGAGGTGGGGTGTATAGTAGTGGTGAGGTGTATAGTAGTGGTGAGGTGTATAGTAGTGGTGAGGTGTATAGTAGAGATGGGGTGTATAGTAGAGGTGGGGTGTATAGTAGTGGTGAGGTGTATAGTAGTGGTGAGGTGTATAGTAGTGGTGAGGTGTATAGTAGAGATGGGGTGTATAGTAGAGGTGGGGTGTATAGTAGTGGTGAGGTGTATAGTAGTGGTGAGGTGTATAGTAGTGGTGAGGTGTATAGTAGAGATGGGGTGTATAGTAGTGGTGAGGTGTATAGTAGTGGTGAGGTGTATAGTAGTGGTGAGGTGTATAGTAGAGATGGGGTGTATAGTAGTGGTGAGGTGTATAGTAGTGGTGAGGTGTATAGTAGTGGTGAGGTGTATAGTAGTGGTGAGGTGTATAGTAGAGGTGAGGTGTATAGTAGAGATGGGGTGTATAGTAGTGGTGAGGTGTATAGTAGAGATGGGGTGTATAGTAGTGGTGAGGTGTATAGTAGTGGTGAGGTGTATAGTAGAGATGGGGTGTATAGTAGTGGTGAGGTGTATAGTAGTGGTGAGGTGTATAGTAGTGGTGAGGTGTATAGTAGTGGTGAGGTGTATAGTAGAGATGGGGTGTATAGTAGTGGTGAGGTGTATAGTAGAGATGGGGTGTATAGTAGTGGTGAGGTGTATAGTAGTGGTGAGGTGTATAGTAGAGATGGGGTGTATAGTAGTGGTGAGGTGTATAGTAGTGGTGAGGTGTATAGTAGAGATGGGGTGTATAGTAGAGGTGGGGTGTATAGTAGTGGTGAGGTGTATAGTAGTGGTGAGGTGTATAGTAGTGGTGAGGTGTATAGTAGTGGTGAGGTGTATAGTAGTGGTGAGGTGTATAGTAGAGGTGAGGTGTATAGTAGAGATGGGGTGTATAGTAGAGATGGGGTGTATAGTAGTGGTGAGGTGTATAGTAGAGATGGGGTGTATAGTAGAGATGGGGTGTATAGTAGTGGTGAGGTGTATAGTAGTGGTGAGGTGTATAGTAGAGGTGAGGTGTATAGTAGAGATGGGGTGTATAGTAGTGGTGAGGTGTATAGTAGAGATGGGGTGTATAGTAGTGGTGAGGTGTATAGTAGTGGTGAGGTGTATAGTAGAGATGGGGTGTATAGTAGTGGTGAGGTGTATAGTAGTGGTGAGGTGTATAGTAGAGATGGGGTGTATAGTAGTGGTGAGGTGTATAGTAGTGGTGAGGTGTATAGTAGAGGTGAGGTGTATAGTAGAGATGGGGTGTATAGTAGTGGTGAGGTGTATAGTAGAGATGGGGTGTATAGTAGTGGTGAGGTGTATAGTAGTGGTGAGGTGTATAGTAGAGATGGGGTGTATAGTAGTGGTGAGGTGTATAGTAGTGGTGAGGTGTATAGTAGAGATGGGGTGTATAGTAGAGATGGGGTGTATAGTAGTGGTGAGGTGTATAGTAGTGGTGAGGTGTATAGTAGAGATGGGGTGTATAGTAGTGGTGAGGTGTATAGTAGTGGTGAGGTGTATAGTAGTGGTGAGGTGTATAGTAGAGATGGGGTGTATAGTAGTGGTGAGGTGTATAGTAGAGATGGGGTGTATAGTAGTGGTGAGGTGTATAGTAGAGATGGGGTGTATAGTAGTGGTGAGGTGTATAGTAGAGATGGGGTGTATAGTAGTGGTGAGGTGTATAGTAGAGATGGGGTGTATAGTAGTGGTGAGGTGTATAGTAGAGATGGGGTGTATAGTAGAGATGGGGTGTATAGTAGAGATGGGGTGTATAGTAGAGATGGGGTGTATAGTAGTGGTGAGGTGTAAAGTAGTGGTGAGGTGTATAGTAGTGGTGAGGTGTATAGTAGAGATGAGGTGTATAGTAGTGGTGAGGTGTATAGTAGTGGTGAGGTGTATAGTAGTGGTGAGGTGTATAGTAGAGATGGGGTGTATAGTAGTGGTGAGGTGTATAGTAGTGGTGAGGTGTATAGTAGTGGTGAGGTGTATAGTAGAGATGGGGTGTATAGTAGAGGTGGGGTGTATAGTAGTGGTGAGGTGTATAGTAGTGGTGAGGTGTATAGTAGAGGTGAGGTGTATAGTAGAGATGGGGTGTATAGTAGTGGTGAGGTGTATAGTAGAGATGGGGTGTATATAGTAGTGGTGAGGTGTAAAGTAGTGGTGAGGTGTATAGTAGTGGTGAGGTGTATAGTAGTGGTGAGGTGTATAGTAGAGATGGGGTGTATAGTAGTGGTGAGGTGTATAGTAGTGGTGAGGTGTATAGTAGAGATGGGGTGTATAGTAGTGGTGAGGTGTATAGTAGTGGTGAGGTGTATAGTAGTGGTGAGGTGTATAGTAGTGGTGAGGTGTATAGTAGTGGTGAGGTGTATAGTAGAGATGGGGTGTATAGTAGTGGTGAGGTGTATAGTAGTGGTGAGGTGTATAGTAGTGGTGAGGTGTATAGTAGTGGTGAGGTGTATAGTAGTGGTGAGGTGTATAGTAGTGGTGAGGTGTATAGTAGAGATGGGGTGTATAGTAGTGGTGAGGTGTATAGTAGTGGTGAGGTGTATAGTAGTGGTGAGGTGTATAGTAGAGATGGGGTGTATAGTAGTGGTGAGGTGTATAGTAGTGGTGAGGTGTATAGTAGTGGTGAGGTGTATAGTAGAGATGGGGTGTATAGTAGTGGTGAGGTGTATAGTAGTGGTGAGGTGTATAGTAGTGGTGCGTTTTATAGTAGTGGTGAGGTGTATAGTAGTGGTGAGGTGTATAGTAGTGGTGAGGTGTATAGTAGAGATGGGGTGTATAGTAGTGGTGAGGTGTATAGTAGTGGTGAGGTGTATAGTAGTGGTGAGGTGTATAGTAGTGGTGAGGTGTATAGTAGAGATGGGGTGTATAGTAGTGGTGAGGTGTATAGTAGTGGTGAGGTGTATAGTAGTGGTGAGGTGTATAGTAGAGATGGGGTGTATATTAGTGGTGAGGTGTATAGTAGAGATGGGGTGTATAGTAGTGGTGAGGTGTATAGTAGAGATGGGGTGTATAGTAGTGGTGAGGTGTATAGTAGTGGTGAGGTGTGTTAGAATTGTGTTATGCTACATGAGAAATATGTAACACTTGAGATATATTTAACTTTAGTTCTAAATATATTTAAGTACCCCCATCATTATTTTCATATTTCCAGATTTATCTGAAGCTTGAGAATCTGCACCCTGTTGGATCGTTCAAATTACGCAACGCATTTTGCAGTTTTAACAACCTTCCTCCCGGTACTAAATCAGTCTACACCGTGAGTACGGGTAATTTTGCACGAGCTGTCGCTTGGTTTGGCAAGAAAAATAACATCAAATGCACAATCCTAGTCCCAGAGCACGCACCAAAATGTAAAACGGACGCTGTTGAGAAGCTAGGGGCTGACATTGTAAGAATTGAACACAAGGAATGGTTTGAAATCATAGCTGGCCGCAAGATTTACGAGGAAGGTGAAAATCTTGGTGTCTACCTACATCCAGAATTTGATAGAAATGTTCTCGCAGGTATGTCTACATATTATTTCTAACAGAGTCAAATCCCGCCGAGGTTAGCTTTGCTTTTCATCCTTATGGAGTCGATAAGATAAAGCACCAGTAATGCACTGGGGTAGATTTAAGTAACTTGCCCCTTGTGCCTAAATCAGAAGCCACTATTTCTAACAGAGCGTGGGAAACATGCTTTGCAGAATAGAGTTACGGCCCTTTACGTTCTGAGCTCAAGGTTAGCTTTGTCTTTCATCCTTACGGGATCGATAAAATATAACACCAGTAATACACTGGGTTTCTTCCTTCCCTATAAATTGTTAGCTTTGTGCCAAAAATATAACAAATATTTCTAACAATTATTATCGCATATACTATCAGTTGACGCTATTGTCAAATTCATTTCTTTGACTTCCATTGGCTGAGATAAACAACATTTTCCCTCAGTCTGTTGACTGTGACAATGTTGTTTATTATTAGTAGGGCGGTAGATTGGCAGAATCAGTAGGGCCTCGGACACCATACTGTGCGGCATAGAATTACAGCCCCTCATGTTCTGAGTTCAAATCCTGCCCAGGTTAACTTTGCCTTTCATCATTACGAGGTCGAAAAACAAAGCGCCAGTAATGCACTGGGGTCGATTTAATCGATTTTTCCCACTCCCCCCAAAATTCTTGGCTTGTGCTTAAATCAGAAACCATTATTTGTGTAGTGAATACGAAGGAAAGTTAGTGGCAAAAGCTAATTCAGCGAGGTTGATTATACCTCGTCCACATAGCTAGCAAGGTAGTAAATTGACAGAGTCGTTAGAGTTTTAGATTTATATTTGTTCTGGTTCTTTATATTGCGACCCTTTATGTTCAGAATTCAAATTCCGCCGAGTTCAGCTTTGCCATTCTTCCCCCGAGGTCAATAAAATGAAATGTCATTCTGTCCGCCAAGACCACAAGGCGGTCAGCGCGTAGGCTCCCGTTTGCTTATAATAGTGAGAGATGGGGAAAGCGAAAGAGACGGAGGCAGTGGGAAAAGAGAGAACATCAACGCACACATGCACTTGGTATGGCAGCGATAGATGTTATTTTGAGGTGGAGATTCTGTACACCTGTCAGGCGGTTTCGTGATTACAAATCTATTTATATGTATTTAAATGCATCCATCTGCTTTCAGTTGACATTTTAAAACACATTTTACATGGTGAATCTACATAATTCTTTCTACTTTTGGCACAAGGCCAGCAATTATTCCGGTTTATTACTGGTACTTACCTCGTTACTTGTTACCTCGCGTGAGGGCCTGGTTGTAATAAGGTTCATCGAATATCTGCTCATTAGCGGACAAACGAGATATGCGGAGGGAGATGTTTTTAACCAGGTTATTGGTGATGTTTCTAAGACGGTTACATCCACCGCCGCTCTAACCATCCCAGAAACATCACCTGGTTACCCCCCCCCCCGCATATCTAGTTTGTCCGCTAATGAGCAGATATTCGATGAACATGCGCCTTATTACAATCAGGCCCTCAAGCGAAGCGGCTTTCGGGAGGAAATCTCCTTTTATCCTGCTTCCCTTAACGGAACCAGCAGGCGACGCCGCTGCTCACGCCACGTAACGTGGTTCAACCCTCCCCACAATGCCGAGGTGCAACACCAATCGGGAAAATCTTCTTTAGGCTCCTCGAAAAACGCTTCCCATCACAACACTGCTACCACAACATAATCAACAAAAACACTATCAAACTCTCCTACAGGACCACACCCAACTTCGCACAAAACATCGCCTCCTCAAACAACAAGAAACTCAACTCCTATGGAAGAAACAACCCAGACATTAGTGGAGAGCCGACCAGGAGGTGTAAGTGCCCTGATAGTTCTACGTGCCCCCTCAACAACAGATGCCGAGAACGTAACGTGATCTACCAATGCAACGTGAGGACGGAAAACTCCAACAAAGTCTATATAGGATTAACCGCTTGTGACTTTAAGACCCGGCTCTACCAACACCGACATACGTTCCGAAACCCGGCCCGGCGACATGCCACTACACTTTCGGGCCACATCTGGGACCTCCAAGATAACATAACATACAATCTTACTTGGAGCTTACTGTCCAGGGCTAACTCCTACACGGGAGGACGCCGTCCGTGTAACTTATGCTCGGGGGAAACAATACAAATGCTGTTTACGAAGGACCAACTCCTAAACAAAAAAGACGAACTTGTAACTGCATGTAAACACCGATTGCGTAGGACTTACCTCGCCCTCAAACCCCCTCATGACCCGGGTGAATAGACAATGGCTGCAACATCCTTCTTTTCTCCACTTGCTGAACAACATAGGGGAAACCCCAGCAGACATAGGTAGATGTACTTCTTTTCTTTTTCCCTTTATCTCTTCTTATCACTTCCTTCCACTCCCTCTCCTCTTCCTTTTCCTTTTTCCTCTTTCGCCTACCCTGAGGCAGCCCATCGGGCTTTTTCAGCCTCAGTTAACCCTATGTAGTTGGCGGTTAACCCTATGTAGGCCCTACGGGACGTGGGTGTTTCGACCTTACATTTGTAGATAATGTTATTGGAGAGGCATTTCCCGGATAGGGGCAGTCAACCCGATTCCTACAATTACAGTTAGTACTAGCTACAGGGTTGCACGTGTTTCTACGGCTAGGTAATTTAGCTAAATTTGAAACAGTGATGTTATGTGCAAGGTTAGGAGTCGTAGAGTAAGACATTTTAATGGTATTTCTATTAAAAATGTTATTATATTTATGTGCTGAGGGGAATGCTTCTTAATAAAGGAGAGAAAGATCTTAGCTAATGGCGTGGCCATCTCCATATTATATGGTGGGTTATACCATATAATGAGTCGGGATCTATTTTTCCTTGGTCTATGCTCATAGTTAGTATATGCTACCTTATCAACGAATCCACTCCGAGCAAGAGCTTCATTGTAATATGTGGAATGGTCGGTGAAAATATGCTCGTTTGTAGATAGACGGGAAAGCCTCAAAGAAACGTTTCTTACCAGGTTCTTGGTTATGCTGGCAGTATGGTTAGAATGCTTACTTATGTAATTAAGCGTATCATTCGGCTTTCTATACGCGTAGTGCAAGCCATTCGACAAATTGAGGTTGGCCTCAACCTGTATGGGGAGGTTAAAGCCTTTAAAGAAGGCTGTCAGTTCTTTTCTGAACCTTTCTCAAGCACGTGGGCCGCACTTTGTCGTGGTCAAAAGACCGTCATCACGCTACTAACCACCGCCCACGTTGTGGAATTCTTCATTGATAGAGAAAAGAAGGAAAAGGTCGATAAGATCAGTAACCTTCGCAGAATCGCTGGCGCCCATACTCACGTCGAATGGGCTACTATTATATTTTTTAATCCAAATAAAGTCGTCGAAATTAATCACCGACTTACGGGAATTGAGGATGACATCAACTTCGAAACCCTTAACCACTGTGAAAAATCCTATCAGAGAAGCAACTGAGATAGAACTAAGAAGACCGAAGTTGAACAGAAAGACCGAATGGAATAACAACAACCATACCCAAACAAACAATACTGACTTAAGGGAAATATAGATAAATAAATAAATAAATGAATATATACACAAGTACAATAACAACAAATACATATAAACACACACTAGTGAACAAAGGTAGAATAAAAAAACACATACTTAAAAACACTGACTTAAGGGAAATATAAATAAATAAGTAAATAAATATATATACAAGTACAATAACAACAAAAACGACAACATATATAAGCACACACTAGTGAACAGCAGACTGCTGGCTTAGTTCGGATCTAATAGTCGAAACGGCCGTAGCTCAACCGTCAGGTTCCTGACTCTTATTCTATTACCCATTCTACTACCCTAACTAAGTATCGAGTACTCTGGTGCGTTATGGTCCACCTGGTATCTTACCACAACTTCTTAGTTATATATATATATATATATATATACAGTATTTTCCGTTGTGTTGTAATATAAATATTACACACAGTAGATTATCAGCTCACGTAGAGTTTGCTCGACGGTTCCAGTTGTAGTTCCAAAAGTAATCCGGAGAAAAATAGAAAGATTTGAATGGATACAGTTTAGTTGAAAGGAATTTATTGACACGTGTTTCTATAACAGTTACATAACCTAAAACAGCTGCTATCTACAAACTTTTAGTTATGCAGACATTCAATATTTCAATGTTATTATTTACTGTCATTTCATCAGAATAATATTACTGAGGACCTATTTAGTTTTTATAGAGAATATTAGGAGGGAGGGGTGAAGTTGTTAGAAGAATAGTTGAAGGAGTGGTTTTTCGATAGCAGTGAGAATTCTTGGTGGCAGTGAGTAATTAGATTCCCATCTGTTGTTTTGACATTTTTTATAGAATATATTATTGGTTATTTTTCTAAATCTATAGAAGGATTAGAGATAGTAAAGATATGCGTGGTTGGTTTTGTGTTTGCACTTAATTAACATTCAGACTTAAATTTTTCTTTCAAGTGTACGTATCCTTTCACCCACGCATTCACACACAAATATATTTGCACACCTCTACAAAATACATATACTCACAATTCACATATTCATACTTACATATATATATACACATGCATACACATATATATACACACATGTATTCATGTACATACATACGCGCTCATGTGTATACATTTTCATACTCAACTTATCTTTATATACACACGTATAGACACACACATATATACATACATACTCTAGTCCATGTGTACACACATACACATACATACACATCTATATACACATATATACATACATATATATATATATATATATATATAAGCACTTTAATACATGAATACACTTACATCTAACTATACACATCAAACATATATATATATTTACTTATTTATATACATTTTCACATATATATACATACTTATGGACGTTTTTAGACACATTCATTATCGCATATTTGCACCTATTCTCATCAGCATATCTTTCCATTATTAGTGTGGTAATTTAAGGTTATTAATATATGTTGAGAAGAGATTGTTTTTATATTTTTCTAACTAGATTAAGGTTTATATAGTTGGGGGATGTCCCTCTTTTATGTAATATTCGGCTTGTAGTGGGAAAAAAGGGTTTTAGTTCTGTGACGGCAGAATAATGTTCGTTCAATTCTGTTATTCAGCAGTTTCTTCTTGTGTGTGATTATGTAATAAATCTCAAGATTACACAATTTGCAGAAATTTTGGCTCCTGGAAAAGCTTTGGGTTTTAGCTAATTTCTCCCATTTTAGGGTAAACTGTTGATCGCTATCCCTGAGCGTCCAAGCTTTTTCTGCTAAAGTTGTTACATTTCTTTGGCTCTGGTGTTTTATTGAGTAAGAATGCCTATACAATCGAGATTTAAACGATGTTGCCGTTGATCCCACGTAATACCACTCGTTGCCTCCGGATTTAATGGTACACTTATAAATAATATTTTTTTCCAGGCAGTTATTGCCGAGGGGGCAGTTGTCAGGATAGGTGCAGTTACAGTTGTGTACGTTGGGTTTTCTCTGGAGTAGTATTGCGGACGAACTTAGGTGTGGTTTATTTATGTTCTGTAGTGTATTGTCTACTGTTTTTTTTTGTGTTCTTTGTACTTAAGTTTTTAGTGTTTTCGTTTAACCTTCTAGTATTGATCTTTTTTATGTGTTGTTCAAGGTTTAACGCTGTAGAGTATGACAGTCTTATAGTGGTAGGGTTTAGGATTTTGTGGTATTTGTGTGATGTAGGAAAATGTCTTTTAATTATTTTAAAGAAGAGTACTGGTAAATTTGTACTAATGGAACTATTGTATTCGGGGTTATACCATAAGTACTCTTTGCATCGCTTTCTATTAGTTTTGTTTGTTGGTTTACTGGTGTGCATACTATGGTAGTAAGTGTGGTTTGGTGTTGTGTTATTATATCTACCTATGTGGGATTTATTTTGGGTGTTTTGATTGTTCCCATCTATGTACTCTATTTTGTTGAGGTAGCCTGCTTTACTAAGGGCGTTATCGTAGTACTCGGCGTGTTCCTTAAATACTTGTATGTTAGAAGATAGACCCGAGATTCTAAGGGAAATATTTTTAGGGATAGATTTAATTATAGAGATGGGGTGGTTAGACCCAACATTTACGTATTTGAGATTTTCATTCAATTTATGAAACGGTTTAATCAAACCAGAGTTTAAATTGAGTGTGACATCCAGGAAGTTAACTACTTTAAGGTTGTATTCATATGTTATAGTTAGTCCTATTATATATATATATATATATATATATATATATATATATAGGGAGAGCGATATAGATACACACGCCCATATACATAAAAGCACATACACAGACATACATGTAGATATATAGATATACACATGCATATATGCACGTAGACACACATATAAACATATACATACAGGCAAAAAGATATAAATACACACACACCTATGACTCCCCGTTTCACGTTGAAAGATCACAAACCTAACTTTCATGATAACCTTTCTATAAGACCTTTTCGCCTCTCTACTTCAGATATAGGTAAAATCGGCTAGCATATTTTAGATAGAGCAATACCAAAATATCAACCTTATGTTTTGAAAGTTCTCATCGATTTTCACATTTTTATTGACTTTGGCGTTTTTTAGCATTATAAAAATTTTACAAGTCAAAATAATCGCCACCATTTGTGATTACCGTCTGCCACCCTTTAGGAAGGCACATGATTCCATCCCTGTAGAATTCTTCTGGTTTCAATGCAAATAACTCCGCCAGTCACTGATTTAACTGGTCTTCGTTGGCGAAGGTCTTTGACTGTATTGCGTTGCTCATTCAGAGAAAAGGGTGATAATCTGTTGGCGCGAGGTCAGTTGAATACGGCAGGTGGGGAAGAATATCCCAAAAGAATGTTATCGCCAGTAAGTATGTCGATAAAAACAAGCACAATGAACATAAGACCCGGAAGGGTTTCTATAAATCCACTAGCCGTAGTTACATTATTAACGGGAAAAAGTTTATTCAGGTTAATATAAACTTTTTTTATAACTTGAATAATGTGAACCACGACAACCTGATACAACAGCAGCAAATCAACAGTATACTTTACTACTCTTGTGATTCTCTCTCTCTCTCTCTCTCTCTCTCTCTCTATATATATATATATATATATATATATATATATATATATATATATATATAAATATACAGTAGAAAATGCTAGAGGGATTTTTTCAGTATAACATCAAAACATTTATTTACAAAGTGGGGATTTCCGCATTTAATTGTGGATGCATTTCAGACTTAACTGGTCTTCATCAGGACGAACTCTCCCATGCTTGCGACTGAAGACCAGTTAAGTCTGAAATGCATCCACAATTAAATGCGGAAATCCCCACTTTGTAAATAAATGTTTTGATGTTATACTGAAAAAATCCCTCTAGCATTTTCTACTGTATTTCTTTCCTTTTTACTATTTGTTTCTATATATCAACTCGTTTGTTACTTCTCTACATTCTCTTTCCCCCCCTCTCTCTCTCTCTCTCTCTCTCTATATATATATATATATATATATATATATATATATATATATATATGGCTTAGTGGTTAGAGCATTGGCCTTGCAATCGAAAGGTTGTGAGAGTTCAATTCTCAGACCGGGTGATGTGTTGTTTCCTTGAGCAAGACACTTTATTTCACATTGTTCCAGTTTACTCAGCTGTAGAAATGAGATGATAGGGACTGGGGTCCATATCATTCCACTGCAAAGTGGTCGGCAAAAAAGACCCAGCACTCACTGTAAATGAGGTTGGTGTTAGGAAGGGCATCCAGCTGTAGAAATCAAGCCAGAATCAGTTCCCGTTCCACCCTTGCAAACAGGGAAAAGGCGGACGTAAAATGAAATGATGATGATGATGATGATATATATATATATATATATATATATATAACTTCCTATCTCTCTCACTCTTTGGTTTTCTTGCTGTGGTTCCTACTACTGTCTTCCCATTGGACTCGTTCTCATCCTTTTGTAATTCGACTATCGACATCGTCAGTTCACTCTGTTTCCTCTCCTATCTTTGTTAGTTCTAGGGTCATTGCTTGAACTAATTTTTATTAATCTTTCTATTTCTTTTATGGTGACTTACCTACATTTGTCTGTGGCGTTTTCCTGACTTTGATAGATATTTCGTCTGTCTTCCTATCCAACGAGTTGAAAAGACCCGACATGTACCGTTGTTTTATTGTCCAGTATCTGTTGTATTATAATCCCAAATAACTTTCTAATAGAGACTATTCATGCACTGGAAAAAATAGTCCTCTATTCAAAGCCTCCGAAACTATGATGAATCCCAGAAGTCAGCTGATGAGCGGGAACTGTCCATGCGTCCGTCCTTTCTAAGTTGTGTGTACCTTTTTATATCTCATGTTTATTTTTAACTGATATATATATATATATATATATATATATATATATATATATAAAGAGCGGAGCAAGCGGTTATCAAACAATTCTCTAAATAAATTAAAAAAACGATTTAAATAATCACCTGTTCTATTGCTGTTACCGACGGTTTCACCATTCAAAAAATTGGAAATCCAGAGAATTTCCAATGGAAAGAAATGGATCTTCAGACAGCTTATTTCCATACTATAAGATTGCCAGCCCTACAGCAAGTAAATATTTCGCTTCCTGCCCAACGCATGCGGTCAAGCCGTTAAAATGACACACATGCAAAATCAGGTCGCAGATAATAGCTGTTTATTATAAACGTGTTGATACTGCCACTAAAATTAGTAGCATTATTCAACGTTTTGTTCTCTACATAAGGAGAAAAATTATAAAAGTGGATGAACACTTCAACAGGCACTAAGTACTTGTAGAAATATGCAAGGTGTTTATAATAATTGTGGTTCGATGGTACTAATTTGAGATACCAGAACAATATAAAAAGAGCTTGGAAATTCTCTGGATTTCCAATTTTTGGAATGGTGAAACCGTCGGTAACAGCAATAGAACAGGTGATTATTTAAATCGTTTTTTAATTTATCTAGAGAATTGTTTGATAACCGCTTGCTCCGCTCTTTTTATATTGTTCTGGTATCTCAAATTAGTACCATCGAACCACAATTATTATAAACACCTTGCATATTTCTACAAGTACTTAGTGCCTGTTGAAGTATTCACCCACTTTTATATATATATATATATATATATATATATATATATATATATATATATATATATATATATATATATATACGGGGTAACAAATAATAGTTATATCCAGTCCCCTTAGGTGTAGTCCAGTTATGGTATTCCGGCCGGGTAGTGGATGATATCAACGCTAGGCTTGGTTTGACTCAACAAGGTGTATTCATAGTGATGTTGCGAGTATGCTGTAATTCCTATGTTGTAAAGACTTGGAGTAATAATAAATCAGGAAAGAAGATTGACATGGTTTGCAATACAAAAAAGGTTTTTAATCTCATTGCTGACAATTGTTTCTCTGAACTGGTAGGTCTAGAGATCGCTATTCGCTTGTTTTCACGTTACTCGATCGCCAATACAAAATTATAACCAGTCAGTTCTTCGGAGCATGCGAGAATGAAGAGAGTATACAGGCATGAATGGAATATACAGGCTACTATATGAAGTAGTAATGGCATTCAGTTAGAACAATAACAACAATTACAACAATGCTAGTAATAAATTATTTGAGGAGACCCTGACATTACATTATGTGGGGGGTATAGTGTATCTAAGATTTCGGCGTGTAAAACTAGCTGACATGAAGCAGAAGTATAAGTTTGGCATGTCGTAGGGTGTATTGTATCAATTTTAATGATAAGCCGGTGTTTATCACCAATATAGGTCAGGTGGCCGTAATGTTCAGTATTTATCTGACCGACGAAGTATTTATCATTGAGTAGAATTTGTGTGGTCTACATTAGATGAGAATACAGTCTTTCTTTTCATCTTCAATAACATACATGTATGGGACAACACTGTCAAAGCTAAATAGTGGGCGAGTTAATACAGAGGTTAAGGAGGCAATACATATATATATATATATATACATATACATACACACATATACACACACACATATATATACACACGCATGTGTACGTAGACACATACATACACATCAATATACACTCGTACAAATACATACATATATGCAAAGAGATAAACATGCTGACTGTAATTATGGCAAAAGGAAGGTAAAGTTACATTGTAGTAGTGATTTGAGAAATTCTTGGATTTAGGATCAAGTGATGGCAGCAGCTGAGAAGAAATAAGTTTATGGGTTGATGAGGTACTTACAGACATTTGTGTGGTAAAGAATTGTGAAGGCTAGAGTGTACTTAATGAGTATATTTCTGTGGTGATTTATGCAGGGTAGTGGGTATCCTAGTTTAAGGCTATGTTGTGTTGGTTCGATTCACGGAGGTTTGAATCTTATGAATTTAGTGGCAATTCTATGTCTGCAGAAGATAGATCACCTAATGTAATGTCAGGGTCTCCTCAAATAATTTATTACTAGCATTGTTGTAATTGTTGTTATTGTTCTAACTGAATGCCATTACTACTTCATATAGTAGCCTGTATATTCCATTCATGCCTGTATACTCTCTTCATTCTCGCATGCTCCGAAGAACTGACTGGTTATAATTTTGTATTGGCGATCGAGTAACGTGAAAACAAGCGAATAGCGATCTCTAGACCTACCAGTTCAGAGAAACAATTGTCAGCAATGAGATTAAACACAACAATCCTGTGTTGTGTTCCCCCTTCTTCTCTCTCCCTCCTTTCTTTCTTTCTTTTATCTTGTGGCATGAGATTGATGCTAACCTATGTTCCCATCCCTTTCTGTTTTCGTTTATCTGACCGGTAGTAGCACACTGTAAACTTTAGCCACGTCACTCGAGGGCGACCGGCCGAGGTTGAAGGAGCAGAATAGCGGTCGCCCTCGGGTCCTCGATTTTCAGCCCCATGGATTTTATCTATTACATTCACGTATTATATTTCGAATACCTGATGATATCACCGGATTCATACGGAACCCGGTCATTGAAATGATCATAGTATAATAAACCTTTCAAGGATTTACACAAATCCAGCCTCCTGTCATTTCATTATAATATTTAACTCCGTAATAGCACCACCAACTACAAAAACAAAGACGGTTGAACTGCTTTACGTTGAGTAATCTCTATATTATTACATTACGATTGACCATACGGAATAGACCAGCTCTATACAGTGGTGAACCTCAAACCTGAATATATATCGCTCTCCGCTCCCTCCGTAGCCGAGATGACATCGTCATCAAACCGGCGGACAAGGGAGGCGCCATGGTGGTATGGCGCGCGGACCTCTACACGGCCGAGGCCCTCAGGCAGCTCTGTAACCCCCTCTTTTACCGCCCTCTACCCTCCGATCCCACCCCCCTCTACCAACAACAAGTCTCCTCCACCATCAAAGACCTTATCGCCTCCTCCCTCCTCCCCCCACCGCTTCCCACCTCATCGTCCGCACCCCCCGCACCCCCACCATCTACTTCCTCCCCAAACTCCACAAACCCGACAACCCCGGCCGCCCCATCGTCTCCGCTTGCAACTGCCCCACCGAACTCATCTCCGCCTTTCTCGACTCCTTCCTCGCCCCCCTTGTCACCACCCTCCCCTCCCACATCTCCGACACCAACCACGCCCTGCGCCTTTTCGACTCCTTCACCTACCTACCCGGCCCTCAGCCATTCCTCTTCACCCTAGACATCAAGTCCCTCTATACCGTCATCCCCCACGCCGACGGCCTTCACGCCCTCAAACACTACCTCGACCTTCGCCCCTCCCCCATTCCCTCCACCCCCACCCTCCTTCGCCTCGCCGAGCTGGTCCTCACCCTAAATTGTTTCTCCTTCTCGGGTGAGTTTTACCAACAGGTCACGGGGGTAGCCATGGGCACAAGAATGGGCCCGAACTATGCCAACCTTTTTATTGGCCATGTTGAGGCCCAAATCTTTGCCCAGTACACCGGCCCCACGCCCGAACTGTACGGTCGTTACATTGACGACTGTATCGGAGCCACCACCCTCACCCGAGTACAGCTCGACTCCTTTCTCTCCTTCTTCTGCTCCTTCCACCCCTCCCTCCACTTCACCACCTCTATCTCCACCACCCACGTCCACTTCTTAGACATCTCCGTCGCCTTCGACCCCTCCCACCACTCCCTCGTCACCTCCGCCTTCTTCAAACCCACCGACTCCCACTCTTACCTCGACTTCACCTCTTCCCACCCCACCCACACTAAACTCTCCATTCCCTACTCCCAACTTCTCAGGATCCGCCGCCTCTGTAGCCGTGATGCTGACTTCGAGTCCCAGGCCCTTTCCCTAGTCAGCCATTTCATCCGCAGAGGTTACCCCCCTCTCTCGTCTACACCGCTCTCACCCGCGCCCGTGCTATCCCCCGCTCCACCACCCTCACCCCACGCCACCGCACACCCACCCACCGTCTCCCCTTCCCCATCACCTACCACCCCTCCACCTTACCCCTCCACCGCACCATCCGCCGCCTCTTCCGACGCCTCCAGTCCGACCCCTCCACCTCCCACATCTTCCCAACCCCACCACTCCCCTCCTTCAAACGCGCACGCAATCTCCGCACCCTCCTCGTCCACAGCTCCCTACCCCCAACCCACGCCCCCCCCCCCGGTTCCTTCCCCTGTTCTAGGCCCCGCTGCAACACCTGTCCCCACATCACCAACACCACCACCTTCCAGGGTCCCAACGGCCACTCTCTCTCGGTCCGGCATGCCTTCCGCTGCACCACCTCCAACCTAGTCTACGGACTTCGTTGCACGGAGTGCAGCGCGACTTATGTCGGACAGACGGGACGTCGCCTGGCGGACCGAGTCACGGAGCACCTCCGGGATATTCGTCTCGGGGGTAGTTCCCCCATCGCCCGCCACTTTGGTGGCCCTGGACACTCCGCACGCCATCTCACAGTCTGTGGCCTACTCCAGTGCCACGGAACACCCGCCCATCGCCTTACGGTCGAACAACGCACTATCTTCATCTTACAGACCCACACTCCCTCCGGCCTGAACTCCCCACCCTTATTCCTTTAGCGTTCGACCGCCCCCTCCCCCCACTAACACCACTAACACACCCCTCCTTTTCACCGCCCACCCCACACTAACAATACTAACACCTCCACTCCACCCCTCATCTGACCACCCTTCCCCAACTAACATACTAACATCCCCTCCCTCCCCTCCTCCCCCTCCTTATCACACGCACCCACTTACACCACCCACCCCACACGCAACTAACATCACTAACACCCCCAACCCTACGCACACGTACCCACACACCCTCGTACACCACCAACTCTACACACCCTACCACCACTAACCCCCACTCACACCTGCATTCCACCCCTCCCGTATACTAACACCCACTAACACCTCTTCACCAAACTACACACACACCAGTACACCACACTCCCTCCATAGAACCACACACACCCTTCTCTCCACGCTCCACACTCACTCATCCCACTAACACCCCTACTAATACACACACACACCCTCCTCACACCTACCCATCCTCGCCTCCCTACCATTCCGCCGACTGCTGCTATGCCCTTCCGACCACCTCTCAGCACCAACTGACCACAGCACTCCCACTGCTGACCGCTTCCTGTTGCGCGCGCACCCCACATCTCTCCTCTTCCGACCACCGCTTCTTGGATTACCCACACGCGAAATTGACTTCTAACCAAATCTCCAAACATCCGTGGAACTTACCAACTTTTCAACCATCCTCTTACACCATCACCTATATAACTCACCCCCCCCCCATTTTTTTTTTTAGCCACACCCACAACACGCTTAAACCACACACACGTGCTTCCCACCACATATTTACACCCTCAGCCTCCTCTCCCCCCACCCCCCTATCCACACACACACAGACACTCCGACCCACAACCCCCCCCCCCCAAATACACACCTTCCTGAACATACAACCCCGTTCTTCCCCCAACCCTCACTTTCACATACACACACACACACGCACACCTAACCACACACACCACCTTCAGCCCTCCCCGCTCGGACACCCCGTCTCCCTCTCCCCACTCCACCCGCCACCACCCCTACTCACCCCACACCCTTCCACCACCTGTTTAGCCCCTTTTAATTTCAGTTTATTTTGATCATGCCTTTATTTTTAAATTTTCTCATTCCTTGTATTTTGATCATGCTTTATTTTTATTTATTATATTTTTTGTCTTTATTTGTTAATTTTTCATTCGCACCGTTTCCTTTCGCTATATGTCTCTCCACCACTCCCCTACACACCTTTTGAACTCTGTTCCCACACACTTCTCACCTGAAGAAGGGCTTATGCCCGAAACGTCGTCCCCCACCTACCCCCCACTCTCCTGAGCGTGAATTTAATAAACATTTATTGTACTGCCTCTCTGTTCTGTCCCTGTTCAATTTTTCATTATATATATATATATATATATATATATATATATATATATATATATATATATATATACAATATTAAATAAATGGAAAACTATATTTATAAAACCATATTTATTTCATTATATATATTTCGGGGATATCATATTAACAATATGTTATGCCTTCATCAGACAAAATACAATATAAACAGTTTTATAGATAAATATATTCGACATACCGTAATAAACATCAACTTCATTTGAAGAGGTTTACTCTAGCAGTGAAAATACAGAGAGAAAGAAAGAGAGAAAGAAAAGAGGGAAAAAAAAAAGAAAGAAAGAAAGACAAAACGAAGAAGAGGAAGAAAAAGAAGAAAAAGGAAAAGAAGAAATGCATGGGACAAAATAGAGAGATGGAAAAATAGATAAAGCGAAGAGCTTCATGTAAAGAGACAGAAAGAGATATATATATATAGAGAGAGAGGAAATAGAGATAGATACATATATATATATAGAAAATTAGGTAGTGGGAGGTAATTTTGAGTAAGTGTATCAATGATACATTTATTTATTTATTTATTTATTTATTTATTTATTTAGCTCAAGTATTAATGTAAGGGAGATATATAGAGAGATATAGAGAGATATAGAGAGAGAAAAAAATTTAAAAATAGCCAGACATATTCGAGGCATAGAAAACCCTATGTTTTAATGTATTAGTATTTATAAAACTTACACTATATTGTAAATATCAGTATTCCTGAATGAAACAAGTATTCACAATGTGTGAAAATTCATTATCTTATGTTTAGTTTTAAAAAATTCATATGTTTATGTGACAGCTACAAACATCAATGTGAATCCAACTGATTCACTCTGAAAACTTTTAGTTACCGGAAAACATTCTCAGTGTGGTATAAAAATTTGAGCGTATTATTATTCTTGCGATTACTCTACAAGATTATCTATCAAGCAGAAATAGAGAGCAGATTTACAATATACTAATCGAAAATATATATTATATTATAAACAAAGATAACAATAATAATAATAATAAGTAAAAATATATAAAAATATAGAATAGAAAACTAAAAAAAATATATTACGAAAGAATATTACATAATAAAAATATTGCATATTAAAATACTACGTATTAAAAAATATTACGTATTAAAAATTTACATATAAAAAATTTACATATAAAAATATTAAAAATAAAATAAAAAAATATAAAAAAATAAAATAAAAAATAAAAATATTATAGAATACTACAATACTAAAAGAATAAAAATAAAAATAAAAATAAAAATAAAAATAAAAATAAAAATAAAAATGAAAATAAAAATGAAAATAAAAATAAAATAAAAATAAAATAAAAATAAACCACAAAGAACAACCCTTCAAAGTTAATTGACAATATATTGCCAAGTTCATTACAAGACAGCCAAAAATTATCTATCAAATCACATCTAGCAAAGAATATCGCAAAAAAAGATTATGATGTCCAATAATGTCTACATAAGTTCCTATATTTAATATAGAAGTTTATCTAGTGTAAGGTTAATTCAAAAAAAATTTGGAGCATCGGCTTTTAGGGTAGCTTAATTTTTCATGAGGAATGTTTAGATAAAAAATAATAAAAAATATTAAAAAATAAAAAATAAAAATAAATAAAATAAAAAAAACAATAGAAAGAGTAAAAAGAGGGAATCAAAGATTTAGGAATCAAAAGATTTATCGGCTAGTTCTCATATAAATATAAATCAAACTAAATATACTACATTTTAAATTTAAATTTATATTTAAACGTTGAGTTTAATCTATGTTTGCAACAACTGAATAAATTTGTCTGTAGGTTAAGGGAATTTTTAGATTTTAGTATAAAGAATATCTCCTCTGCGCAGAGGTCACATGTCTCAGAGGATGAATTAAAAGGAATCCCTCTTGAGACTATATTCCAAGCCGTCGAATATCTAACGTTATCTAGCTTAAGTTGCCAGAGTACCCCTGATAGTGCCGTTGAAGATTTTTTATTTGGATCTGTGAAAGAATTCTTGTGGTTATTATAGCGAAGTTTAAATTCCGTCGATGTGGAACCGACGTAGTTAAAAGAATTAGAGTCAGTATTAACATTACAATTGTATACTATATTTTTAACTAAGCAGTTGTTATTTAACGGACATTTAGATCTATCTCTACAGTTACATTTGTTAACTTGTATATTATTTATGCTATTATCAGTAGGTTTTAAGTTCCTATTATTTATTCTATTAATATTTTGTGCTAAATTTTTGGTGGATGAGTAGGTTAATTTAATTGTATGCCTATTGAAGATTGAGTGATACCTATGTGTTCTAGGGAAGCGATTATCAAGAGCTTTGAAAAATAATTTAGCGATGTGGGTTTTAATGTTTAGTGAGAAAGGGGGGGCAAACCAAATTATGTTCCTAGTTCTATTTCTTTTTTGTCCTTTGGAATTATTGTAATGCTTTCTATTATAGTTGTTAATGTTGTTGCCGTAATTAAAAAAGTTGTTACTTTGTTTAGTTTGTCTATCATTATCTATGTACACAATCTTATCAGCATACCCTGCCCTAGCTAGTGCATCATTATAGTATTGGGCCTTTTCGTCAAAAATCTTTCTATTCGACGAAATCCTAGAGATACGTTTTTGGACTTACTCAAAATGACCTCCCACTACCTAATTTTCTATATATATATATGTATCTATCTCTATTTCCTCTCTATATATATATATATATCTCTTTCTGTCTCTTTACATGAAGCTCTTCGCTTTATCTATTTTTCCATCTCTCTATTTTGTCCCATGCATTTCTTCTTTTTCTTTTTCTTCTTTTTCTTCCTCTTCTTCGTTTTGTCTTTCTTTCTTTCTTTTTTTTCCCTCTTTTCTTTCTCTCTTTCTTTCTCTCTGTATTTTCACTGCTAGAGTAAACCGCTTCAAATGAAGTTGATGTTTATTACGGTATGTCGAATATATTTATCTATAAAACTGTTTATATTGTATTTTGTCTGATGAAGGCATAACATATTGTTAATATGATATCCCCGAAATATATATAATGAAATAAATATGGTTTTATAAATATAGTTTTCCATTTATTTAATATTGTAAATATACTCCAAATATTTGTCGAGTGCTTTTATATCAGTTATAAATATTTACTAGTTGTAACCCAACAATTTTAAATATAACTTTACATATATATATATATATATATATCTTTGTAGCCGTGCGTGGGCCTGTATGTGAATATGCGCATATTTGTAAGAGTGTATATGAGCCAGTGTGTGTGTGTGTGTACAAGCACCCAATGTAGTGAAAGGGCGTGTTTTTGTGTGTGTATATATATATGTGTTTGTGAGCGAGTCTGTATCTGTGCCTGTGATGGGCATGTAGGCAGGCGTCTGTGGATGCATATGTCAATGTTTTTTTTTTATTTTTTCTCCTTAAGTGTGTGTGTATAGCGGGAGTCTATGCGTACGGATGTTGTTATATATGTGATTGTGTGTGTATGTGTGTGTGTGTGTGTGTGTGTGTGTGTGTGTGTGTGTGTGTGTGTGTGTGTGTGTGTGTGAGTGCGAGCGTGGACGCGTAAAATACCAAACCCAGTAGTAATTCATCGAAGTGTGGCAGAAAGAAAAGCTGATGGTCAGTAGAATTCACACCTGTTGGTCAGATTTACGATGACGTAGAAAAGCAGCAGCCAATAACAGGACGCACGAAGAGGATGTTTTTGACTCTAACACCCCAGTGAAGGAATTTGCACCGAAATCATTAGACGTGTCCGTCGAACCTGCAGATCCACACAATGATCGTGTCTCGAGCTGTCCGCCGGCGAAACAATTGTAACACACAATAAATTGAGTTCAGATGCATCACTGATTTTTCGTTTTATATTATATCATACTCTGCTCTGTAAGAGCATAGAGTGCTCAACCGGCATACTGCCTATGGAAGCACCTTAGCTACCATCAGACACACACACACACACATATAAAATATATATATACTGTATATATATATATATACTGTGTATATATATATATATATATATATATATATAAATGTATATATATATATAAATGTATATATATATATATACATATGTATATATGTATACTGACAACAACTGGCCCTGGCCGCCTTCGAGTCAAAAACATTTTTTGTTTTTTAGCCTCTTGGATTGTGTTTACCACTATTCCTTTATTATATAACTATTATGCAATAAACACCTGATGATGTCACCAGGATCCTACGCAACCTGGTCATTGAAATGTGCATAGTGTTTGCTATAATAAATCCTTGAAGGAATTTCACAAGTCCGGCCTCCTGTCATTTTACTCAATGATAATTAACTCCGTTCCCTCACCACCAAGATTTAATATCGAAGATGGCTACGTTGCATAACCTCGAGTGCTTTTCCTAATATTACATCATGGTTGACTATACGGAATGACCAGTTCTATCCAGTGGTGAACCACCAAACTTAAATGAATAATGCTGCTTATACTGTTCAGCACTTTATGATGTAATGGAGAACAGCAGCCCTGGCACCAGCATGCAGCTATTGCTACCATGGGGCTAACTACACACCAGTCTGACATTAGCTGCAGTAAATAAGTCTACCTCACTACTCGGACCCACACCTTACTACACATCCCTATCTGGAACATCCAAACCTCCGTAGGACTTCACAAATTCTTTGAACAATCCGCATGTCCTACTATACTCTGTATTGACTGAATTTTGCATCTATATTTTATAGTTTTTAGGTATTTACATAAATGGTTAATACTCGAACCTACACTACACATCACCTAATGCCACCTTTATTTTTCTATCATCTATATTTTTAACCGTATTATCTATTGTTTATTTGTTACACTTTGATTTGTATTTATTTTTTATTTCTTCGATATTTTCCTATTTAATTCCATTCTTACCACTCTGTGTACGATTACATTTTATATTCTTTATATACTTATCCTTGGTTTTTACTCAACTCTTACCTAAACTTATTTCCCTATACTAGACTATTACTTTCTACACTGTTTTTTCTCTTTTTTTCCTGAATTCACTTGTGCACGTCTTGGCCCTAGTGTTATCCAGTAGCCCTTACAAGATATCACACGTCCCCGCTGCAAGAAACGTTTCTTTTCATTAACTACGCTTCACTATCTCTTTCACATATTTATCAACCATTTATATATCTATTCATTTATTTAGTTATTTCCTCCACCCACTTAGGATTCACTCAACATGTACCATGCGATATAGTTCCCATATTATAATTATTACATAGAGACGCAAGTAAGTTGTAGTATTAAGGTATATATCTATATCTCACCTATACTTATATATCCCATATGAATTCAAAACTGAACAACACATGGAACCCAGGTTAGTATGAGATTGAGTATAGTTTCTTTGCCTACTTCATTAAATTGTACTACATTTAAGCTCTCCTACGATTCACATCACTGATATGAATAACTAATAATCATTTGGTATACGTTGGATAAACGACTGGCTGTGACGGCTTTCTTACTTTTACTCACAGCGCCTGGGTCTGTCCATCTTCCTGGAGTGCTTGGAAAAATAAATTTCCCTTTCTTTCTGAAGGCGAAAATACTCGTAACAGTTGGTAGGCCCTTGAGCCTTGGGTAGACCAGTTAATCGTCACTTCACTGGTTATTGTTCGCCAAACCGCATTCCTTTATATAATGTAGTTCAGAATTATTTCACAGCCCCTAGGAATATAATATCTATCAATGCAAAGTACCCAAAGCTAGGTAGTGATCTAATCTAGTTTCATTTTGTTTTTTTTACACTACTCTATCTATAGAATCATTAACATAACTAGTATTTATAACTAATAACTGTCTGGCATACGTTGCTTCACGGGCCAACTGCACTGACTCTTCTGGTCACATAGGGCAGTGGTCGCCAACCTTTCTAAAACCGAGGAACCCTCTAAATATTTTGAATTCTTCACGGAACCTATACAATACAAAACTTTTCAAAAAAAAATAATAAAGTATTTATTTATTTTAGTGAACTTACGTTGTGAGAACAGCGAACTTACCCAGTCTCTCGGCTGAGAGACCTCGCTGAACTGAAGTTATCAGTTTAAAGTTATGCTGTCACCGACCAACATTTACTTGTTTGTGATTGGTCAATTTCTAAGTTCAATTAGTGTATTATCAGTAGTAGTCAAATTCTCGGAATTCAGAAAACTATGTCTTTCCAAGAATAATAATAATGAAATTATTGTGTAAAGTGCTCAGGTGCACTACAACTCGTCAAAGGTGTATGTATAGTACATAAAATAATACACAAATGTCAGGGAAGTGAATAGTGTATGAGTCATGGTATACATGTGTGTATGTGTATGGAGGGGGAACATTAGGTGTAGTGTTGGCGGATCTCGGGAAGCATGGAGGCCTTAAAGGATGCAGTGTCTCGACAGCTAACAACTGATGCAGGCAGTTTGTTCCATGCTTCAGCAACTCTGAGCGTGAAAAAATGTTTCCGAAAGCATGGGAACTGTGCTGTTTTCTGACTTTGTGGGCATGCCCACGTGTGTTAGACACATGGAAATCAAAAACTTTATGTGAATTGATGTGAAATTGAAAGTATTCAATTTCCACGAATCTCAGAACAGTGTTTTTCTGCTAATTCAAGTGAGAAATTGAAAGTAGTGTTTTCCACGAATTGGAGTGGAGAACCTGTGTACACTACAATAGTACTCGTTCATTTATACATTGCATCTTTGTCATTTTCTTTGCACCTTTTTCAGAAAACCCAAAATATTAATGGTAATGTAAATATTTATTTTTTTAAGGAACCCGGAGTTTGTTTTACAGAACCCATGTTGGCGACCACTGTCATAGGGCATGAGCCTGTGGACGTTTCTTGGCGTGCTTATAGACCTGCGGTGACTGTGAAGCATCATTTCATTTTCACGTCTAAAATTGACTATTTAAAGATCGCTTGCTTGCCAATAATTTACTTATTTATACTCCTATTTTTTTTTTTATTATACATTTTTATCTTTGGATGAGGTAGTGGTCTCATTCTTGGTTTTGTTTCTGTAATTGTTTAATGGACTATATCAGAGATTCTCAAACTTTTGGGGCCACCGCCCACCTCACGGTCACGTAATACCCTCAGCGCCCCCATCCACCCCTATTTCCAGAGAGACCTAGCTACACGCAAATTGTAAATAATATATAATAACTAAAATCAGTAGTTTATTTATAATGAATAATATAATATATATCATGTATAAATAAATATTACATATTTTTATTTTACTATATTTATATATAATTTTATATCATCTCCACTGTCCCGTTGGACTTTCTCAACGTCCTCCAGGGGCGGTAGCGCCCACTTTCAGAACCTCTGGACTATATAATTGAAATTTCTGTCTTTCTGGTAACAGACATGTTTTGTATCTGTCTACATATATACACATCTGGTGATGTGATAATTGTCTGAATTTAGCTGTGTGAGCAGAATTATCATAGAAACAACTATTTACCAACCTAGCAAGCTAACTATCTACTTTACAAATTGCATTTGGATGAATCGACCAATTAAAATTCAATATTTTCGACATGCAGTCATTTGAAAAAAAAAAACGCTTTCATGTCTTTAATAGCTGCTTCTGTTTCCTGCTAGCAAGGTGATAGGAAATACAGACACACAAAAGATACAGGAAACAACAGTGCACTTATGTATGGATTGTTTAAGTGCACTGGTAGATGATTGAACAACTGCAAAGAAATATAGGCCATTGTGAAGAATTCTGCAAAGACTATTTTTATTTCAATATTTTCAGTTCTGTAATAGCTAAGGAAATTTACACTCTTCTGCAATAGCCACC
This sequence comes from Eledone cirrhosa, assembly GCA_964016885.1. Taxonomy (NCBI): domain Eukaryota; kingdom Metazoa; phylum Mollusca; class Cephalopoda; order Octopoda; family Eledonidae; genus Eledone; species Eledone cirrhosa. The sequence continues at coordinate 301,204,753 of OZ024742.1, read as the reverse complement.
GAAATTACACATACAACCACATGCATATACCAGACGCCTACAATACCAATCCAATCACCCACACAGGAGAACCTCCTCTTAACCTTATGACAATAACAATCCACCAAACACAGATCCATCCCATTACACAACACTAATACACCAACCACAATGCCAAAATCTTCTCAGTAAATTATTGCCTATATAATAAATAAACCATGACCATATAACTAAACACCAATCATCATCATTTTCATTTTACGCCCGCTTTTTCCCTGCTTGCAAGGGTGGGACGGGAACTGATTCTGGCTTGATTTCTACAGCTGGATGCCCTTCCTAACACCAACCTCATTTACAGTGAGTGCTGGGTGCTTTTTTGCTGTGGCACCTCCACGACCACTTTGCAGTGGAATGATAGGGACCCCAGTCCCTATCATCTCATTTGTACAGCTGAGTAAACTGGAGCAATGTGAAATAAAGTGTTTTGCTCAAGGAAACAACACATCACCCGGTCTGAGAATTGAACTCACAACCTTTCGATTGCAAGGCCAATGCTCTAACCACTAAGCTATGTGCCTCCAATCATCATCATTACTGTTTAACGTTTATTTTTCCACGCCAGCATGGGTTAGACGAGTTGTCCTATTGTGAGAAATGCTGGGCCAGTTGACCATGTCTTCCTCATACAGAACTGGTTTGGGCTTGGTTTCTACAGCTGGATGCCCTTCCTAACGCCAACCACATTTATTTATAAAAATCATCAACAACAACACTATAACCACCACCATTATAACCATCATCAACACTGACCCTAGCACACTAATGTCTTCTACTATATTTTGTTGTAAAGGCAATGGTACAGTGGCCCTGGAGATACTGCAGGAGTTACCAGAAGTCAACACAATCATAATACCATATGGAGGGGGTGCTCTTAGCTCCGGGATGGGAACTGCCATCAAAGCTCTCAAACCTGATGTTAATATTTATACAAGTGAAGTTGATACTTCGCCTCAGGTAAATATTCCTGTCTCTGTGTGTGTGTCTGTGTCTCTGTGTGTCAAAACCAAGATTCTGTTCAAATTGTCTTTTTTATTAAGAAATTCATATTTTTCTGTTAATCTTTTGTCTTTGATTTCAAACAACAGTGACCTAATTCTATACATCTTTCAAGACCTTCACAACCCCATTTTCAGAATAAAAATGACATGTATATGTTCTTTGTAGGTGACAAAAAGAACCCTGGGTGTACTAGTAAAATCTCCAATGCTAGATTTAAGAAAATGTTCACTGGATAATTCCTAGTATTTTACAGTTAATTTCACCTATGTTGTATCTGTGTTGACTTTTTGTGTGTATTTCAGTAAAGGTATCAAAGTTACTTTCCTTTATGAGGAATTACGTATATAATTGTTATCAATATTTTTCAATTAAATTTTATTGCATGTACTGTATAATAATGTGTTAAATTGGTTCCTTGTTGTAAATGCAGGGTATACTGATGATAAAGTCCCGTGTTTGTGCATCCAATGTAACTATCTAAATCATTAACTTACAGTATACCTTAACCCTTTACCATTTAAACCGGCCAGAATTCTCTCACCTATTTCTGTTCAAACTGGCCACTCATACTTACGTTAAGGTATTGTTCTCAAAATAAATAACATCAAAATCTTGAAGATTCGATATTATGGGAGAAAAAACCTTTCCCACACAAATATAATGGTATATATAGAGTAATATAAATGCTAAAGGGTTAAATTAATGATGGAAAATACCAAGCCTTAACTGCTAAATAATTCTTTTAATCTGGTGTTGAATATTTTACCAGTACTGTCACAATCATTTGTGAAACTACTAAGAACATGAACAACATGCCATTACCATCATTCATTGGTGAAAGAACAACAGCTTCAACAGAAACAAAACTTATCAATTTCTTTTATTACTCCTTGCAGGTTTATGAATGTCAAAAAGCCGGAAAAGCTGTGCCCTGCCGATACACACCCAATTTCTGTGATGGCATTGGAGGGCGTGGGTGTATGCTTCCTGTGTGGGCAGTGGCAAGAAAGGTGATCGATGACACCATAGTGGTCAATACAAGAAATATAGCTGATGCCATTAAATTATTAGTTGAGAGTAATTATGTTGTAACAGAAGGAGCAGGAGCATCTTCAGTAGCAGCAGCCATTGCAGCAAAAGACAAACTTTCAGGAAATGTGGTGTGTGTAGTAACAGGAGGAAATATTGATAACAAAAAGTTGCTTCAGATTTTGCAAGGAGAAATCCCAACAGATTAACCCTTTAGCATTTAAACCAGCCGTATCAGGCCAGAATTCTCTTACCTCTTTCTGTTCAAACCGGCCACTCATACTGATGTTAAGGTATTGTTCTCAACAGAAATAATATCAAAATCTCATAGATTCGATATTATCTGAGATAAAGCCTTTGCCGTGAAAATATAATAGTAAATATAGAGTAATGTAAATGCTAAAGGGTTAATGGGAAGACATGTTTTCCTGTGGCAAGTATCATACAAGAGTTTTAAGTGGAGAACTTAAAAGGTCCATTTCCAACTCCTGGTATTTGGAAAGAAACATGAAATATTGACTTAGATCCTGGAAATTTAGTTTGTACATCTATCATCAAAAGAATTCTTGAAGAATTAAAATCATCAAATTTGAACAGTGTTGTATTTTGTTTATGTATGTGTGTTGACCAGATATGGGGAGGGAAGGGAGAGGATTGCTGTGTGAGTGTTAATGGAGGAGGAGGATGATTACTATGTGTTGATCAGACGAAAGAGAGGCGCTGTGTGTGAGAGAGAGAGAGAGAAGAGAGAGAAAAGAGTGAGTGTGTGTTGATTAAGCAGGGGCGGATGTGCTATACATGTTGATCAGGCAGAAGGGAAGAGAGGTGCTAGGTGTCTGTGTCTCTCTGCGTGCGTGTTAATCCAGTTGGGAAGGGACTGTGTGTTGATCTTAGCCAGAATAAAGTAACAACTAAAAATATTTCTGAGATCTATTTTACATAGCAACAGTATTGGAGGCAATCTCACTCATTTGGCAGAAACGGTGGAGCTACAGACAAAATACTTTGCAGTATTTAATTATATTTGTCTAAGTTCTGTTTCAAATGTTGCCAATATCAACTTTTCTTTCCTCTTTCCAGGGTCAATAAAATAAAGTACCAGTCAAGTACTGGTGTTGATTTGATCAACTCCTCACCTACAAAACTACTGGCTTTGTACTTAAGACATCATCATTATTATTATTATGAATATTAGATTGGCAGAGCATCAGACATACTTTGCAGCATTGAATTACAGCCTTTTACATTCCGATTTCAAATAGTGTCATGGTTAGCTTTGCCTTTCACCCTTATGGGGTCAATAAAATAAAGTACCAGTGTTGATTTGTACCTTCAGAGAATATCTTACCAATGCAGTTTTATGCAGTAGACGATGTTAAGAGGATTTTCTCCTTAGTGGTTGTGTCAGAGTCATGACAAAAAGCTCCCAGCACACACTGTAAGTGTGGTTGGCATTAGGAAGAGCATTCAGCTGTAGAAATCTAGCAAGAAACAGTTCTATATGAGCAAGAGAGTCACCTGATCCAACTTATCTCAAATGGGACAACCCATCTAATCCATGCTAGCATGGAAAGTAGACATTAAATGATAATGATTAGAAATAACTGTTACTTCTAATATAACGATGTGTTGAGAGAGTATAATGGCCTTTGTTTGATTTATCTATGAACAAGCCCATTAGGTAGAGATGGTTAGACAGCTACATTGATACCAGTATATCAACACTGGAGGCAACCAAGTGAAATATGAGCTTAGGAGAGAAAATTATTTACTTCCAAATCATTTCTGGTATAGCTATATATCATGTGTGAGAGAGAGAGAGTATGTCCACAATGTGTGCGACGTACATTGTGCATGTGCCTGTGTCAAGTTTTGTTACTATTATCATTTAATGTCTGCTTTACATGCTGGCATGTGTTGGCTGACCCATTACAGTCAGTTATTTCTCCTCTTTTAGAGGGATTCACAGAATTATGTCTGGTATGTTCCAGTTTTAGTTGAAAACAAATGAACCCAGCTAAAACAATACAAACAGGAGTTGCAGAGTTTATTTAAATCAACAAATTGTTCTGGAAAAAATACAATAGAAATACATAACACCAGAATGCTGTTGTTGTAGTAGCATGCACACACGCAAACACACATAAACACAATGTCTTTCGGTACAACCCAGGTCCTTTCCACCACAGATCACAGTGTGTTAGTAATAAACACCAACATTAGTTGCTTTGTAAAAGAGAGAGAGAAAATAGAAAAAGAGGATAAACAGATTAGAGAAAGGGAGGGGGGGGGGGGGGGTGAAAGTAAGGAAAAAATTAAAAGTAAACAATATGGACAACTGATAATAACCAAACCAGTCCAATGTGAACCAGTAAAAACACCATCATCATCCTCATTATCATCATCACCATCCTCACTATCAGAAAAATAATTAAGGAGAGTTTCCCTGCAATGATTTAGCAGAAAATATACTAAGACATGGATTTAATAATTCAAATGTTTATAGTAGCTTAACTGGTGGACAAATTGTGAAAATTTTCATTATTAGAATAAATATTAAAATGTTTAATGTGATACAGTTATAATGTTTTACACTTTTATACACAGAATGTCTTGCTTATGTGATATAGTTGTAGTCTTGTCTTACACTTTTATACATAAAATGCCTTACTAATGTGTTACAGAATGTGATGTAATTGTAATGCTGTTTTACACTTTTATACATTGAATGTCTTGCTAATGCGGTATAGAATGTTAGATCTGAAATCCTACCCTCAAAGAAATGATAATTGCCCCAATAAAGGAGCCTCTATAAAAATGCTCAACCTGATAGAAATAGCCAATTCTTTAAATCATACCCTGCCATCTTAAAAAGTATACTTTAAATAATGTGCTGTCAGATATGCTGGTTATGGTTAAAATACATTCAACCATAGGTTGGTTTAATTAAGAATGATTTAGGACTAGATATTAACAATAATTTCTTGAGAAGGGAACAGTCAATTAGAATAACCCCAGTTCATAGCTGGTACAATGGATTAATGAAAAACTTAGTTAATCATGACACATCTAAGTACAACATATAAGCACCCAATACACCTTATAAGGTGGTTGGTGATAGGAAAGACATCCAGCTGTAGAAATCGTTTTAAAAAGGGTTGAGAGAATTCTTGAGTTGTGTCAAAATAAAATGCCCCCAGAGTACTGTGTCATGTGACCCCCCCATCTAAGGGATCAGTTGCATCGACCTGTCCAATACTTATTGCAGGGAAACTAGATGTTAAATGATGAATAATTTCGATACCTCATTGAATCTGCCTCTACCAGGCTGATTCTGAAAATAATGACAACAACAATAATTTATATATATATATATATATTTGTATAGTTCTGTTTATTATTGCAACAACAGAAATCAAGCAACAAAAGATTAGCAGTTAACAAATAGAACTTTTATTTGACAAATCCTCAGAGAGTAATGGTGGTGGGGGTGGGGACAGAAAGGGCAGAAGGAAATCACTAACAACCCACAGCAATATAAAAAATATAAAGAAAAAAAAAAGAAAACCTCATAAATTGGTGGAGGTAGGGGGAACACAATAATAACAAATGAAACTATAAATAGATTCTACAAAGATTGTCACTAAATATTGGTAAAGTCTTGCATAACTGAATCAACCAATTGAGTCTTTGTCCTACACATGAATCGAACCGAGGCCATCACATCTCTCTCACACAGCCACAGACACATATGGATTGGACAGAGGCCATTACAGGTATCTCACACGCAAACAGATTGGACCGAGCCCATCACATCAAGTTTCTCTCGTACACAGACAGACTATCACATCACATCTCTTTCTCTTTCACACACACAATTGCTCATTTTTGAAAGGAAGCAAGACAAGGCAAAAGAAAAATAAATAAAGCAAGATAAATATTGATAATTTTTTAATGTGAACACTTGTTTCGAATATGCAAATCTAAACAAGGTGAGGAAGATTCAGGAAAAGCTAAGGGTAGCTACTACACAGCACCACCCTCAGCACATAACCGAATAAATAAATTCAACATAAACAAAGTAGGTTTACTGTACATGTTGGTGATCAACATTGTGTTGGCCAGAGGAGCCACCATTTAAAAGGTTAGGTAATTTCGTATGCCACATCAGTTGGGCTACTTACAGGTTACCTCCCTTGCCAGCATTACAACAGTGGGAGCGAGAGCTGAAGAAATCTGAATATAGGGAGGTTTTTAGTATGATGAAGAGGAAATCAAATCCATAATGATCATTTACAAACACTAGTATTAAATATGCTATTGAAGGCACCAAATGTGGTGTATGTGTGTGAGAGGGAGATAGAAAGAGTGAGTCAGAGAGGGAGATAGAAAGAGTGAGTCAGAGAGAGAGATGCTATGCCATGAAGGGATTGAGTTAGAAGACAAACTTAACAGTAGCCAGCGTTCACTGCCAATAATAATAATTTCAGACATTAATATTGGGGAATGGCTATAGTTGATTATATTGACCCTAGTACATGTGTCTAAATTAGAAACCATTATTATCTCTTGGCATGAATAATAACAGCTTCTAATTTAGGCACAAGACCAACAATTTGGGGAGAGGGGAAGTTGATTATATCAACCTAAATACTAGACTGATACTTTATTTTATGGACCCCAGAAAGATGAAGGGCAAAGTTGAACTTAGTGAAATTTGAACTCAGAATATAAAGAACCGGAATGAAATGCTGGAAAACATTTTGTTGGACACTTAAGATTCTGCCAATCCAAATAATAATAATAATAAAAGTGATGATAACAATGATTTCTTAGTGGACCAATGAAATAAAGGGAATTATGTGGTGTGTTATGTGTCTTTCTGAATAAAATAAGACAATAAAAGAATTTTTCATGCTGGAATCAGCTGCCACCTGCTACAAATTATCAGAGAAAACAGACGTTAAATGTTGATGATAATGTTACAATGTCAGATTTGTAAGGAGGTGACAGAATTTAACTCACACCCTACTACACAACTGATGGTTTTTATTTTAGCAATGTTAAGAGACATGTAAAGTGAAGTGGATTCTGGCAGGGATTGAACCCAAACGGAATGTAAGTAAATGCCATTAAACATTTAGTCTGCTACTAGCATTTCTAGCAACTTGCCTTTGAAAAATAACTTACATAAGAAGAAAAAATGTTTAAATCTGGCAAATAATAGGATGAGGGAATCAAGGTGGTGGTGATGAGGAAAAGATCTGACGAATTAACAGTTTAACTAATCATCATGAACAACATCATCATTGAAGTCTCCCTGCTTGCAAGGATTGCAGTGGGGGAAGGAGAAAGTGCAATGAAACATTTCTCTTACAGAAACACCAAAGTTTGCTGAATCTTACTGGCAATAATTATCTGACCTGTAACTGAAGACTGGGTCTCTGGATTGCTTTACACCACACTTCTAGCAATACTTCCCCCTGCAGGTATATATTTGACTTGTAGAGTTAAACAGAGTTTGTTCAGTTCTTTTTTTCTCTTTTTTTCTGTTTCTGCCAGGGTATAGACATAAATACTGTGCAAGTGAGAGGTGTAAACCATTATCAGTTATCATAATGAAGAAAACAGTCACACACGGATTGTTTGAGGAATAAACCAGGCCAACAGTTGTTTTAACATACAAATATAGTAGAACAACTAACAACTTTGATATTGGCTGGAATTTGGTATATATTTCTCTTTAACAGCGCGTATGTGTGTAAGAGAAATACAATGAACAAAGACACAAACATTATAATGAGACATACATGTGGACACACACATGCTGTTACTGACATTCCAACTATGAGTGTTCCATAACAATGGAACAGCCAACTCAAGAAACTAATGCCCAAGAAACTGACCATTCCATTAACGTATATACCCTTAATGCAATTCTCAGAGATTCAGCATGATACACTGAGTGAAAAAGCTGGCTCTTTGAATTACAGATACAACTGGAGCAATATGAAATAAAGTGTCTTGCTCAAGGATACAACGCAACACCGGGAATCAAACTCACAACCTTATGATTGTGAGCTGAACACCCAAACCACTAAGTTACACACCTTCAATTAATGAGAAACAACCACACAATACCACACATTCTTAAGGCTATACATTCACACACAAAAATCTAAAAAAAAAAATCTACAGAGACAGAGGTCAAGAGTTTGGTAAAGAAGTAGAGGTATAGAGTGTGTGTGTGTGTGTGTGTGTTAACATTCATCAATGTAAGGAATGTGAAAGAAACAAGACTCTCAGAGTAGTGACAGAGTAAAGCCTAAGCTTCAAATAAATGAGCCAACTCTACTATATGTAGGGTACTCAGCTATATGTAAAGTACTCAGCTATATGTAAAGTACTCAACCCTTTTTCTCTCATATATTAAAACATACTCACACATATGCTCTCTCACATGCACACACACACACATTTACAGCAAAACAGGAGATAGAAAGACAAAGGAAAATGTCAGTAAAATTTATTGAAGCAACAATAAAAACTAGTGAAATCCAAAACAAAACAACAAGAAAAACAAAGAAAAATGAAGAAAAATTTAAGATGGTTATAAAAAATACAAACAAAAAAAAACTACTTATCTTATTGTTAACCCTTCTTCCCCAGGGGGTGGGTGTATAGTGGACTGATACAGGGAATGCTGTGGCACACACACACGCACTTGCTTCACGTTGAAATTATTCCTCCTCAGTGAACCTTACCAAAGGTTCTAAAAGAGGTAATAAATAAATGTATGTATGTGTATATGTGCCTGTATGTATGTGCATGTCTATGTGTGAGTATTTGTGTGTGTGAAACCCTAACACCCCAGCCTAAGAAGGACCTAGAATAGGTAACCTAAATATTGTCCACTCAGCACAACATCAACATGGGGTTAGCTTTGATGTGAAAGACATTCTGTTAAACTGATTGAGACATCATCAGCATGGGGTTAGCTCTGATATGAGAGACAATCTGTTGATCAAACTGATTGAGACATCATCAGCATGGGGTTAGCTCTGATATGAGAGACAATCTGTTGATCAAACTGATTGAGACACCATCAACATGGGGTTAGCTTTGATATGAGAGACAATCTGTTGATCAAACTGATTGAGACATCATCAGCATGGGGTTAGCTCTTGATATGAGAGACAATCTGTTGATCAAACTGATTGAGACACCATCAACATGGGGTTAGGTTTGATGTGTGAAACAATCTGTATTCTCCTTGTTAAGAACCACTGTATCACCTAAATGCACTAACCCTACCAGCTAAAATCCTACTTTCAAGAAGCCTTATTTACACTAGGCATCTGACTAAGATCCCATTGCAGGACAACACTATCATAATGAGAGATTACAATGCAAGAGTTGGAAAGAATGAGAAACCTGGGGTGAAGTGGTTGGGAGAGCAAAGAGCACACTGAAAAGAGGAAAATGGAGCCTTCAACAGTAGAAAACTCATTCTGTCTGCTACATTGGCAATCTCAGAGTTTGAAAGGGATTGAAGGCATGGAAAAGAAATGCATTGGGCATCAGAAGAAGAAATGAGAAAGTAGGTATACATAGAGCTACAGCTGTCTTCTACAAGTATATATGTATATATGTTCCATCTTCCACCAAAGCCCATATATCAATGAATGGGATACGTAATCATTAAAAGATGAAGATATGAAAATGAAAGCTCCTCATCAGATTCAATGGATAACCATAAGCAAGCAGTGTATGTGAGAGAGGGAGGGGGGGATTTAAAAATGGGAAAGGGAATGAAAGAATGAAAATAAAAGGAAAGATTGTGAATCGGAACAAAAACAGTGATTATTTATATTTATATATATATATATATATATATATATATATATATATATATATATATATATACACACACACACACGTATGTGTATGTAAATATAATTAGAGGGAGAAGAGGAAGGCAAGTCGGAAAAGCAAGTTGAAAAGGTGAAAGGGGGGAAGAGAGAGAGGGGGTATCAGCTTGTAGAAATCAAGGAATAGCTGTAATGCTGGATTGTTGTTCACCATTTTGGGAATTTTCAGGCAATTTTTTAAAAAAATGTTATATATTTATTCAGTTTTTTTTTTCTTTGACTTTTAGTTAGGACTGTGTTGCAGCTAAATGCAGAAGACAGATACAGCTGCAACAAAAGCAATGGACGTCAATACAGAAATGTTTCCTCCTAGTATCAGGTTATGGAGAGGGGTGGGAGAAAAATATATACATATTTATGTACATGTATGTGTGTGTGTGTGTGTGTGTGTGTGTGTGTGTGTGTGTGTGTGTGTGTGTGTGTGTGTGTGTGTGTGTGTGTGTGTGTGTGTGTGTGTGTGTGTGCGTATAAAATATATGCATATGTGTGTGTTTGACCAAATACCTTGAAGATACTCTCAAATTGCAGCTGCAAATTTCCTTTATAACATGCCAAAGACATCCATCTATCTATCCAGTACGACACAACCATAGACAATCAGCAATGTAAGAGGCCAGAGAGGAAATAATGTTTGATATGAGTAAGTATATAGCCATTGCTAGTGGACATATATATATATATATATATATATATATATATATATATATATATATATATATATATATATATATATATATGGTAAATAACGTTAGAAGCTCCACAGAATTACATCTTGATCAAGGAATATTTCAAGAGATCAAAGAGAATAGCAGACACCATCAATATATTTGGTACACTAGAATAGTCTGGTTATCAGAATTTTACTATATATATATATATATGTTCAAACATTTGTATATTCCTCTGTTCTTAATCAGATAAGATGCAATGCTCCACACATGCTACACTATGACTGGCGTAATAAGCCTCAGAATATATACGTGACCCAAAGGTTGTGACAACAGCAGATTATCGGAAAAGAATAGAAATCCTTCTCCAGAAAACAAACATTTTATAAATCCTGCTGCAGCACATACCAAATTGGAACAATTATTAAATGGAGAAAGCAATATTTCTGAGTGCACATGGGGTACAGAGACAGTAAAGTGCCATTTAGAGAGAGAGAGACTCCAAATTTGAAGAAGCATAGTTGCAGCTCAGAGCAACAACAAATGTCTTAACTATGACCTTCAATAATAATAATAATGATGATGATGATGATGATGATTTCTACTATAGGCACAAGGCCAGCAATTTAGTGGGAAGGCAAAGTCGATTAAATCAACCCCAGTGCGTGACTGGTGCTTTAGTTTATCGACCCTGTATGGATGAAAGGCAAAGCTAACTTCAGCGGGATTTGAACTCAGAATGTAAAGGGACATAACTATGCTGCAAAGCATGGTGTCCAACGCTCTACCGATTCTGCCAATCAACCGCTCTATAATAATAATAATAAAGAAAGAAAGAAAAATAAAATGGCAATGTTCTCAGAAACAACTATCATTCTTCTGGAGGAACATGTGTAAAGGCTCTGAGTCATGCCCTGCTGGCCATTTTGTCTGGTTTGTTCCAAATTGAGCATACAACCTAAAAGGTGGCTACATTGATGGAGAGATAGGATATCACTATAGACAGAATATCCAACTTAATCACAATTCAAGTCTAACATGAATTAACTTTGGAACTCACATAAATTATATATAATCATGTATGCATATGTGTGTGTGTGTGTGTATATATATATATATATATATATATATATATATATATATACATACACATGTACACACATACAAATACACACGTGTGTGAGTGCATGTGTCTATACATGTATCTAACCATTTTCATATATATATATATTATATATATAATGTAAACTTCAATAGATAAATATTGTGGTTTTTGGAGGGAGGGTGGGGGACAAAGTATTGAAAAGAGTGAGGAGGAGGAGAAGAGAGAGAGAGAGAAAGAGATAGAAATAGATATATAGTGAAAGACAGATAGAGAGAGCTGCAGTTAGAGGGGTGTACCAGTTCTCTGTCTTCGTCGTCGAACTGTTTCACGGTCAATTGTTTTCCTGTCGTAAGCTTGACCGAAAAGTGCCATGAAGTCAATGAATAATGTGGTAAGATTGATCCGCCAGCCATATTCGCTAGTAGCATAGTCCTGTGGGAAAGTGTGGTGGTAGTTATGAAAGCCCTCACCCATGCTGCCCAGGCTGACACAGATGTTCTCGGCTGGGTTGATTCGTCTGTCGTAAGGTCGATAACCCCACATGTGAGCGGCACTGTTTACCAGCCAGGTGGCGTTCAAACCGCAGCAGTAACGCAGGATACCCGCTAGGAAGTAAGCATTCCACAGGTTCTCATTCCAGAAAATATAAGGAACCAGTGTAGGGATAGCGAAACAAAAGATTATAACTGACACAGCATAATATCTGCAATGAGACAGAAAGAAATAATAATAATGTTTTGGGGATTCTTTTTTTTTTTACATAAATTACTAAAATCTGTAGACACTATAATATACGTGAGTGTTCTACTTAGAACTCCAAGTGTTGATGTGAATATTCAATTGAAACAGAGTGCCATCCATTTTGGGGGAATGATGATCTTATATGTCACCGAGTATTCAAACTACAGAGCAAATTATTTTTATGAGTGTTTTTAACCCTTTAGTATTTACATTACTCTATATTTACTATATTTTCAAGGTAAAGGCTTTACCTCACATAATTATCTCATAATATCGAATCTATGAGATTTTGATATTTATTTTTAGAACAATATGTTTGAGTGGCTAGTTATGGCCAGTTTGAACATATACACTGTTGTCAGCTCTTCTTCTTCTACTTCTAACAACAACAAAGAAGTTTTCTCCTCACTATTTTGTCCTGTTATATGCACTCCATATCAGGTTTGTCCCCATCTCATTCATTGAGATCTAACAAAACAAGGAGATGGATGCCAACAACATACAAAAAGTGAAATGAAACTGGCAAGTTGAACTCAGGTTTGGCCTCCTTAATAGCATGTAGCGTTGCTGAGTCGCCTCCACCTAACCATCACATCACCAAGGTTTAGAATAGCTATAGCTTCTACAAATTTATGGTCCAGATAGTCAGGAAGAAGACAGAGTTCATATGTTTTTACTCTCTTGTCAAACCATATGCTATATTATAAAGGATGGGTGTGAATGGGCAGGGTAACAATATGAGTGAGAAAGCTAGTGTGAACACAACCATGAACGTGTCTAGTCACAACACTACTACTGATCACAGTAATGGAGTCAAAGTTGTTTCCAAGATCAAAAAGGAAAATCAATTGGACAAGCTACAATTAGGCAGAACATAAAAAGAAAAAAAATCTTAAAACAAACATAAAAACATGAAACAACTGTCCTCATATCACTTGTAAATTCTATGGAAATGATGGGACAAATCATTGCTTTGTTCATTCTAAACCATGCAAGAATTTTGTTTAATAGAATCAAGTGGAACACAGAGAATCCCCCTGCCCCAGTGGGCCTGTGACATTGTAGGGCATCACAGGTAAAGAAGGATGACCCAAACACAGTGACACAAGAATCCACCTGAAATAGACAACACACACCATCTGCCAATATCAAAAGTCAATATGCAAATGTAACATGAACTGCAGCTGACCTGGCTGCAACAGATACAGAACCAAAATAATGTTCAGCAATATAGAAGGCCACCAGAAATATCTGATTAAATATGGCCACCTGGGACACCCAAATTACTGATGAATATCAGTTTTCAGTAAGATATGGTTGTGATCTTCATCAGTAACATATATAGTTGTGATTTTTGTCAACTTGTACACCCGAGTTCTTCAGTAACACTCAGGTCTCGAATCCCCCCCCCCCTTTAAATTTTCCTAATCTATCTCTGGCAAAATTTTATTTTAAGTGGTAGCACTCCTGTAATAATTTTTTTATAAACATTATATATGACAAAAAATAAAAAAAACATTACAAGAAATCTCAAATGTTATAAGATAAATAGGTTGGGTTGGAATCCCAATATGTAAACTAAACTAAACTAGACTAATACTTGTTTTAAAAAAAAAGAAAAAAAAAAAAAAGAAAAAAAAATCAAGGGAGACAACTTAGAAATATTATCGATATTTCACCACCACCACTATTATTATTATTTGGAACCCTTGTCAACTTTGCATATTCACTACCTTCTCCAGGTTCAATTGACAAATAGCATTTTGTAGCAGAGGGTGAGAGCTGAAAGGCTTCATGTTGTGACACCATAAAAGAATGTAATCATCATCATCATCATCAACGTTTAACGTCCGTGTTCCACACTTGCATGGGTTTGGACGGGGGTATTCCCACTTGAGGCAAGAGTGATTGTCTTGCTCGCATAGGACTGTCTGGCAGGTTTTCTACAGTTGGATGCCCTTCCTAACACCAACCACATTTACAGTGTGGGTCTGGGAGGTTTTTACCGTGTTGCCTACACGGCCACATTACAGCGTGGACTGTGTGTTTTTTTGTCGTGACACCGACACGATCTCATTTGTTTCGGCCTGGATGGTGTGGCACCAACATAACTTTACATAGAAGGGGGCGGTGTGGATGGGGTGCGGCGGGGGTGTATTTTGTTAGAGATGCCTACTGACTGTAGTAGGTTTTACTTTGTATTTAGGTAAGGCGGGTCTTCTCTATTACTGAGTACCGCCAAAGGTCTCGGTCCAGTGACATTGTCTTGGTGAGGTGTAAGTGTGTGAGGTCGGAGTTTATCAGCTCGTCCCAGGTTTTTCTGGGTCTGCCTATTCCGTGGCTACCGTCTATCTTTATTGCCCTGCACTTTGTTATACAGCTATCGTCCTTCATGCGCATCACGTGACCATACCAACGTAGCCTTCTCTCTAGTAAACAACATCTGATCCCTCTTATTTCTAATTTTTTCCTTAGTTCGTTTATGCTTTGTCGTTCACGTATATTACTATTACACATCCAGCGGAGCATGCAAGCTTCGTTCCTCTCTAGTCTGTGTATATCCTCTGCACACAATGCCCAGGTCTCACTGCCATGCAGCATTGCTGTTCGTATGCAGGCATCGTACAGCCTGCCTTTCATTTTTAGGGAGAACCCTTTAGCGGCTAATAGTGGTATAAGCTCTCTGAACTTTTTCCACCCAGTTCTGACTCTAGCTACTGTACTTTCAGAGCACCCTCCCCCACTGCTGATTTTGTCACCCAGGTAACGGAAGCTGTCCACTATTTCTATAGAACCCTCTGCGCAGTTGAAAGAGCTAGTATTTTGTGGGCACTTGCTGCTACTTATTTCCCCGGAACACCGGCCACATGTAAAATCTATGTTCTTAGTTAGCTTACCTGTGATCCCACTAAATCTTTTATGCACCCAAACTTTGCATTTGGGACACAAAATGGAATTTCTACCTACGCCTTTCCTACACTCTGCGCATGGCCACTTCCCGGAGGGGACCGCCGCCTTATTTTCTTTCTTACAAACTAGAACTTTAGTCTTAGCCAGGTTAATTTTAAGGCCTTTTGATTCTAGGCCGTGCTTCCATGTTTGGAATTTCTTCTCTAGCTCGGCCATTGATTCAGCTATGAGCGTTAGATCATCTGCGTATAGAAGTTCCCATGGGCAGCCGGTCTTGAACTCCACTGTTATAGCCTGGAGGGCAATAATAAATAGTAGGGGGCTAAGAACAGAGCCCTGATGAACACCAACTTTTACACTAAACTCTTCACTATATTCGTTGTTAATTCTAACCTTGCTGACTGTTTCTTTATACATGGCTTGTATAGCTCTCACAAGCCATTCATCAACACCTAGTTTTCTAAGAGCCCATCAGATAATGGAACGGGGGGACTCTGTCGAAGGCCTTCTCCAAGTCGACGAAAGCTAAGTATAGGGGTTTACTTTTAGCTAGGTACTTCTCCTGTAGTTGTACAATGAAAAGAGCGTCTGTGGTACTTTTTCCTGACACAAACCCGAACTGCATTTCATCTAGATCAATTCGCTCTCTGATTAGTTGCGCTATAACTTTTTCCGTGACCTTCATGACCTGGTCGATTAATTTAATGCCTCTATAGTTACTCCTATCTAGGGCATCTCCTTTACCCTTATAACAGTTAACGATAATGCTGCTGCGCCAGTCCTTCGGAACAACCCCATTCTGTATGACTTGGTTGACTATCCGGGTGACCATGGTGTGTCCCACCGTACCAGATGCCTTCAGCATCTCAGCAACTATTTCCGAAGGCCCAGCCGCCTTGCCTGTCTTCATATCTTTGATTGCCTTACTTATTATACTACCTTCGACTAACACTGCTGGTCCCTCTATTGGGTCGATGTGGGGGAGACTGTCTTTCTCCCATTTATTCTCCTCATTTAGTAGCCTTTCATAGTGACACTTCCAAGCTACCTTCTTATCGGCGTCGGTGATGGCAAGTATGCCGTCATCGTTAAGTACACACTTCTCCCCGACAATATCACTGTTTTCCTTGACACATTGCCTAGCAATCCTGAACACCTCACGTTGTAGAACATGCTTGAACTTTCTTTCCTCTGCTTCCCTTCTTGCGAAGTACACTTGTCTCCTAGCTTCCCTCCTGGCCACTTGATAGTCTTCTCTGCTTCCCCCATCCCGCCATACTTTCCAAGCCTGCTTTTTGGCCTTAATTGACCCCTCCACCTTACTGTTCCACCACCATGTTACTCTCCTCCTGCCTACAGGCCTGTTCCAGCCACAGACTTCGTCTGCCGCCGTCAGCAGGTTTGCTTTCAGGAATTCCCACTGTTCCTCTACCTTGTACGTCTCTAATTGCTCTTCCTCACTGTCGAAAGCATCAAGTAATATGCTTTGGAATTTATTTTTGGCTGTGGGGTCCTTTAGCTTCCATATTTTTCTCCTGAGGATAGTCCTCTTCTGTTGTCTAGTACGTCTCGTCCTGACTATTAGGTCGCTAATTATCAGTCTATGTTGGGAAGTGCATTCTTCATGGGGGAGGGATTTAGTGTTTACGACAGTCACTTTGTCACGTCTTCTGGTAAGGATATAATCTACCTGGCTAGTATGTTCCCCTGATCTGTAGGTGATCAAGTGATTGTCTCGTTTTTTGAAGTTAGTGTTGCAGATAGTTAGGTTATTTGCGTCGCAGAATTCCAGGATTCTGGAGCCTTCCTCATTTCTAGTACCAAACTCATAGCCTCCATGGATTTCGTCGTAGCCGTCACAATGTTGTCCAACGTGACCGTTTAGGTCGCCTGCAATAATTATATAGTCACTGTCGGTTATTTGGGAGGTAGTGAGCATCAGTGTCTCATAGAATCTGTCTTTTATAGTGCTGGGCAGTCCGGATTGGGGTGCGTACGCGGATATTACTGTCACCGTAGTTCTATTGAGGACAAGTCTTATTTTAATTATTCTGTCGTTCACTCTATTTACGTCTATTATCTTATCTGCCCACTTTTCTGCTACCATGATTCCTACTCCACCCAGCCCATTGTCGTTTCCCACCCAGAAAAGCTTATAGCATCGTTTTCTACCCACAATGTATCTAGCAGATCCACCCCTCCACCTGGTCTCTTGAATACAACAAACATCGACCTCCTTACGTTCAAGCATTTCTACAATCTCGTTAGAGCGACCCTTTAAGGTGCCTACATTCAAGGTACCAAATCTGAAGTTTTGGATTGCGTTTGGGGGGTTGGAAAGGTGGGGAGCGGGGGGAGATGGGGTTATGTTAGCCATCCGCGGCCGAAACAAAGAGGCATGCTCGCATTTTCGTCCTCAAGGTGTAATATATAAATATATAGAATCGTGATTGAAGACATTCCTTTATTATCAACTCAGCAATAAATACCGACACAACGCAATCTTGTCCAAGGGAGGTAACTCAAATTGTTCAACTTTTCTCACTTGACCATGTTTCTGTCTACCAAAACCACTCACAAAAGTAGTTAGTCAGATGGTCAACTCACGATTATTGTGTCAGCCAGTAGAATAGAACATGAAACAATGTAGTTGTGAAGCAAACTTCGTAACCACACGAGCACGCCTGCATGTTACCCTAAGACAAATTATACATATCTATCATCATCACCGTTTTATGTCCGGAAGAACGGACGTAAAACGGTGATGATGCTGATGATATAAGAGATACACACGCATGCATATATCTATATATCTATGCACAGGATGCCCCCCCCCCCCAAAAAAAAAATGTATACACATTTGAATGCTGTTGAAGTTTGTATATATTTTGGGGGGACACCCTGTATATGCACAAACACACATGCATACAAAAAGTAAAAAGAAAAACCTCAAGAGATTTTTATAACTTACTTCCTTTGAAAGTGAACAACAGGATCATTTAACAGGTCATTGGTATCCAGTAATTTACCTTTGGCTGTAACATCAGGGTGTTTGCGTACAAGTAACCAGCCAACGTGAGAGAAGAAGAACCCTCGTTTAGCATTGTGAGGGTCAGCATCAGTCTCTGAATACTTATGGT
Source organism: Eledone cirrhosa (assembly GCA_964016885.1). Classification (NCBI taxonomy): domain Eukaryota; kingdom Metazoa; phylum Mollusca; class Cephalopoda; order Octopoda; family Eledonidae; genus Eledone; species Eledone cirrhosa. The sequence continues at coordinate 301,186,191 of OZ024742.1, read as the reverse complement.
GGACTCTGTGGTCTCGGCTCCAGTCGTAAATGTCATTCTGCAACAAACAAAAAGTTTATCATACTTCAAAAACATCTATAAATTCTGGCACACAAGTAACTTTTTGAACCTAAAAATCCTCTCCAAAACTAGGAATTAACTTAACCCTTTAGCATTTACATTACTCTACATTTACTATTGTATTTTCATGGTAAACACTTTATCTTACATAATTATCCTACATATCAAATCTACAAGATTTTGATATTCATTTTGAGAATACTTTGACATCAGTATGAGCAACTGGTTATGGCCAGAAAGAGGTGAGAGAATTCTGGTCAGATATGGCCAGTTTAATTGCTAAAGGGTTAAGTGGAAATACAAGTCAAATCTTTACTGCTAGTTGGTAAACAAGTGGAGCAGAGCTCCTAATAGCTGCTGACTATCTTTTACTGTAATTCTATTATGTTGCCATAAATATCTATCAATACAGTATGTACTTAATAGATATCTATAATGCGAAGTAATAATTAGAAAATCATCAATAAGATTGATTTATGTGCTACAGTGTTATGGTAGTTATATGTGGTTAAAGAGTTCACTTTGCAACCATTAGGTCACTGGTTTGACCGCACTGCGTGGCATTGTGAGCAAGAATTATTTATCATAGTAGCATGGGGGAGAGTGGGGGGGGGGGGACTACTCATGCCTTGTAAGCGAAATTGGGCAGATGGAAACTATTTGGAAGTCCATCAGATGGACTGTAACTGTAATTCAAATGTCAGGCTTGTCACACACTTATGCTGAATGCCCTTGAAAATTACATTAATGTTCACTCATTTATACATTAATGAGTTGGCTGTTCCATTTATCAAACAACTGAAACTCTCATTGTTGAAACTGACTGAGATCCAGATGGTAGGTATATTATAGTCACTAACAGAAAAACCACCCTTCGAGTGGTTTTCTGCTACCATGTGTTGTGTGCATATTGATATTATTCGCAAATATTATATGCATGTAGATATGATACGTCAAAAGAAATTGTAATTGACAATATGCACAGAAATTGAAGAGAGACTGTAACACTGTCTCCTGTAATCAGTAAAGTAATCCATGATACATTTGAAAAAGATATTATAAACTCTATTACGGTGAAATGTAATGAAAACGAAAAAGGAGAAAACTAGCAATGGAAATATAAACGTTATGATATAACAATGTTAATATATGAACGTTTATATAAGCGATATGTGATATAGCGTCCGTTATATTATAACCGGAAGTATTGACATTTGAAAATTTTAAAAGAAGTGAATCTTAAAATAAGCAATCATTATATATAAGAATATTTATGTTAAATCAACAGCTACGAAATTTAGTACATAATTATGTAATATTCATTCATTATTTATCCAAAGTAATCCAACTTATTTTACTAACGGGATTAAAAAATATAAAACGGATGCTGTCTTGTACTCCTCCTTTTATTATAGTATAGATTAGTTAGAAAATCCCTAGGATAGCCAACATTAAGAACAACCTAGAAGACCCTATTATAAATTTGGGAGTTGAATTCTAGATTAAAATACCAGGCCAACTTGTACACGGTAGTTTACAGTAATTAAATCACACTCCAATGACAGACATAGAATAGTCAGTTATTTTCCTAAGACAGGTCAGTAGACAGTTCAGTAAAATTTCAACTACAGAAAACCAGTAGCCACAGTAGCAAAGACTTCACCAAAATACTGAAACAATTTACTTCTTACTAAAATCCTGAGGACAATGTCATCATCCTATGAACCTGCTGAACAAAACATTGTTTCTAAATGATTCATCTTGAAAATACAACAATCACATCTTACCTTCATAATGTCTCATAACTTTACATGTAAATCTGAATTTAACTATACACAGCAACAACATTGATATGCAAATGAAATATAAAGAACACACAATATATATATCATCATCATCATCATCATCATCATCATCATCATCATCGTTTAACGTCTATCTTCCACGCTAGCATGGGTTTAGACGGGAATTGTCCCACTTGAAGCAAGATTGGTCATCTCGCAGGTTTTCTACAGCTGGATGCCCTTCCTAACACCAGCCATGTTTACAGTGTGGACTGGGAGGTTTTTACAGTGTTACCTACATGGCCACATTACAGCGTGGACTTTTTTTTTTTATCGTGACACCTACACGACCTCATTTATTTAGGACTGGATGTTGTGGTACCAACATAACTTTACAGAGAAAGTGGTGGTGCTGATGGGGGTGGGGAAGTTGGGGTAGTGGGATGGGGTGCCTACTGACTGTAGGTTTCACTTTGTACTTAGGCAAGGCGGGTCTTCTGTATTACTGCGTAGCACCAAAAAATCTCGGTCCACTGACATTGTCTTAGAGAGGTGTAAGTGTGTAAGGTCGGAATTTATCAAATCGTCCCAGGTTTTCTGGGTCTGCCTACTCTGTAACTTCCGTCAATTTTGATCGCCCTGCACTTTTTTTTATACAGCTGTCGTCTTTCATGCGCATCACGTGACCATACCAACAGTCTTCTCTTGAGTAAACAGCATCTGATCCCTCTTATACCTAATTTCTCACTTAGTTCATTTATGCTTTGCTGTTCACGTATATTACTATTACACATCCAGCAGAGCATGCAAGCTTTGCTCCTCTCCAGTCTGTGTAGATCCTCTGCACACAATGTCCATGTCTCAATAGTGGTATAAGCTCTCTGAACTTTTTCCATCCTGTTCTGACTCTGGCTACTGTACTTTCTGAGCACCCTCCACCACTGCTGATTTTGTCACCCAGGTAACAGAAGGTGTCCACTATTTCTATAGAGCCATCTGTGCAATAGAAGGAGCTAGTATCCTGTGGGCACTTGCTGCTACTTATTGCACCTGAGCACTGGCCACATATAAAATCTACATTCTTAGATAGTTTACCTGTGATCCCACTACATCTTTTATGCACCCATACTTTACATTTGGGACATAAAATGGAATTTCTGCCTACTCCTTTCCTACACACTGAGCATGGCCATTTCCCAGAGGAGACCTGTGCCCTATTTTCCTTCCTACATAAAACTTTAGTCTTAGACAAGTTAACTTTAAGGCCTTTTGATTCTAGGCCATGCTTCCATGTTTGGAATTTCTTCTCTAGTTCAACCATCAATTCAGCTATGAGCGTTAGATCATCTGCATAGAAAAGTTCCCATGGGCAGCCGGTCTTGAACTTCTGTTATAGCCTGAAGGGCAATAATAAATAGAAGGGGGCTAAGGACAGAGCCCTGATGAACACCAACTTTTACCCTAAATTCTTCACTATATTCGTTGTTAATTCTAACCTTGCTGACTGTTTCCTTATACATGGCTTGTATAGCTCTCACAAGCCATTCATCAACCCCTAGTTTTCTAAGGGCTCAGGGGACTGTCAAATGCTTTCTCCAAGTCAACAAAAGCTAAGTATACATATATATATATGTATACTTAGCTTTTGTTGACTTGGAGAAAGCATTTGACAGTCCCCTGAGCCCAACTGGGTGAAACGTACGTAGGTGATATTTTAAATAAACATGTTTTAACGGTCTATTCTCCGATTTTTTACTTTCCCACGTGCTTACGCTCTGCTAACTCTCTAGCCCACTAAATATTAACACTTCGAATATTTAATACTGCCGGCACTAGTATCGAGCACCTTTGGCATACGCTACTTGGCAAATAACTATATGTATCACCTATCCCTCCTTTTTCTCTTTCTCGATACGTAAATACTGTGTGCGTGGAGGCACATGGCTTAGTGGTTAGAGCATTGGCCTTGCAATCGAGAGGTTGTGAGTTCAATTCTCAGACCGGGTGATGTTTTGTTTTCTTGAGCAAGACACTTTATTTCACATTGCTCCAGTTTACTCAGCTGTAGAAATGAGATGATAGGGACTGGGGTCCATATCATTCCACTGCAAAGTGGTCGTGGCACCTCCACGGCAAAAAAAGCACCACTGTAAATGAGGTTAGTGTTAGGAAGGGCATCCAGCTGTAGAAATCAAGCCAGAATCAGTTCCTGTCCCACCCTTTCAAGCAGGGAAAAGCGGACGTAAAATGAAATGATGATGATGAAATGATTTTTTGTTTTTGTTTTCAGTTAACAAGTGTTCCAGTTGTTTAAATAACAGCCTGTACATGACATGTCTAAGAGTCTGAGCTTTTCACAGATGCATCCACACACAACGTAGTTCTCAGGGAGATTCAGCATGACCATATGTGACAAGGCTGGTCCTTTGAATTACATTACAATTCAGTTTTGCCAGCTGAGTGAACTGGAATAGCATGAAATAAAGTGTTTTCCTCAAGGACACAATGCACAGCCAGGAATCGAACTCATGAGCTTATGATTGTGAACCAAACACTGTAAGCACTACGTCACACACCTTCATAACAGAAGTTTGATATACATACACACATACTGAGAAACAGCAATTAGAAAACCTTGTGAGAAGCAGTGTTAAAAGTACCAAAACAGGTTTTTCACCAACCTGGAATGCAGTTGATTGCATGGAAGCTAGCAGAGCCCTCATTGGCATCTTGGCTTTATAAGCACGGTGTGCCCACAAACGGTGTGAACCAGCTGTAATACCAATACCTGCATACATGTAAACACATAAACCTGAAAAACAAACAGAAAATCAAAGATGAGATTTATTTTTAAAAAAGAGAAAAGTTCAAGAAAAAAATGTCAATTTTAGTCCTTGACTGGAGCCTAAATCCAACCTCCAACAAGATTTAAACTAAAACCATAACAAGGTAGCATCATCATTTAACATTCACTTTCAATAGAAAGGGTTGGATGGGTTATCACTGACCAAGTTGGTACTTAATCAGAGCTACTGATCTATTGTACAAGGGTCAGAGGAGTTAAAGCAGACAGCAGATTATGTTTACCCCACTTCTCAAGATAGAGCAGAAATGTTCAAGATATGGTGGGGGGACAGAAACTGGGGAAGGAAGGAGGGTCCAAGATAAGGTGGAAGGATAGGGAAGGAGAGTCCAAGATGGAGTGGAAGGACATAAAAAAACTAGTTAATATTACACTATACAGCTTGTACACATACACATGCCCATATATGGTGTGCGAGTGTTTGTACACACAAGCAGAAAAAGCTGAAATATGAGCTAGTTGAGGATTATAGATGATAATATATGATCAGCTAATAGTCACTTGCTAGGATCACAACTTGATAACTGTGATGGTTCGATACTGAAATTGTTCAATGAATTAACTCACACAATAGCATGTGACTTGTTCTGTCACGTAGAGCTAGATAGGGGATAGGATGTGGTAGGGCATGTTGTAGTATTGTTTACCCAGATATTAATACTTAGGCCACCCAAAATACATCATATACCATGACCACATTATGTATGTTCAGCCTTTCTGAGAGGTGAGCAGGAGAAACACAAATGATTTTACACGCACACACACACACGTGTACGCATTGGACCTTCAGGGGTAGTTGTGGAGATGCTGAAAGCATCTGGGATGGTGGGCCACATGTTAAGCACAAGTATAGTAAATCAAGTAATATAGGATGGTGTTATACCCAACAACTGGCATAGCAGCATTATTGTCAACCGCTACAAAGGTATTAGATAGAGGAAACTATGGAGGCATCAAGATGATGAACAGAGTCATGAAAGTTACAGAAAGAGTTATAGCAAAGAAGATTAGGGTGAATGTGTGAACTGAAAGGTTTCAAAAGTAACATTTTGTAGTAGCAGAAAAAGTTGTGAGACCATGTAAAGATTTATCAGATGATGCTTAAGCCCAGGTCATCCTTGATCCAGCAGATCAAAGATATTCCAGCTGTGATCACCCAGCTTGTGTCCCCAGGTAATACCTAATCAAGCAGATCAAAGATATTCCAGCTGTGATCTGCTCAATTTTTATTCTGTCATAATAATTATATTATTATCCAGTGTGTTCCACCATTTTTAAGATGATTATCTTAAAACAGGTTGAGGATTTTCCAGCTGGCTTAGGTAGAAGAGAATTGTTGTTTAACTCCAGATCAGCCATGATCAACCACCCTTATGAATAAAAGCATTCCAGTTGAATCATCCCAATTTGTTTTTGTATATGAATGACTACATTGTTCAATGAGATTTGGCTGCTATTTCTATTGTGTTTGAAATCAGATAAATGCACTGACTCAGAAGAGAGGTTATAGATTAGGCAAAAAACTTTCCACTGAATTTGGTTCTACTAAAGTGGCATTAACCAAAAGTAAAGGTGTTTTTCCTCAATGTACTTTAAACCAGGTATATTTGTGGCTTACAAAGGCTTGCAGGATGTTAACAGCTGGATAAAACAGAATTTAATATACACACAACACACATTTAATAGACACATATACATTTAGAAAAATATTGTTCAATAAATATGCTTATATTTTAAATTCATAATTAAGTATTGAGTTGTTCTGGAAAAAAACTGCTAAAAAAAACAGCTGAAAAAAACAGCTGAAAAAAACAAAAAAAAAAAAACAATCACAAAAACAAACACTAATTTCATGAATTAAAATGTTATTTCAATAAAAGCCTGATCTCATGGGGTCTTATGAAGAGTCAGTTGTGGGAGTGAGCTGTAGTATGGTCTATGAAGAGACAGATGTGGGACTGAAATGGAGTATGGACTGTGAAGAGACAGATGTGGGACTGAGCTGTGTATGGACTGTGAAGAGACAGCTATGGGTCTGAGTTGTAGTATGGACTGTGAAGAGACAGATGTGGGACTGAACTGTAGTATGGACTGTGAAGAGACAGCTATGGGTCTGAGATGGAGCATGGACCGTGAAGAGACAGCTGTGGGAATGAGATGTAGTATGGACTGTGAAGAGACAGATGTGTGATTGAGCTGACTTCCTCATCAAATTGAGACCAGTAGCTATGACAATTAGCAAGCCGTTTCATTTTCACTCATAATCCATGCATGACATTAAATTTCATCTTATCTACAGCTGTTTTCCAGATAATGATCTCATTAAGACCCATCCCTGGTAAATAAAAATGGAGAACTAAATCAATAATAGATTGAATAGCCCATTTGAAGGCCACACACATGTCTTGTAGTGCATGTCTCTCTCTCTCATTACATTCATAGCAGCAGTCAGCTCAACCAAGGCAGCAGCAATGTTCCTGCCTCAGTGCAGTGCCAGTTGGAATGAACCAACTCACACAAACAGAACAAACTAATAGGATCACCTAAGATACTAAAAATAGCAGCCACATCTCCATCAGATTATGCCTGACCATATTTTAAAAAATAAAGGAACTCCCATAGATAACCAGTCTTAAACTCCTCTGTTATAACTTAAAAGATAACTGACAATAGCTCTGCTAGATTCAGAAAGGTTCTAGGTGATGTGTATGTCAAGGAAGAGATGCAGAGACATGACAACTTGGTATTTCTTTGAGATACCCCGCTGCAAGTCACAGACCTATGCATGGATGATTGACATAAAATAATGATAGAGAGAGAGAGAGATTATGTTTACATTGGTCAAGAAATCTGTGTTGTTTATATCCTGTAACTTAACGGTCTGTCAAATAGAAATCCATAAAATAAGTATCAGACAGAAATAAGTACTGTGGTTGATATGATCAACTAAACACTTGAATGCTGTGCCTCAGAATGGCCACAATCAAATGAAAATAAAAATGGGAAAATAGAACTTGGTATGACAATAAAATGCTACCAATACACTCTGTAAAGCAGTAGTGCTGGTACCATGACAAAATGTACCACGTACACTCTATAAAACATACTCGGTACTCTGTAAAGTAGATGGCATTAGGAAGGACATCAAGCCATAGAAACCAAGGTAAATATGAAACATATGAACAAGATATAGTTCTTCAGCCAGTCTAGTTTCAGACCACTACGACCCATTCAATCCATGCCAGTTAAGTCTCGGGCCACTATGACCCATTCAATCCATGCCAACATGGTAAACAGACACAAAATGATTACGCTGATGAATATGGGCATGTAGTTAAGAATTTCACTTCACAAGCACATGATTTTGAGTTCAATCTTTCTGTATGGCAACTCAGGGCAGTGTCTTCTACTGTAGCCTCAGGTTGACTAATGCCTTGTGAGTAACATTTGGTAGACAAACTGTGCAGCAGTCTGATATTTATGAGTGTGTGCATATCTGTATATGTTTTCACATTAATACTGATTCCATATATATATATATATATATATATATATATATATATATATATATATATATATATATATATATATATATATATATATGGTATAGCAGTCCGGGTACTATACCATCTTAACCTCACAAAGTTGTCTTCCTCACTGATTAACGAAAGTGTACACTGACTAGCTGTGTTTGAATTTTAATAATTTGAAAGTAGTTGTTCATCGAGTGAGTGGGGAAACGTTATGTCTGTTCTATTTAACTTGCTTCATATATATATAACGTATGGGTTAACCCCAAGAAGGACATCTAGTAGAATACTGACTCAAGAATGTTTCATCCAGGCCATGCCAGCATGAAAATATGGATATAAAAATAATGAACACAAACTGAGAGGGAGGGGAGATTTTTTATTCCATGCTTGTTTTGTTAATCATCAATAATAAGCATAGTTACACTTCAAAACCATCATCACCACCACCATCATAATCAATACCACCACTATCACCTAACATCAATACAATCATCATCACCATCCTAAACAAAATCCAAGAAACCTACAACACAAACAATACCAAGATAGTAGCTAAAGTTACAACTACTACAACAACAACTGACCACATGAAGTCATATCCTAATGACTGAACTACAACAATAACCACAACTTACTTGAATATTATTAAAATGACCAAATCAAAAAAACTTCTGTAATTATTAGTGATGAAAAGCTCATCTCTCCAGTTGATACCACAACTACCAACAATAACAGCATTATCAATACAGCCTAGCAATAACAACCATTACCATCACCACTGCCACTACTAGTACTCACACTACTACTACTACCACCACTTGGATCATTGTAAGATTATCAAAACTGTCCCACCCACTCCAGTTATCCAAACCCAGAAGTAAAATTATGTTTAATCCTCCTCTCAGTCAGTCTAGCTGATTAATAAGTACAGTAATACAGAGGAGAGTAACGATAACAGTAACAACAACTATAACAGCAGTCTGGACAACAACAGTTAACATTGAATTGGCCACAAAGCAAACAAATGTATAAAAGGATGAAGTCAACTCCCTTGCCCCTTCCTTTTCACATTCCTCAGTACATTGGTGGAACTTTATTTGATCAAATCTGGGTGGACAATAAACAAAGTGAACGTTAGTGAGATTTGAACTAAGAATAATACAAAACACCTACCCTCCTGTACAAATACTGCAACAAAATGTAGTGAGCAACCACAGGTTGCAGTGCTTGGTAACTGAACAAAAACAATATAGGGTTTAAGAGGATCCTTCAGTCATGCCTAGCAGGTGATAACCTCTATTGCTGGTACCAAGAAAAAAATGCACCCAGTACACCCCATAATATGTTAGTGTGAGTGCCATGAAAAAACGCCCCCATTACACACTGTAAGATGGTTAGGGTCAGGAAGTACAAAACATGCCAAATATGGAGGTGTATGAATGAGCTGAGGTCACACTGACCCATTTAGTCCCAGACTATGACAACCCTTCCAACTCATGCCAGAGTGGAAAGGGGATATGTGTAGTGTTTTCTGTAATAGAGGTATTGTGAATCCTAATCTACTGTAAAGAGGTTCATAAAAGTTGGTGTAGAATGTGTGGAGGGAGAGATTTTTCCCAAGGGAGACAACCTAGAAAAATTATCGATTTTCCAGCTACCCCTATTATTTGGGACCTGAGAGTAATAGATAAGTTTTGTTACTGAGGTAATTTCATTCATACGAATTTCTAACATGGCACAAAATAATATCTTTCCTGTACATTTTGGATCAAGAGTATAGCTAAGATGCAATCTCTGGTGAGATTTTAACTCAGAGTATGAAGGGACATAAGTAAATACAATCAGAGGTGTTTGTTCGTCAGACAAATTTTGTCAATCCTTATTAAAGATGGAATACAGGGACTAGAGCAATGTTTTTTCACACTAAGTCAGGCAAATTTTAAACTATTTTGCTCATATGTTCCACATTTAGCATAGATTCTATGGCTCAATGCCCTTCCTAACACCAATAATCTTACAAGGTGTACCAAGTGCGTTTTTTGTGGCAGCATCACTACCACTTTACCAAGTATGATAAATGCATTTTTTGTGAACCAACACTAACACTTTACGGGGTATACTGGATGTATTTTTATGTAGTACCACTTTACAGAGTCCATTGGGTGCATTTCATCATAGCACCAGCACTGGCGAGGTTATCACATGCTAGGCCAGACTTAGACCTTGTATTGTCTCTGTTTAATCACCAAACACTGTAGCATCCAGTCTCTCATTACACTTACTCTTTTGTAAGATTAAGAAATTAAAAGTAAGGGCCCCATCACCTTTTCAACCCCTGCAAGGTCAATGCAGTGAATGCAGAGAAAGAAGTTTAAGCAAAGGCTAATGGATTATAAAATATTAATTTGAGAAAGTTTGAGCACACGTGTGCTGCTCAAGAGATAAGCATCAAATACCACATATGACTGTGTTGGTAGGGACATGTGATGTTAATAAATAATACAAGTGGTAGGCACCACAAATAGAGGCAGAGCATGTAAAACCTAACAGTACTTAACATTATTTAACCTCACAGAAGATTCTTATCTCATGGTGTGGCATAGAAATAGATTCAGAATAAATCATAAAGCAGATCTATCTAAACTGAGCCAACAAAGAAAAATAATTTCACATACAACATTTGACATTAAGTGTCCAAATGTATCTGTTTTTTAATAGACACAGACACACAAATATGTATAGATATGTAAATGAGTAACATAACCATTGACATACAAAATCTCAGTGTTTATACAATGATCCATATAAGAAAAGAATTAATTGTATAGTCAATGTACTATTAGCTTTATAGTCATGTACTACTAGCAGTACAGTCAATGTAGTAGTAGCTCTATAATCAATGTAGGAGTAGCTCTATAGTCATTGTACTAATAGCAATAGTCAATAATACAGTTAACCCCTTCAACGAGATCACAAGATAGATGTCTAATGTCGGTCATGAATTACCAAGTGAGTGTTCAGTAAATGAAGGATTAATGCATTTATGTCAGACAACAGATGTTACTGCTGTGACACCTCTCATTTGCAGTCTTCAACTTCTGACAAAACGTTTAAAAACTAAAAGAATATTGTTTTGACACTAAATGTAGTTAAAAGAATATCTAAATGGAATTAATAGAGTTGCCAGCAATATGCACAAGGACAAAAATAATGAAGATCATCATCAACCGGAGTCTATTGAAGTTAAATAGATTAACATTTATATAATTCCATTTGGAAATGAGAAATATATCACATTTCAACCTGTTCACAGCTTGTATAAAATCTGCCTATCTATGTATACACGGTCTCTCCCACAGCTCCTATAAAACATGTTTGTATAGGTATGCACAGTCTCTCTCATGTCTACTATAAAATAAACGAGTATAGGTATATGCAGCCTCTCTCACAGGTTCTATAAGACATGCTTGTATAGGCATGCACAGCCTCTCTTATAGCTACTATAAAATAAACCAGTCTAGGTATACACAACCTCTCTCAAAGCTCCTATAAAACATGTTTGCATCATCTGAAGTATATGCCATTTAAAAACACATGTTTAACTGTTAGTTACTAGTATAGTCAATCAGAGAAGATTGTCATGCTACCTGGTCATTTGCTATCCCCCCGGTCCAGCTCCACAGTCTTGAATTGGAAAGAGAAACCTGTCCCTTCCAGGCCATGCTTTATATTATCCTTGAGAGCAGTATGGCATGGGAGGTGACCAGCACTCTAACAGCATGACAGTGAGTGGAGACCAAAAGAATTCAGAGTGGATCTGCAGTGGCATTTGTGAGGCTCACAGATCCAGAGGCCAAGCCTCGAGGAGACACTGATGTGCAAACTGTCACTATCCAGTTAAGTGCAAGTCGAAAGTGGTGGTATTGCGTTGAGCCAGGCACTACTGTGGGATTGGAAGGCGAGCGAAAACATGCTGGATGGTACTGGTCAAGCTGGTGCACAAGCTTGTCCGAGGTCACATTACACTGGACATCTACAGAGGAGATGGGGGGATGGATATCCACATGGCAGAAGCTGAGCTGGTTCCATGTCACATAGGATGCATTGCATGATCACAGATTCAGTTGTGGAGAACGCTGTTGATGAGGACACATCAAGAGGCCACCGACAAAAGAAAAGCTGGCAGGGCCAGTTGGATTAGGGACCCGAGACAGAGGCCACCATATCTGGTGACATCAAACCAAATGTTGCATATCTCCTGCTCAGCAGCCAATTTGATGCAGGCATCAAGATCTGTGAGGAGAGAAGCTTGGCTGTAGCAAGGGGCAATGCAGAAAGTATATAAAAGCTTAGGAATGGTGAAAAAAGCCGAATGAGCATCGATCAGGTTCGGTCCACTCCTTAAAGTTTTGAGCTGGCAAACCAATGATTGGAGGTCAATCGCATGTCAGAGGCAACAAAGCCCTCTGCATCATAATTGACTTTTACAACCTTTGACTAGTTGATCTCGAGGCTGATTCTCAGCAGAATGGGAACCACTGATCAAAGATCATGGCAGACACTCACTGCAGGCATACCTATGGTCGCATCATCCAGGTACTAGATGTTGAGAGACAGTCATGAAGGAGATGACAAAAGACAGAAACAAGTGATGATATAGTGCTGGAGAAGACATGTTCATCCATGCAACTATACCAAAACAGACATTAAAATAGTCTTAGTGTTGGGGGCCAGGATCTATCTACATTTGGATCTCTCATCCACTATATTTTTCTTAAGTCTCCATTTACTTCTCCTCCCTCCCATTCACTTTACTATGCCAGCTATTTAAGAAGAGATGGTAGTTTGGATCTGTCTGCATTCACTATCGCTAACGTAGGGTTAAAAGGACTTTTTAGTTTTGTTGAGATGCGACAACCTCTCTAGTGCTGGTGTTGTTATAAAATGCATGGAAAGTGGTTAGCATTAAGAAGGGCATGTAAAAAAGGAAGGCATCAGCAAAATGTGGTTTATAACCCATCTAAGGGAGCAGGAATGCCAAATAAGAATTGGTTTAGTCTATGAAGACCTATTCAACACAAGCTAGTATGGAAAATGGAGATAAAATGATGATAATGACTATGTTAGCATTTTATGTAAAAGTTAATAAATACAGTCAGGCAGATGCTAAGGTACCACATTTCCTGACGTCAAAGATGCTAATAAGTCTCAAAAATCTACCATGCGTCTTGGAGGCCGAACGTTGTTTTTTCTTCTTTTCTTTATATTTTTGGTTGTAAATATTAGGGTGCGTCCTCAAGGACAAAGCGTCTTCAGTGCCGGGAAATACGGTATATTAATTGTATGTCTAACATATCAAACTGGAGGCAAATATTTTATAGATGTTGCTCCGTAAGATGAATCACACAATATGTGAAAGAAAGAGAAAAATAGTAATGGAAAACTTACTCCATATTAGCGTGTAAAAATGAGCCACTGGTAACAAGCTAAGACTATATAAGGCTGAGAGGTGTAAAACCGTCATCAATATGACATTCCGCCACACTATTCTCATTGGGGGTCTTTTTTGAGTATGAGTTTCCTCTGTAATTACTGGTTCAATATTTAATTCTCCTGGATGAAGTTCATCTTCTGTAGGAGGTATCTCTGTAACAAGGTTTCGTGGTGACATTCTCTGAAAGGGACTTGAAGCTGCAATTGAAACAGAACAACAAAAGCATTAATACATTCATATATCATTAAAGAAACTATATTCTCTTCCCTCAGATGAAACACTCATGGCATCCAACAACATCAGAGACCTGGGAGTAATTGTTAGTAAAAATAAAACTAAGCTGGGCTACTCATATAAACAAAGTTGATATGGCCTGTAGGATGTGTTTCTGGATTCTCAGAACTTTCCAGTCGAGAGATATCCACACCAATATCCTTCTCTTCTTTATTTTTGCCCAGCTCCAAGTTGAATAATATTGTCCGCTATTGTCTCTCCACACAAAATGCATTATGAAAATTGAAGCATCTCAAAACTCAATCACAAAAAAGACATGACAAGCCGTGATTATTGGGGTTGACTAGAAAAGTTCAAACTCTACTCTCTCCAACACCATCATGAGCACTACATTATCTGCATAACAAGGAAAATATTACATCAGTTTTGCCCAAATGATGTTGGAATCGTCTTTAAAATACACCTAAGGCTTGGGCCCTGTGCTATCTACCCACAACAAAAACCAAACTCACATAACATTATGATACAATTATTTCACCTTAACACCAAATGACATAAAAACAGAAACAGCTGCCATAAAATTCAAAAATTCTTTGGACAAATTCCAGATATGTCTCCAAAAACAATAACTCTTTACTTAATTGACCATGGTGTCCAAATCATGATTTGAAAAACTTCGCCAGGTGGTGCTATTAAGTTAGACATGGCCAAGGCCAATACTTGTCAAAAGTTATCAAAGTTTTATATATATATATCATCATCGTTTTATGCCCGTTCTTCCACGCTAGCATGGGCTAGATGGGTTGTCCTGTTGTGGGCAGTGTCGGCTGACCTTGTCTTGCTCAATACGGGAACTGATTCTGGCTTGATTTCTACAGCTGGATGACCTTCCTAACACCAACCTCATTTACAGTGAGTGCTGGGTGTTTTTTTTGCGTGGCGCCTACACGTCCACTTTGCAGTGGAATGATAGGGACCTCAGTACTATCATCTCATTTCTACAGCTGAGTAAACTGGAACAATGTAAAATAAAGTGTCTTGCTCAACACCCAGTCTGAGAATTGAACTCCCAACCTTTCGATTGCAAGCCCAATGCTCTAACCACTAAGCCATGCACCTTCATATATATATACATATATTTATTAAAATAACAGATTAAAGTTTAAGCAAAGAATCGCTGCTTAACAGGATCTTCTGAAACTCGTTAAGTGTGAAAGCAGCGATTCTTTGCTTAAACATTAATTTGTTATTTTAATAAATATTTGCTCTAGGGTTTTTATATATTTGATATATATTTATCCTTATCGAGCCCTCTTTGGATTTTAGTCTTCACATTTATTATTATTATTATTATTACTATATATATATATATATATATATACCCATGCAAGCGTGGAAGATGGACGTTAAACGATGATATATATATATATATATATATATATACATACATACATACATATGCAGGCATGTATACATGCACACACACATATAGATATATACACACACACAAATATGGCACCTACAGAAAATTCCCAGGATATCTTTTATTTTGTGAGATTTCATAGTATTGAATGACAGAGAGAGTATATAATCGGCAGCCGATTAGTTGGTGTTAGTCAATTTGCTTATCTGTGCATCCCTAGTAAAAACAACATTCAATGAAGAAAAATGCATCAAAATACCATGTTACTCAATCTGCTAGAAATAGCAGCCAATTCTAAATCACACTACCATGAAATAAACATTGAATAATGTAGTTTAGAGTAGACTAAGGCTGGAGTAAAAGATGAGACGAGATGGTCATGGATGGAATAATTTTGATTATAGGTTTGCTCAATCAGAACCGACCCTTGGGCCTAAACAACAGTTCAATGTATTTATATCTTAATGATAGGAAGGGCATCCAGCTTAATCAATCTTAATGATAGGAAGGGTATCCAGCTATAGAAAACTTGCCAAACAAAGAGTAGAGAGGACTTTTCAGTTATGTCAAGGACTCAACAATCTCTTTAGTGCTGGTGACATGATATAATGAACCCAGTGCACTTGGAAGAGTGTGGGAATGTATTTAAGCAAGGCGAAACACCATCCCATCTGATATGTGATTGGCACCAATTAAGTACTGACTTGGTCTATAACAGATGGGTCCAGCTAGCAGGGAAAAACAGACATTAAATGATGATTATGATGATAATTATAAATCTGGTGTTTTACTTGGTGGCAGCAAAAAATGAATAAACAAAAAATTTTTCTTTAATTAAAGATAAGGCAATAGTTTGGTGACATTTAAGCAACTAACCCCCCCCCCCATGTGTGCGTGCGAGAGGAGAGAGTATGTGGGATATACAGAGAAAGAGAGTATGTGGTAGGTATGTTGTTCTCTACGCTGTAAGAGAGTAATCAATAATATTATGATTATATTAAGATAGGAAATATATATTTTTTTAAATTACAGTAAAAAGTTTGTTAAAAAGAATTCAACTTCACACTTTTCCTTACAATTATATTTTTCAGGTTCATTTTTGTTGTGTAAACGGCAATTACTGCGCAGTTACAAAACTTTTACCATAACAATGACAATGTGTTTGTTATTACAACAGTAATACCACACCCATAACAACCAAAACACACCCACTACGACTATACACCTACACTGCCGCTACAACTTCCACCACCACACACCTACACTGCCACTTAATCACTACTACATACCACCACTACAACAACCACCACTACACACCTACACTACCTCTACAACACACCACCACCACTACTACACAGCTACACTGCCACTAAAACAACCACCACCACTACAACAACAACAGCCCCTACTACACAGCTACACTGCCACAACAACCATCATTGGTGTGATCCTTTATTTCTGCTGTTTACTAAACTGATGTGTTAGCACCAAAATCTCCAGATGTGTTTTGTGTTTGTCATAACACCTTAGAGCAGCCGTGGGCAAACTGCGACCCGTTTGGCTTTCTGAATGGCTTGCATTTTCTTAAGTAGTGTGGCTTGCCATATGTTAAGACATCCTATGCGGCCCACTGGTCGATAAAGGTCGCCTATGCCTGCCATAGATGCTAGATTCAAACTAAATAGACAATGGCAGTGAGAAACTAACCATAACACTATAGATGTTAGATTCATACTAAATGGACAATGGCAGAGTGAAACTGACCATATCACCATAGGTGATAGATTCATACAACCACCCATAACACCATAGATGTTAGATTAACACTAAATAGACAAGGTTAGTAAAAAACTGACCCTAACACCATAGATGCTAGATCCATACAGCTGACCATAACACCATAAATGTTAGATTCATATTAAATGGTTAAGAATAGTAAGAAACTGACCTGACATAGCACGTGAGTATCTACCAATAACAAGGCTTCAACCAACAATTTGTCACTCAGTAAATCAGTAATTTAACTGCATTATTGTGGCACTTCTGCAATAGATATATCATCACTTGGTGCAATTGTTCAGTTACCATGTGGTATGATATAAATGAACAGTAGACTATCAGATAGCCCCATCCCCCCAAATATAGGATATAATACTTAAGTAGTGGAGTGGGTGGGGGCATCTGTAGAAGGTTCATGGCTCTACCCCCACCACAAGGCTATGGGAGGAGAGGGTTCATCCCTGTAAAAAGATTTTCAATTCTAAACATCTCCCCACTAGGTGGTGATGGAAGGGTGTCATCTCTGTAGAAAGTCCATAGCTCTAAACAACAAGCTAGCAATAGGGTTTGTACAAGATTACTCAACCTACTAGAAATAGTAACATTTCCCACAAATTACACCCTACTGTTAAAAAAACAAAAACACCACAGAGAATACAGTACGAAATTATAACTTTTGGGATACCAAAACACCTGAAACAGCACCTCGTTGTCCAATACAAAAGTAGTGTCTTTCATTAGAAATATAGTAACAGAAGGGTTGAGTATGAAAATAAAACAGGGTAGCTGGAATACGTTTGACTATAGATCTGATCAGGGCTAGCCTGTGGCTAAACAACAAAAGCAATAATGGTCTAACATTGAAAGAATCTAACCTGTGAGCAACATCTAAAACACACATGTACTACCACACACCACATACACATTGACACAAAGCAACGTTAGTACACAGTTACCCGACATACTAGAAACAACAGCCAAATCTACCTCAAGTCACAATTGTCTTAAATGTATCCTAGATAAACTGTCTGAAAAAAACAAAAAAAAAACAGGTTGGTCATACCTATAGTTATATGTAGGTTTTTGAGATTAGGACTGATCTGGGGCTAAACAACATATACAGATATCACATCACAGATCACTACACTACATAACTACTCCAACACAATCAGCTCCACCGTTGCACTACACTAGAATTATTCTAATATTTTAGCCAGCCAGAAAAATCATAAAAATATCTTTTTTGCAATACGATTTTAATTAAATATATTTATTAAAATAGATAAAACAGAAGGGGGGGAAATGGGAGGGGGGGGGGGGGGGGGGGGGCAAAAGGATTGGTGTCAAAAGGGTTAAAACAGGCCCAAAGGGTAAGTGGCTAATGATGGGAGCTGGTATTAGGCTTGTACTTGCTCAGATGTCATCAGTTCACATCTTACTTGAGGTGTTTCAGATATTTGAACAATACAAAAATACAAATGATTTTGACAGCAGCTTAATTCACCTTCTTAGGAATAAGCAGCAGATTTTTGTGGATTAATACCCGAGATGTATTTAATATATATGGTTAGGATTGTTTAGAGAAAGCTGGAACAATTCAAGTTAGAAATAATAGGAGTGAAAAGAGTAAAGTAAGAAAACAGAACAGTTAATGAAATTTCAAGGTTAGAAGCCCTTTTTCCAAAGAATGAAATGAAGTGTGGTGCTCTAGAAGAGCATATGATTATTCCTTACATCAGAGTCAAAAAGATGAAAGGCAAAGTTGACAAGGGAAGGATTAGAACTCAGAGAGCCAGAACAAATTTAATCTGATGCTCTACCAACTCTGCCAATTCATGGCTTACACACACATTTGCACAAACTTGCTATCTTACAGATTATCATATTTGTCTTGTTACATATATATTATTTTGGGAGGGTCATGCTGCCCATAAAAACACATGCCTCTGTTGGTTTTCACTTCAATATACTATAAACTCCCAAACAACTAAACAACTATCAGATTATTAAAGTAACAGACTGGGAGTTTATAATTGTAGTGAAATCCAATCCAACAGGTGCATGTATTTTTTTTTTTTTTTTTTTGGTAACATGACCCTCCCAAAGTATACCAATATCTATTTCAACATGTTTTCAGATAAGAAATCTTGCAAAACAAATTCAAAAACAAAGTATGTAAATATAATCAGAAACTTAGATAATAAGGTCAAATGCATCGTAGAAAGCTCAATGAGCAGTTGCAAAAAGAAACCAAATTCAAAGCAGTATATATAAACAATTTAATAACTTATGTTTGGAATTCAAAACAAGTTATTAAATTGTTCATATATATATGAGAGAGAGAGAGAGAGAGAGAGAGAGAGAAAGAGAGAAAGAGAGAGAGAGAAAGAGAGAAAGAGAAAGAGAGAGAGAAAGAGAAAGAGAGAGAGAGAAAGAGAGAGAGAGAGAGAGAGAAAGAGAGAAGAGAGAGAGAGAGAGAGAGAGAAAGAGAGAGAGAAGAGAGAGAGAGAGAAAGAGAAAGAGAGAGAAGAGAGAGAGAGAGAGAGAGAGAGAGAGAGAGAAAGAGAGAGAGAGAAAGAGAGAGAGAGAGAGAGAGAGAGAAAGAGAGAAAGAAAGAGAGAGAGAGAGAGAGAGAGAGAGAGAGAGAGAGAGAGAGAGAGAGAGAGAGAGAGAGAGAGAGAGAGAGAGAGAGAGAGAGAGAGACAGAGAGAGAGACAGAGAGGTGGAGAGACAGAGAGAGAGACAGAGAGGTGGACAGGCAAACAAGAATAGATGGATTATAGAAAAATATGGATTATAGAAAAATATGGATTATAGAAAAATAAATGGGTAGATAAAAAGACAACAACAAACAGATACTTCTAGTAAATTTTGTAAGCAAGAGTGAGTTTTAAAAAACATTTTATCATAACATCATTTGAGACAGTGTGACAAGAGTAGCTCTTTGAATTACAAGTACAACTCATTTTTACCTGATGAGTGGACTGGAGTAAATAAAGTATCTTATCCAAGGACACAAAGTGCTGTCAGGAATCAAACTCATGATCTTATGATCATGGGCCAAACATCTTAACCACTAAGTTATGCGTGTTCAACTGGTAGGGGTGAAGCACCGCAAACAGTTCTGAAGTGATATTTGAATTTATATCAATGTGATCATTATCATTTTACATATGTTTTTTATAGGATGGGATAAAGTTTCATTATAAAATGAACCAACTGATTTAGTCTTGTATCATATGCAAACAGCAAGGAGACATAAGGATATCAAAAGATCTACAGTACCAATCCCTACTTCTAGATGGAATTGGTAGCATGAGGAGGTAAAAGTCAATGTTAAAGACAAGGATTCCATTCAATTTACAAAGTGTTTCATTATCTTGATTGTCAAGCTTAATTCCTTTCTCCTATAAACACAACCCCAGAAGAAAGAAATATAAAAATTGTAAGAAAAACAATGAAGTACAAGAGTGAAAGAAAAACTCATGAGAGATACAAGTGTATTCACTGAAACATCCTTACTATCATACATCCACAGCAGTTCAACAAACAAATTTAGCAACACAGCACAGTCAGTACACAAGCAACAGAATATATCAATGTGTTTTGCTGTGTATGTGAGAGAGAAAACATTGAAATACCAACACCTACACACTCGATACACTATACACATATACACGTGTACAAGGTGTAAATATCTTAGTATGTATGTAATGAGCTTGTGTGTGTATGCGTGTACATGAATATTGCTAACTGCAAAACATGCTTAACCAATTATACTATTAATTGTTTCAAATGTCATCTTAACCAGAGAATTAGGCAAGCTATCTGACCTCTGTTCAAACGACATCTTAATTTACCCCTTACTGAACAAACAAGTCTCACTAGGTGTTCCCAACAGGTACAAGATGGGATATAGTAACCATCTTTTTCTTGTTATTTTTAACAACATTACGTTCTATTTCTATTGCAGATTAGTTGGATAATTTTGTTTTATATTTTTTTTTTCACATTTTGGCAGAGCTAGGTGCATTCTCCATGCCATCAACACAAAATAGGTTGTGTAACCAGACTCAAGGATCCTCTCTATCCTGCATTAATTGCTCTCCTAAAGGGGCTGCCTTCACTATGGCTTACGGAGCTCATGTCTGCCTCATGTAGTCTTTTTTTATACGGAGTAACTTATACAGAAAATGAGACAATTTTAGTATTCTAAACACAATTGTGATGGAGTACTGAAAAAACTGGATATTGTAAGATACTGTTGCTTTAACTTGTACAAATAATAGTAGTTAGTCATTGGATCCCTTTTAATTCTATGGTAGCTACCTTTCTCACTTATAACCCCTTAACTAAACAGTGAAAGAATCAATGAATGTGCATATTACCTATGGCTGTTACACACTAGCTGTAGAAATACATTTTACATTAAATCATCATCATCGTTTAACGTCCATCTTCCATGCTTGCATGGGTTTGGACGGGAATTTTCCCACTTGAGGCAAGATTGGTTGTCTTGCACGTATAGGACTGTCTGGCAGGTTTTCTACGGCTGGATGCCCTTCCTAACACCAACCACCTTTACAGTGTGGACTGGGAGGATTTTACTGTTACCTACACGGCCACATTACGGCGTGGACTGTGTGTTTTTTTTTTTTTTCGTGACACCTACACAACCTCATTTATTTCAGACTGGATATTGTGGTACCAACATAACTTTACATCGAAAGGGGGGAGGGGGTATTTTTGTTAGAGGTGCCTACTGACTGTAGGTTTTGCTTTGTACTTAGGCAAGGCGGGTCTTCTGTATTACTGTGTAGCGCCAAAGATCTCGGTCCAGTGACATTGTCTTTGAGAGGTGTAAGTGTGTGAGGTCGGAATTTATCAAGTCGTCCCAGGTTTTTCTGAGACTGCCTACTCCGTGGCTACCGTCTATTTTTATTGCCCTGCACTTTTTTATACAGCTGTCTTTCATGCGCATCACGTGACCATACCAACGTAGTCTTCTCTTGAGTAAACAATATCTGATTCCTCTTATTCCTAATTTCTCCCTTAGTTCGTTTATGCTTTGCCGTTCACATATATTACTATTACACATCCAACGGAGCATGCAAGCTTCGTTCCTCTCCACTCTGCGTATATCCTCTGCACACAATGCCCAAGTCTCACTGCCATGTAACATTGCTGTTCGTATGCAGGCATCATACAGCCTGCCTTTCATTTTTAGAGGTAACCCTTTAGCGCCAATAGTGGTATAAGCTCTCTGAACTTTTTCCATCCCGTTCTGACTCTAGCTACTGTACTTTCAGAGCACCCTCCACCACTGCTGATTTTGTCACCCAGGTAACGGAAGGTGTCCACTATTTCTATAGAACCATCTGTGAAATGGAATGAGCTAGTATTCTGTGGGCATTTGCTGCTACTTATTGCACCTGAGCACCGGCCACATATAAAATCTATATTCTTAGTTAGCTTACCTGTGATCCCACTACATCTTTTATGCACCCATACTTTGCATTTGGGACATAAATTGTAGTTTCTGCCTACTCCTTTCCTACACACTGAGCATGGCCATTTCCCAGATGGGACCAGTGCCCTATTTTCCTTCCTACAAACTAGAACTTTAGTCTTAGACAGGTTAATTTTAAGGCCTTTTGATTCTAGGCCATGCTTCCATATTTGGAATTTCTTCTCTAGTTCGGCCATTGATTCAGCTATGAGCGTTAGATCATCTGCATATAGGAGTTCCCATGGGCAGCCGGTCTTCAACTCCTCTGTTATAGCCTGAAGGGCAATAATAAATAGTAGGGGGCTAAGGACAGAGCCCTGATGAACCCCAACTTTTACGCTAAACTCTTCACTATATTCGTTGTTAATTCTAACCTTGCTGACTGTTTCTTTATACATGGCTTGTATAGCTCTTACAAGCCATTCATCAACACCTAGTTTTCTAAGAGCCCACCAGATAATCGAGCGGGGTACTCTGTCAAAGGCTTTCTCCAAGTCAAAAAAAAGCTAAGTATAGAGGTTTACTTTTAGCTAGGTACTTCTGTAGTTGTCGTACAATGAAAAGAGCGTCTGTTGTACTTTTACCCGACACAAACCCGAACTGCATTTCATCTAGATCGATTCGCTCTCTGATTAGTTGCTCTATTACTTTTTCTGTGACCTTCATGACCTGGTCAATTAATTTAATGCCTCTATAGTTTCCCCTATCTAGGGCATCTCCTTTACCCTTGTAGCAGTTAATGATGATGCTGCTACGCCAGTCCTTCAGAACGACCCCATTCTGTATGACTTGGTTTACTATCCGGGTGACTATAGTGTGTCCCACCGTTCCAGATGCTTTCAGCATTTCAGCAACTATTTCCGAAGGCCCAGCCGCCTTGCCTGTCTTCATGTCTTTGATCGCCTTACTTATTATACTACCTTCAACTTGCACTGCTGGTCCCTCTATTGGATCGATGTGGGGGAGACTGTCTTTCTCCCAATTAGTCTCCTCATTTAGTAGCCTTTCGTAGTGACACTTCCAAGCTACCTTCTTATGGCAAGTACACCATCATCATTAAGGACACACTTCTCCTCGACAATATCACGGTTTTCCTTGACACATTGCTCTGCTTCCCTTCTTGCGAAGTACACT
The DNA here is from genome assembly GCA_964016885.1 of Eledone cirrhosa. Classification (NCBI taxonomy): domain Eukaryota; kingdom Metazoa; phylum Mollusca; class Cephalopoda; order Octopoda; family Eledonidae; genus Eledone; species Eledone cirrhosa. The sequence continues at coordinate 301,162,378 of OZ024742.1, read as the reverse complement.
TGTCTCCTAGCTTCCCTCCTGGCCACTTGATAGTCTTCTCTACTTCCCCCATCCCGCTATGCTTTCCAAGCCTGCTTTTTGGCCTTGATTGACCCCTCCACCTTACTGTTCCACCACCAAGTTACTCTCCTCCTGCCTATAGGTTTGCTCCAGCCACAGATTTCATCTGTCACCTTCAGCAGGTTAGCTTTCAGGAATTCCCACTGTTCCTCTATATTGTATGAATCTAATTGCTCTTCCTTACTATCAAAAGCATCAAGTAATATGCTTTTAAATTTATTACTGGCTGTGGGGTCCTTTAGCTTCCATATTTTTCTCCTGAGGATAGTCCTCTTCTGTTGTCGAGTACGTCTTGTCCTGACTAGGAGGTCGCTAATTATGAGCATGTTGAGAGGTGCATTCTTCATGGAGGGATTTGATGTTTACAACAGACACTGTCACGTCTTCTGGTAAGGATATAATCTACATGGCTGGTGTGTTCCCCTGATCTATAAGTGATCAAGTGATTGTCTCGTTTTTTGAAGTTAGCCATCCGTGGCCGAAATAAAGAGTCCTTGCATTCATATATTTAACAACATTTTTTTAAAATCAAACAAGGTTGTCACTGAAATACAACACTAGAACAACATCGATATGATGATTAGCTGTTTCAAAATAGACTAATAATTGTTTCTACTTTTTGGCACAAGGCCAGCAATTATCCTAGTACATTACTGGTACTTTATTTTATCGACCCCGTAAGGATGAAAGGCAAAGTTAACCTTGGCAGGAATTGGACTCAGATCGTAAAGTGACGTAACTATGCTGGAAAGAATATCCAACCCTCTACCGATACTACCAATTCATCGCCCCAAATAGACTAATAATTGTTTCTACTTTAGGCACAAGGCCAGCAATTACCCAGTACATTACTGGTACTTTATTTTATCGACCCCGTAAGGATGAAAGGCAAAGTTAACCTTGGCGGGAATTGGACTCGGACTGTAAAGGGACGTAACTATGCTAGAAAGCATGGCGTCTGAGCCTCTACCCATACTGCCAATTCACCGACTAAATAGACATCACACATACAAATATTACTGAGAAACTGCACACACACACACACACACACATACATACACACACGTATTACTTAGATACTGTACACATATATATTACATTACTGTATATATCAATGACACAGAGCTATACTCACATACAATAAACAACTGGTGAAAATTAATAAATATTAAATAGTAAAACCTCTTTAGCTGACACAAATAAAAGGTTGACAAAGGCAATATTCTAAGTCATTAGAAATGCTGCCTCACACTTAGGTCAGATTATTTACAGATTGGAAAAAAAACAGTTCTGATGGACAAGTCAGATGACTGCTGCTTGCTCATATGTTCCATTCCGACATGGTTTTCTATGCCTGAATGTCCTTCCTAATGCCAACCACTTCACTGTGTGTACCTCGTGCATTTTATCATGACACTGCCACATCCACCTGGCAGGATAAACAGTATTTTATTGTGGTACCAGCACTACTATTTTACAGGGTGGACAGTGTATTATATTATGGTACTAGCACAACTACTTTACAATGTGAACTGAGTGTATTTTATCATGGCACCAGCACATTAATAAATTCTAACATAAGCAGAAGGCTAGAAATTTAAAGAAGAGGAGGAAGGTGAGATGATTAGATTGACCTGCATGCTAGATTAGTATTCTCTTAGAGGTTTCAATCATCAGACTGCAACGATGCTGGAACCCCATCATGATTTAGTTGAACATATCAGCACCAGTACTTATTTTTTAAACTCTGGTACTTATTTTATTGATCACATTTTTGTCAAATGACTAAGTTACAGGACATATAAACACGCACATTTCTACACACTATCAAATTTCACTGACAAGGCATAGAACAACTGGAGGCTATAGAAAACACTTACCAAAGGCAATGCCCAGTGGGACTAAACCAAGAACCACGTGGTTACCAAGTGAACTCCTTAATGACACAGGCGTTACTCGTGTCCAAATAGTATAGTACTTTATTTTATTGATACTGGAAAGATGGAAGGCAAAATAGACCCTATCAGGATTTTAGATCAAATTGAAAAACTGTACAAGAGAACAAATCTACAGAAAAATAACAGTAATGATAATGATAAAGTTGACTCAATAAACTGCACCTAGTACACTCTGTAAAGTGATTGGTGATAAGTACAGCATACAGCCACAGTAAACTTACTGAAGAGAGAGAGAGAGAGAGAGAGAGAGAGAGAGAGAGAGAGAGAGAGAGAGAGAGAGAGAGAGAGAGAGAGAGAGAGAGAGAGAGAGAGAGAGAGAGAGAGAGAGAGAGAGAGAGAGAGAGAGAGAGAGAGAGAGAGAGAGAGAGAGAGAGAGACCTCTTCAGTTGAGTTATACTTCCCTAGTGCTGGTGTTACAATAAAAGAAATGAACTCAGAGTGAGAGAACATATGTAAGAGAGATGCAGCCCTTGGACTGTCTTAGAAGTCAGTAGCTCTGATTAAATACTGGCATGGTCTGTGATGACCAAGTAGAAGGGGGGAAAAAGATGTTAAATGATTGAGAATGATGATAAATGATTTCTAATTTAGTCAAACATATATTGATGATGGGGCACAGTTAACCCAACTGTTTCTCACATGTCACTCAAAGAATTAATCCCAACAGATTTAGAACTTAGAATCAAACTGCAATGGACTTTAGTATTTTCTGGGAAAATGCAGGCTTCTGTGGCATTCACATAACACAAATTTGAAAAAAAGGACTATAATTGAAACATCAAGTATATAACACTTATTTTGTCATTTTCTCTCTCTCCCCGAAAAAGGAGCAAAATAACAACAACAATCATTTCTAAGTGTAGCAAAATATTCCACACTTCTAAGGAAAGGATTATAAATAATTGAATCATCCTAATGCTTTACTAGTATGTATTTTATCAATTAGAAAGCTGTAGCTATTTATTTTGTGGAAATATATGCACATGGAGGCACATGGCTTAGTGGTTAGAGCATTGGCCTTGCAATCGAAAGGTTGTGAGTTCAATTCTCAGACCGGTCGATGTGTTGTTTCCTTGAGCAAGCCACTTTATTTCACATTGCTCCAGTTTACTCAGCTGTAGAAATGAGATGATAGGGACTGGGGTCCCTATCATTCCACTGCAAAGTGGTCGTGCCACAGCAAAAAAGCACCCAGCACTCACTGTAAATGAGGTTGGTGTTAGGAAGGGCATCCAGCTGTAGAAATCAAGCCAGAATCAGTTCCCGTCCCACCCTTGTAAGCAGGGAAAAGTGGACGTAAAATGAAATGATGATGATGACGAGATGCAATTAATAGAAAGAAAACTTATTTGTTTGTCTAGACCAAGAGCTAGGAAAGAGGAATTGCCCAGAGTATATGACTGGCTCTTAATTATTATTTGGATTGGCAGTATCAGTAGAGCATCGGACAACAAGCTTTGTGGCATAGAATTACAGCCCTTTACGTTCTGAGTTTAAATCCTGCTACGGTTAGCTTTGCTTTTCATCCTTACAGGGTCGATAAAATAAAGTACCAGTAATGCACTGGGGTCGATTTAATCAACTTTCCCCTTCACCAAAATTGTTGGTTGTGTGCCTAAATCAGAAACCATTAACTTTGCCTTTCATCCTTACAAGGTCGATAAAATAAGCACCAGTAATGCACTGGGGTAATTGCTGGCCTTGTGCCAAAAGTAGAAACAATTATTATATTTCTTGAAGTGGGAGAGATGAATTTTACCTAGCTGCCAAAACATAAAAAATAAAATATATTTTCCCAAAATTAATCCTATATTAAAATTGTAGGATGGGTCACATTTGATCATGACTAATGGATCAGCATGATTTGGTGTTTAACTTAGATACTGACCAACTTGCAACTAACTATGTCCCATATATAGTCAGCTGGTACTGACAAATTCATAAACATGTTATGTACTGTGCGATGACAATATTGAGGGGGGGGGGGGGTAGTGGGATGGAGAAGACAAACTTATATCAACATATCTATTTCAATATACTATCATGTAGTTCAAGGTAACAAACATGATATATTGGACATACAACATCATTGCACAGCTCACCCAGACACAGCAGGGAGTAATTTACAGAAACAATGAACAAGAATATGTCAACTAGAAAAATACTGAGAGATACTAAAACAATATTTAAAATAGCAAAGAGAAATCAGAATAACAACTGAATCATTAATTATAGCAGAAACTAAACTTTATCTAAACATAATGAATCAGGTGATCTCTATTCAATTAATTAAGGAAGTAGTTGATGTTTAATTACTTGACTAGCTCATTCCAGCAGCCATATTTCTTTAAGACATGACCATCTCTAAAATGGTAAACATGTGTTTAAGTTTGAAATAGTGATTCAAAGATTTTGGCTTACATAAATACTCATCTTTATCTCTACCCAGCATGCTTTCTTTCATGCTTGCTTGCTCCCTTCGGGTGGGCCACATCTACTCCTTTCTAACAAGGACTAACTCCAACATGGAGATGGATGAAGTTCTACAGAGGAGAGAGTGCAAGGTTTGTCAGTTCCAGAGAAGGATAAATTCACTCAGAGTTTAGGACAATCTACAGCTGAAACTTATTTTCAACTATTTTTCATCAATCCAGTCAATACTCAAGGTGTTGCCAACTTTTTGTGAGTACCAAATTTTCTGAGGATTGGGTTGATACCTTGTCTGTGGCCTATTTTGGTGGCTTACTTAGTCTGGATGAGCTCTGCATCTCCTTCCCTCTCAAAGTCAGGGTCCATGTCTATGAAGGATTGAAGTGTTAATGTGGCAAGGCCCTTCATTCAGAGTCTTCATGGATTGTCAGATTGACTAAATGCAGGTCACTTACTTGCCACACCAAGCTGAAACTAACCATAAACTAAGCCCTGACCAGAATATCCCCTCAATTCTGGAGCCAGTTGGATTGATCAGTGTTGATGGGGCTTATCCATTGTCCTTGGGCTAGAGGTAGACGGCTCATATGAGACACTATTGACAGCGACTGTTTTGTCCCTTCACATAGCCTAGCTGCTGTGGTGGAAGTGTTACTGTATCCATAGCCAAATAAATTACTGAAACACCATAATTTATCAGACATTTTTCAGACTGACATTTGGGTAGCTGAACTGCTAACAATGAAGCTTATGTCACAAGAGGCCCTCAGATGTATCCAAATCTGTCACTAACTTAAAAACCACAACACCACAGCCTAGCACTTGAGTCTCTTTAGCAGAATCCATTCTATTGTAAATATTCAAATCAGGTTTCCATTTTAAGAGTATCTTAATTCCTGACAATTTCAACCCTGAATTAGGTCATGTGCATTGCACTTCTTTTCACTAAAGCCAGAATTCCCACTGAAACTGCTATTTTGTGATAAACTTCAAACTGAAACTCAAATTCGTTAACCAGATTACATAACATACCATAAAGGATATGAATTAAATCATCATCATTTAACATTCGTATTCCTTGCTAGCAAGGGTTGAACTGGTTGTCACAGATAAAGTCAGTATTAATTGGTGCTATTGACCTCTCATTTGTTTCCACATACTATGAAATGCGTTGGATACATTTTATGGCTTCAGCACAGGGGAGGTTGTCGTGTCCGATACAGCTGAATGCTCTTCCTATCACCAAGTACTTTACAGAGTGTACCGGGTAAGCTTTCTACAGCTGAATGCTCTTTCTATCACCAAGTACTTTACAGAGTGCACTGGGTGCATTTTATTGTGACATTAACATGAGGAATTGTGTCATTGATACAAGTGAAGAAATCTCAACCCTCTTTTTTAGCTTATTCTTGTTAGAAATATAGTCACAAAAAGATTAATACAGAAGTTTTAAATTAACTGACTATTTAAGAAAATATTTCTAGATTTAGAAATATATTCTGTAATCCTTAGAGAAGTTGTCACCCCAGATTAAGACGGCATCCTAATTGATAGATGCACATATTCTCTCTAGTGGTTAGATTATACATACACACATTGTCCATTCCACTAAAGACCGGCAGCATTTATATATACCGTATATAAGCTGATAAATATGTGGCAAGAAAAAAAAAGGGGGGGGGGGTAAATGGAGGTCTTCAAAGTGTCAAAAATCGATTTTTAAAAATCATTACATAACGGAATTGTGAAACAAAAGTTATATATTAAACAATACTTAAAACATTAAATATCAAAACTTCATAAACATTCTCCACTCAGTTTCAAAACTGCACCATCTAAGTAAACAATGTGGTGATCACCTATCTGTCATAAACAGGGTTTCGATTTTTGCCTATTTCTCAGATAGAAAATAGGGAGTCTGCTTATATTCAAGTATCATCATCATCATCAACGTTTAACGTCCGTGTTCCACGCTTGCATGGGTTTGGACGGGGGTAGTCCCACTTGAGGCAAGAGTGATTGTCTTGCTCGCATAGGACTGTCTGGCAGGTTTTCTACAGTTGGATGCCCTTCCTAACACCAACCACATTTACAGTGTGGGTCTGGGAGGTTTTTACCGTGTTGCCTACACGGCCACATTACAGCGTGGACTGTGTGTTTTTTGTCGTGACACCTACACGATCTCATTTGTTTCGGCCTCGATGGCGCGGCACCAACATAACTTTACATAGAACGGGGTGGTGTGGATCGGGTGGGGGTGGGGGTGGTGGGACGGGGTGTATTTTGTTAGAGATGCCTACTGGCTGGAGTAGGTTTTACTATATATTTAGGTAAGGCGGGTCTTCTCTGTTACTGAGTACCGCCAAAGGTCTCGGTCCAGTGACATTGTCTTGGAGAGGTGTAAGTGTGTGATGTCGGAGTTTATCAGCTCGTCCCAGGTTTTTCTAGGTCTGCCTATTCCGTGACTACCGTCTATCTTTATTGCCCTGCACTTTGTTATACAGCTATCGACTTTCATGCGCATCACGTGTCCATACCAACGTAGCCTTCTCTCGAGTAAACAACATCTGATCCCTCTTATCTCTAATTTTTTCCTTAGTTCGTTTATGCTTTGCCGTTCACGTATATTACTGTTACACATCCAGCGGAGCATGCAAGCTTCGTTCCTCTCTAGTCTGCGTATATCCTCTGCACACAATGCCCAGGTCTCACTGCCATGCAGCATTGCTGTTCGTATGCAGGCATCGTACAACCTGCCTTTCATTTTTAGTGAGAACCCTTTAGCAGCTAATAGTGGTATAAGCTCTCTGAACTTTTTCCAACCAGTTCTGACTCTAGCTACAGTACTTTCAGAGCACCCTCCCCCACTGCTGATTTTATCGCCCAGGTAACGGAAGCTGTCCACTATTTCTATAGAACCCTCTGCGCAATTGAAAGAGCTAGTAGTTTGTGGGCACTTGCTGCTACTTATTGCACCAGAGCACCGGCCACGTGTATATATATATATATTACACTGGAGAAATGCTATATATATATAGTTTTTTTTTAAATGTTTTAAAAGTTTGCTACCTAACTGATGGTCACCCAATATTTTTTAATATTTTATCTTAGCATGATTTTTTTTTTTTTTTTTTATGTCGTAAAATATTGGTGCTTCTTGATGCAGCACTGACCCTAATCTAGTGAGTTTACTCTTGAAAACTTTAACAGTGAACAACAGTATATCTGTCAGAACATAATTTAACAACATTTATCACAGATACTGTTGCTGCAATACAGTAACATTCTATATTAACATTTCATTACATACTTAGAATCCATGTATATACATACACAACAGACAAGATCAAGCCAATCTACCAGATATACCAATACACACAGACAAGATCAAAGCTAATCTGTCAGATATTGTAATCAAAGAACACCAAAGAAATGTCCCTTAATTGACATATCGGTCTCCACGGATGATATATCTCTCAAAGAAATGGAAAAATTATCCAAAAATTAAGAATCTGGAAATAAAGATAATTTGATATATAGGATGAAAACAGAAACAATCTCTATAATAATAATAGGGTGCCTCAGAAAGGATAAAAACACATGCAGACAAATACATAACTAAAACTCTAGGACTTACAAATATATACAACATACGAAAGATAACACTGCTAGACACGAAACACATTACATAGAGTACTTTTTGTTATATTATTTATATTATCATCATCAATATTTTATATCCATTTTCCACGCTGGCATGAATTAGATAGATTATCACAATCTGAGGACCAGATTCGTTACGTTCCATATGTGGCATAGTTTCTGTGGCTAGATGCCCTTCCTAATAATAGATTCCATTTCACAGAATGCACTTGGTGCATTTTTTGTGGTACCATATCATATCTACTACGTTAGAGAGGCTTGGGTGCATTTTATTATGACATCAATACTATACCAAATTATAAATCAATGATTACACCCATTCATGCAGGAAGTTATATTTAATGCTGTGATTGCTTGACTCACACACAAATTGACAATAAATGCATTATTGGCAACTGACACATCAATACTCCTAATAAGGTATTGCTGAGTTTAAATGGTTGAGTAATTTTAAATATTAGATATTATATCAAGCAATATAACCTATTGATGCATTCATTTCATGACACTTTCAATAGGAAGAATTAAAAAAAAAAAAACCTGCACGTAGACAAGGCACACAGCTGTGCTCAGTAATGCAATGAAATTATGCAATAAAAATATGACTGAATAATAATAACAAAAACGGAATAGATAGGAAAAATATGAATTGAAACACTGGTAGAAAATCTGTTCCAAAATAGGAAGATAAATGCAAGAGAAACAGATAAATGTATTGGTAGGTTGGTTGCAATACAATATTACTATGGTGAATTATTCAGTTAAGCTAGCAGCAATTATTACTTTAGGCAATAGACAGATAAACAAAAGAGAAGCAGAGTTTGAACAAGAGCAACTATAAAAGACACCATCAGAATCAGCATTATCATTTCTCTTTATTATAAATATTTTACTCTTTCTTCCTTTCTTATGTTAAGTTAGTGTTTTTCATTGTCCTTCTCTATTTTGTTTTGACCCATGTATGCTGTCAAACTGAAAGATCAGTTTTAGGGGCCACTCTTAAAACACTTTTAACATGTCAATATCAACTGTACAGTCATTAAACATTAATATACAAACACTCCCACACAAACAGAGTCCAGGTTTTATATACATTTTTTAACAGACTCATACTTTCTGCTTTGTAAGAGTTATATTAAAGTACTTAGAATTTAAAAAAAAGGCATCCATCCAACTATGACATTTCATTTTGTAGCTAAAATGTTTGCTTATGTTGACTACAATTAGCAATTACCCAGTACATTACTGGTACTTTATTTTATCGACCCCCGTAAGGATGAAAGCCAAAGTTAACCTCCGCGGGATTTGAACTCAGATCATAAAGGGACGTAACTCTATGCTTCAAAGCATGGTTACAATTAGAACAGACCTGTCTAATTTTAGTACTTAATATGAATGTTATGAGTGTGAATAGCAAGAGTTGGATGATGTTACAGACCAAGTCAATAGTCAATTAGAACAACTGATCCTGCGCATTTTATTGTGGCAACAGCATTAGGGAGATCATTGTGTTTGGCACAACTGAAGACTCTTCTCTACCCTTTGTTTGGCAAGTTTTCTATGGCTAGATATCCTTCCTACCACCAACCATTTTATAATGTGCATTTCATTATATCACCAATACTAGAGAGGTTACCATGGACTTAATGCAACTGAAGAATTTACGCAAAATGGCATGGTTTCTATGGCTGGATGCCCTTCCTCACACCAGCCAGCTTACAAGGTATACTGGATGGAATTTTTGTGGCACCAGCATTAATATTTATAACAATGGTGATGATCATCATTATTTTACATTTGTTTTTCGATGATAGCAATAAATAAGCATAGTATCTTACAACAATAACAAGCTTGAGTTAAATTACACTTATCACACTAATTACTAACCCCATCAAGTGATTACTTCAAGAATTGTTCAAAATAATTATTCCTTTGCTGCAGCTACTATCAAATCTATAAATTCTTGGGTTAACTCTCAAGCAATTATACAAATTCTGACTGCTTTAGGTTAGATTCTTCAAATATCAAATGGGTACAAGTGGAAAATTAGCTCAAATTTTAAAATTTACAGTCAGAATGCTAACTTTTGTGGTTATCACTAAATAATTAAATAAATGATTTGCTATGTTGTGTAGTCTACTGCAGCAAGCAACAAAGCAGGTATCAACTCTGTACATTAACTAACTACATCTTAATATCTTCAGAAAACATGTGCTCTATTTGAAAGGAATCTGTTACATAAGGCACCAACAAATTGGTTCTTCCATCTCACTGTAGCACATCACTCACATGCAGATAAAGTAAAACCAGTGGAGTAATTAGACACCTTGTTTAATAGCAGTCTTGAACACACAGGTTAAATAAATGGTCCCTCATATGACAGATCCAAACAGTTGTCGACAGATACTACAAAATAAGACTCAACAGATCCAAGCTGACAAAGATAACTACCATCTTAACTATAATAAAGGAAGGTCTGCAGGATTGAGTCCAGAATATATTTTTTTACTCCGTTTGTAAAATAAGTTGGATTACTTTGAATAAATAATTGTTTCTACTTTAGGCACAAGGCCAGCAATTACCCAGTGCATTACTGGTACTTTATTATATCGACCTCATAAGGATGAAAGGCAAAGTCAACCTCGGCGGGATTTGAACTCAGATCAATGAATTACATAATTTATGTGCTAAATTTCGTGGTTGTTGATTAAATATATTTTATAGCTTAATCTTTAAAATTCACTTCTTTAAAGTTATCAAATGTCAACACTTCCGGTTAGCGGCCGTTATAATATAACACTTATAATCGCATATATTTCCGTTGCTAATTTTCTAATGCAGTTTATATATAATGTCTTTTTTTTTTTTTAATATATCGTGGATTACTGATTACAGAAGACAGTGTAACATAGGCTTTGTTCAATTTCTGTGTATATTGTCAATTACGATTTTATTTGATGTATCATATTTACATGCATATATATTTGTGTATAATATCAATATACACACTACACATGCTAGCAGAAAACAACCCGTAGGGTGGTTTTTCTGCTAGTTGTGAAAATGAAATAAAATACTAGCAATCAACACCAGAAAAATGTCATTTTTTACATGCAATATGTAGCAAATATCCAGTGGTATGGGTTGGTATAAAACCAAGGTTCTTCAGAAAATGAAGGTTAATATCAAAATGTATCTCTAATCTCTAACCAGAGCAAACCACCATGGGACGATGACTTAAAATCAATGGTATGGTCTTTTAGTGGGTTATATTTAGCTGACAGTCATATAAGGGATTAATTTTCTTAACCCTTTAGTATTCACATTACTCTATATATACTATTATATTTTCATGGTAAAGGCTTTACCTCGCATAATATCGAATCTATGAGATTTTGAAAGTATTTATTTTGAGAACAATACCTTAACATCAGTTTGAGCGACCAGTTACAGCCAGTTTCAACAGAAAGAGGTAGAGAATTCTGGCCGGTTTTGGGCAGTTTGAACATTAAAGGGTTAAGGGGTTAGTTTTTCATGGTCAAATTCTCAGAAGAAAGAAGACAAAGCATAAAATAAACTAAAGCTAATATCACAGTGCGATAGAAATGTCACTGAGGTTAGAGTTAGCAAAAAGTCACTATAACAAATAAAAAAGTGACATCACTAATAAAGTTAATACAGCATGTACATGTTAATTTGGAGAGTAATATTCTGTCTGAATCTTCTGATTATATGAGCACATAACCATTCATCTAACCAATCCACTAGCATGCCAGATGTTTTCCATTTCTAAGCCAAATTTTCATTGATACCGACTCATTAAGACAGAATTAGAATATTAACTTTTAATCAACTGGTAATGATTTACAAGAAAATATATGTAAACAGGTTTATTAATTCAAATGTTTACAGTATCTTTATTATTGGACAGAAAATTGTGGAAATTTGCAATATTAGAGTAAAGAGTTGATATTTTTAATAGGATGCCATCATAGTGCTGTTTTGTACTTTTGAAGAATATTTTGCTAATGCAGTTTCATTTGTTATTGGACAAATGACTAAAATAGCTATTTCTCAGTAAGTGGAATGGTAAAATACTGCAGTGGGCAATAGGAAGGACATCCAGTCATAAAAGTTATGCACCAACACAACATACACATGAACAAAGACCGAGTTTTCTTTGTAACTGTGTGCATCAGATATATTGGCCAGGTTGCCATGGTTTGAAACAAAATGGGTAAAATAGATTTAGCTGCTGTTTTTAGCAGGTAAAGTGACCACGTGGAGGCACTCACTTTGAGTAGGAGAAATGATTGCTGTTAGAGCTGTTTGTGGATAGCATTAGTTGAGTAAAATAAAGGCTAACTTATATAGGACAGTTTCATAAACCAGCTAAAAAGCAGGACATGGAAAGCAGCCAGCTAACCAAGCAGCTGTTGAAAGTACAATTGGAACCTCCTTCCTCTGTGACAATATCCAGTACTACCTCATTGACTTTGTAAGGTCAACATCATTATATTTAAAAAGAGAGGATGTGGACATTCTATTGACAACAGATTAAACATTTAAAAAAAAAAAGGTCAAGAGTTATAGGCCTTAGTATCAAGTGAACTGATGCAACATAACAAAACTAAGGTAAAATAAAGAAACCGTTATTAAATAGTGAAGGGGGAATACCAGTGATATTAGAGGGTGAGGAGGGGATACCAGCAGTATGAGGGTGTGTGAGGAGGGGTGTACCAGTGGTGTTAGAGGGAGTGAGGAAGGGGAGTACCAGTGGTGTTAGAGGGAGTGAGGAAGGGGAGTACCAGTGGTGTTAGAGGGAGTGAGGAAGGGGAGTACCAGTGGTGTTAGAGGGAGTGAGGAAGGGGAGTACCAGTGGTGTTAGAGGGAGTGAGGAAGGGGAGTACCAGTGGTGTTAGAGGGAGTGAAGAGGTGGAGTACCAGTGGTGTTAGAGGGAGTGAAGAGGGGAGAGTACTAGTGGTGTGAGAAAGAGGAAAGGGAGTACCAGTAGCGTTAGAGGGTGACAGGTACAATGGTTTTTAGTTCTTGCAAAAACAGTAGTGTTTCCTTTCATCTTAATGTCATTGGAAGAGGCATGGTTGTCACCTATTCTACAATGACTTACTTGCCAGAGCAACAACTTCATTAACCACAAATACTGTAAACCAACAGAGTTAAGGGCAAAGGAACAACAACCTAGCATAATCATGATTAAATCCATCTTTTCTAACTACATTGTTGATCACTCATTGGAATTTCAAAACCGCACCATCGAAACAATGTGTTGTTGGCTTATAAATGGGGTTTGGATTTTTGCCTATTTCTCAGACATAAAATAGGGGATTGGCTTATATTTGAATATATTACTGACAAACTACAAGGAGCGACTGGCAAAAATCCAGTGTAGAAGACTGAAACTAAATATTTGGGTGTTTAATTTGAGAAGGAAACATATAGCCAAGACATGCAGTTCTCAAATGGCTCACTTCACTTGGCTGTAAATACTTAACACAGAGTACAAACAACTAGGGTAGAATCAGATTGTAAAATTGTACTGCTGTCTGGTCAGTGGTGGCCATATATCAAAATAGTAGATACGTTCATTCACCAAAATTCAAATGACTCGGTCACTGAACAATTCAACTAAGAATGGAATGTAAACCCTAGAAAGCTTTTAACCCTTTAGCATTTAAACCAGCTGTATCTGGCCAGAATGTTCTCACTTGTTTCTGCTCAACCCGGCTATAACTGGCTGCTCATACTGATGTTGGGGTATTGTTCTCAAAATAAATATCAAAATCTCATAGATTGAATATTATGCGAGATAATTGTGAGGTAAAACCTTTACACCAAAAATACAATAATATATATTGAGTAATGTAAATGCTAAAAAGTTAAAGATTCTGAGAGTCATAAGGAAATGATGTCAACAGATGTCATTTATCTCATTCTGTTCATGAGGAACTAATAAGAAAACCCTGATATATAACAACCCTATGGTACCGTATATTAAGATGGTATGGTGCCAAGGAAGCCTATGCAGTATACTACATATGAGTGGAGTTCCACTGAAGCAGGTGGAGAAGTTCAGGTATCTCGGAGCTTCGTTCACAAGTGATGGAAGGCAGGAGGCTTAACTAAGTGCAAGCATTGCAGGCGCTGGTGCAGTAATGTGCCAGTTTCAGCATTTGGTAATCAGAAGGAAGGAGGTAGGTGTAAAAGCCGAAGCTCGTTATCTTCAATTCAGTGCCCATGCCAACCCTTACCTGTGGTCGAGAATCTTGGGTAATGACCAAAAAATACAATCATGAATTCAAGCAGCCGAAATGGGGTTCTTCTGAAGGGTCTTTGGAATAACGCTACTTGATAGAGTGCATAGTTCAAAGATCACAGCGGCACTCTAGATAGAGCCGCTACGTTTATGAATTGAGAAATCGCAACTCTGATATTACAGTCATATGATTAAAATATCCCAGGAAAGAATTGCTGGACAGATTTTAGGAGAAAAGCCAACTGGTAGGAGTCTCAGGAGCAGACCCCATGCAAGATGGTTGGCTAACATCAATGAGCTTGGCTGATTTCATATGGGGAATCCAGTCAGATGAATTGGAGATGGTTGCTTATGACAAGACCTGCTGGAAGGAGTGTTTGAGAACTTACTTTCCAAGAAATAAGTTGGTGAAGAAGATATACACATACATACATATAGATATATACACATACAAGGGTCAGCTGAAAAGTTCATAGGCTGACCAAGATACTCTCATGGAATGTGACTAAATGGTGTTTAGTTTTCAACAGTCCCCCTTGCGGTCCACACACTTCTTCCATTGGTGTTGCAGTGCTTGGATCCCATTAGTGAAGCTTTCATTCTGATGGTAAAAAAAGTCATCAACAGCAGATCTATCATCACT
>OZ024742.1:301128177-301140677 GCA_964016885.1 Eledone cirrhosa | reverse complement strand
TTAATTTTATTTTCATTGCATTTATTGATTTATTGCGAATCGAGGGTATGTGTCTATAATTTAGCCCTCTCGAACTTAGCAAAGTATCCAGCAGAACAGAAACTGACATTATAATTGATGCATATTATATGTTTACACCCTTCTGTAGTGACAGTTTGAAATTTAGTTGTTCCTCGTTGCATGCTCATTTAATTGTAAATGAAAACAATTTTTCACTTGCATATCACGTTATACCTCGCAGTAGAATACTATCTAAAAAACACTGCCTCTTCATATATCATTATTCCAAGTACATAGGGGCGGTGGATTGGCAGTATCGGTAGAGGGTCGGACGCCATGCTTTGTAGCACAGTTACGTCCCTTTACGGACTGAGTTCAAATCCCGCCGAGGTTAACGTTGCCTTTCATCCTTACGGGGGCGATAAAATAAAGTAACAGTAATACACTGGGATAACTGCTGGCATTGTGCCAAAACGTAGAAACAATTATTCCAAGTACATAAAAGGCGGTGAATTGGCAGTATCGGTAGAGGGTCGGACGCCATGCTTTGACGCATAGAGTTACGGCCCTTGCCATTCTGAGTTCAAATCCCGCCGAGGTTAACTTTGCCTTTCATCCTTACGGGGTCGATAAAATAAAGTACCAGTAATGTACTGGGTAATTGCGGGCCTTGTGCCAATAGTAGAAACATTTATTCCAAGTACGTAATCCATTGTTTTGCGCAAGAAAATAATATTCTGTTTGCTGTTCGAACTTTTTACAAACCTGAATTTTTGGATTACATATATCCCTTCGTCAATTTATATATACACACATATGAAGGCTCGTGGCTGAGTGGTTAGAGAATTGGGTACGCAATCGTGAGGTTGGGAATTCGATTCCGCATCGGGCGGTGCGATGTGTCCTTGGGCAAGACACTTTATTTCACGTCGCTCCTTCTACCTGAATTTGCTACCGATAGATAGTATTAGCAATTGGAAAGACCAATGGAAACATTGTTTCCTCGGTCTGATTTGACAAAAGTTGATCGACTGACGATACACACATATACACACACACTATATATATATACCTAGTCATATATATAACTATATATATATATATATATACACATATATATATATATATACCTAGTCATATACATACATATTAACTAGTTTTATATATATATATATATATATATATATATATATATATAAAAGAGAGAGAGAGAGAGAGCGAGAGAGAGAGAACACTATCAGTAGACGCTGTTGGTTCCTAGTATAAATGAAATAATTTTCGAACATTTAAACACACAACACCCCCACCCCCGCATTCACACGTTCTTATTCTACTATTAAATGTACTTCTTGAATTCGGAATAAAACATTTTAAAAGAATTTTATGAGATTATTGTGTTCATGTGTGACAGGCGGACACAGAAATCCAGTAGATTCATTATTATATAAATTCGTGTGCAGATTTTTAATTTTTCAGACACTAAAGTGCTTTTATAATGGAACAATACAAATACACTAGACACAAAGCATCATTTACGGTAATTAAAATTTTACTCGGCAACTTTTCCTTTACTGTAGGTTATCTGTTGGAACCAAACTGAGACAGCTTCATGAATACCTTTAAATATTCTTCAGCAATTTAGAACTATGTTAAAATTCTTCTGCGTACATTTTGTATTCGTATAATCACATAAGATATTTTTATCTTAGTAAAGGTCATTCTGCTACATTAGAATACAGCGAAGACATTTCTGAAAACGTTTGTTAAGATTTATGGAATTAAGTATTTCTGTATTTCTCTTGGCCTCTTGCTTGACATTTCAATTAACTCAACAGATGTTTCCATTGAGAAGTTATATAGTAAAATATGGGTTTAAGAAAATGTGAAGACTTTGATTTTTATCATTCGGTTTGAACCAAAACGTGAATTGGCAGAGCCGTTAGAGTGTTGCTTAGAAAGAACTTCATAAGTAAAGAATTAGGCAAACGAAATAAAATTCCTGCAAACTCCGCCCCCTACATTAAATTTATGGGATTACTGGAGGTTAATGAACAATCTGATTGTTTTTGTTGTTTTCTGTTTTGTTGTTGGTGTATTATTTATTCAACTCGATACCAGCAATACGTTCAACGCTACCACCCTCATTACTATCGTCACGGCAATACTAATTGTATATAAGGATTTCTAGTTTAGGGATATCAACTCGTAGTGTGAGTAGGTTATGTCTGGAAGGAATGGGTGGAGGTTGATTGGATGGGTGGAGACATTGGTTGATTGGGATGGGTGGAGGTCATTGGTTGATTGGGATGGGTGGAGGTCATTGGTTGATGGGCTACCAATGACCTCCACCCATCCCAATCCCCACCCGAAAATATATAAATACCACCATATTACTTGGACAGTCGGCTTCCTGATTATTTCTCTCAAATGAAACGGTTCTAGTCCTTTAGAAGCTTTTTCTATATTAAATATACACACACACATATATGCATATATTTGAGTATATACATAGGTGTTTTTGCGCGTATAAACATGTGTGTGTGTGTGTGTGTGTGTGTGTGTGTGTGTGTGTGTGTGTGTGTGTGTGTTTATATATATATATATATATATATTTATATGTTTATAGTTCTATATATATGTATGTGTGTATGTGTGTGTGTGTCAGTATATATATATATGGCTGTGTGTGTATATATATATGTTTATGTATATGTATGTGTGTATACATGTATGTTTGTGTATGTATGTACGTACGTACCTAAGTATCTCAGTATACATCAAAGTTGATGATTATAAAGCTTAATGGGATATTAATTGAACTTTAATGATTTGCAATAATATCAAGCCCGAAGGAAGTACTTTTTATTGTGGTGGTTCTGCTAATTCTGTTTTGGTTTCTTTTATTTTATTGCATTCATACAATGTAGCCCTTAACATACACACAATCCCTCTCTCTCTCTCTAGAGAGAGAGAGTGAGAGAGAGAGACACACACACACATACTCACATATAAATACACATACACACATAATATATATATATATATATATATATATATATAGTGAAAAATGGAACGGGAACAAAAGAGAGAGGCAGTATAAACAAAGGTTTATTAGTTTCACGCTCTTGAGAGTGGGGGTGTTGATGACGTTTCGGACATAAGCCCTTCTTCTAGAGAAAAGTGGGTGGGAAGAGAGTTCCGAGGGTGTCACTATATATATATATATTCATTATTACACTTTTCATATATATATATATATATATATATGAAAAGTGTAATTTACTACACAAAACGAAGGTTATAGATAAAATTGAGGTTCGTAATGGCACATGGAATATATAAGAGACAGAATACTGTGTCTTATATATTCCATGTGCCATTACCAACCTCAATTTTCTCTCTCTCTCTCTCTCTCTCTCTCTCTCTCTCTCTCTCTCTCTCTCTCTCTCTCTCTCTATATATATATATATATATATATATAATTGTTTCTACTTTAGACACAATGCAAGCAATTACCCAGTGCATTACTGGTACTCTATTTTATCGACCCCGTAAGGATGAAAGGCAAAGTCAACGTCGGCAGGATTTGAACTCAGATCGTAAAAGGACGTAACTATGCTGGAAAGCATGGCGTCCGACCCTCTACCGATACTGCCAAAATGACTAAATAATAAATCGTGTTAATCTGGAGTTTCACCTATGACAGAAAGCCAGTATAAGAAAGAAAAGGCCCAGTGTATGTGTGCATGTAATTATATATACACCAATATATAAGTATATAATCTATTCATACATCATGCATAGATGGTTGTTTCTATTTATACACACACACATATATATACATATACACATATTTAGTATGGCATGTGTATATATATATATATATATATATTAATGCGGGCGTGTTCTCGAACAATTTTGTTTCCTTGCACCATGCGTTTTAGATTGAACGAAATTAATATATCCAGATTTCTCGATGTTAAATGTTTTACTTATATTTGTATTTACTTTTATTGTTCTGTTTTACCCCATATATTGAAAGGAAGGTATTTCTGCAGAATTTATGTGCAGCACACATGAAACAGAATTTAACTAGTGAACCATTGGATGGAAAAAAACAATTCAACAACGCTAGATTCAATAAGAAATAATGAAAACAAAAAGTACTTTTTTTTTTTTTTTTTAAATCTTAATTATAGGTTTAATAGCATTTCAGCATTTTTGGTTCCTGCTGGCTAATTAGATTGCATTTGATTTCAGGAAATATATAATATGTGAAATTGAGACTAGAATCCACAGAACGGTACAGGGAGTGTAAAATATATGATGAACAATAAAACACTTAACGAACGTATATGTTGGTTTGTGTGAATACATATACAGCGATACACGCATGCATGCACAGATACGCGTATAAGTTGTGTATATTTCTGATGAGTGTTTTTGTACATATATGTTTGTGTGAATATATATGCGTGTGTATGTATGCATGTGTGTACGTACGTATGTATGTATATGTATGTATGTATGTATGTATCTATGTGTGAGTTTGCAGCAAAATGCTTTTTATAATTCTTGTATTGAACAAATAAAAGCCAATGACATAGTCAGCAGAAACTTTACTTTTCAGCTGCTGCATACGTTTTATCATTAAGCATTCAAAGGAAGATGAAAGGGAGAAGTAGCAGTACCCTGGATATAAGTCACTTCCATCCTTCCCTATATGATTCATACGATAAATGCAGCCATGATATTTTGAAGTTAAAACAAGTATGAACATTTCTCCTCATATATATATATTTCTGCTCCTGTGTATATATATATATATATATATATATATATATATATATATATTTCTCCTCCTGTATATATATATATAAGTAAGATGTATGGTAGGTCGTATGTGAATCGCGATGATCACGTCTGACCTACCAAATATGTGACGGTAGCTAGTTAAGCTCTATGCGTATACGCATATATATATATATATATATATATATTTCTCCTCCTGTATATATTTATTTCTCCTCCTGTATATATATATATATATATATATATATATATAGTAATAATAATAAATTTGAAGACTAAAATCCAAAGAGGGCTCGATAAGGATAAATATATATCAAATATATAAGAACCGTAGAGCAGCGATTCTTTGCTCAAACTTTATTCTGTTATTTTAAAATATATATATATATATATGCATAAGTTATATTTAATTTGTTGGGATTCCAACAAGCTTAAAAGTTTATAACTGACATAAAGCGCTCAACAGTTAACTGGCGTAAATATTCAATATATTAATAAATATAGTTTCCATTTATTAATATATTTTATATATATATATATATATTCAGCAAACTTTACAGCAGCATTTCCCAACATTTTTCTCATCATCGTCCATTCTAACACATTATGATCCTCTACACACCTGATTTTTTTTTTTTTTAAATATAATTATACTTTCCTAGGAGTTATTCTGTAGTTGTCGTTGGTTTCAAGTTTTGCATGATATATCTAGTTGTATAATTTAAGTATTTAAGTATGAAACATATGCAAAACACTTTTCACATAAAGCTAAATGGTACGGTTTTTACTTTCTCTATTTATCATTTATTTGGTCTTGTCCCTAAATTAGAAACTATTTATCATTTATCATATGTTGGGAGGACTAAATTGGTCTGACACTTCAGCGGTTTGTTTGCACGTAAACTGAATTAGTCTAGCGATTTGTTGACTTGTTTAAACCTGATATACAAAAGTTGGCCAGTACAAATATATTTCATACATTAATTACGTGTGGTAAAGAGCAATGCATTCCAGAGAAAATCAGTGTATCACTTATCTAGACATTTTTCAGTTCTTCCTCGATGTTCTGTTACAGATTGATAAATTGGTATTTAATAATCATTTGATTATATATATCTCGTACCATTCGAGTAGTTGAGTGTCATTATGTTTGGTGGCTTAAGGGGCCGTGGATTGATGGAATCGTTAGAACATCGGATAAAATGATTTCTAGTATTTAGTTACAGCCTTTTACGTTCAGAATTCAAATGCAGCCGCGGTTAGCTTTGTCTTGCAATATTCCAGGTCGATAAAATAAAGTATCAGTGAATTATTTTGATCTATTAAATCGACTATCCTCTTCCCAACATTGCTATCATTGTTGTACCTATGTTAGAAACAATTATTACTGTTCAATAATGCACTGGGATAATTGCTGGCCTTGTGCCAAAAGTAGAAATAATTATTGTTGGTGGGTTGGCGGATTGGTTACAGTGGAGAATCTACTGTTTTATGTTTTATTTTCGCCAGCTTTTTACATTCCTAGTTCATATTCTGTCACGGTTAAATTTACCTTTCATTCTTTCGATATCAATAAAATAAATTTCTATGGTCAATATAAAACACTTTCTCTTTTTCGTAAACTGTTAATTATGTATCTAAATTAGAAAGCATAAAGATGGTGGATTAGCGGAATCGTTAGAACATTAAACACGATTGTTTGCGGTTTCAGCAGTCTATGTTCCAGCAGTCTATGTTCTCAATTCAAATCCCATCGAAGTTGACTTAGCTTTTCATCTCTCCAGAGCTGATATAATAAAATTCCAACCACGTACTGGAACCAATATAATCGACTTTCTCCCTTCAAATTCCTGGCCTTGTGCCAAACTTAGAAATCATTTAAGAGTATTGTAATGAGTCGTTAAAGCATCGGACACATTCTTAACAGTATTTAATTTAGACCCTGACGTTCTGAGTTTAAATACCGCCGTGGTCAACGTTGATTTTCATCCTTCCGAGGTCGATAAAATAAACTACCATTTAAATACTTCGATTGATATAATAGACTTTCATTTCTGCACTAAGTTGCTGGCGTTGTGCCAAAATGAGAAACCACCACCACCAACACTATCATTATCATCAACACCATTGCCATCATCAACACTATCACTATCATCAACACCATCACCATCATCATCACGTGGTCGATAAAATAAAGTACCAGTAATGCACTGGAATAATTGCTGGCCTCGTGCTAAAAGTAGAAACAATTATTATCAACATTTTCATCATCTTTCTCTATACCATTTATTCATTATAAATATCTTATTACATCTGCCATATACGATATACAGAGATATTACGTCATATAATTTTTGCCAATCATTCGTGGTTGTTTTTTGTTTATCTTTTTTTGTTGTTTTTTTGGTGTTTTTGCTTTTTTGTTTGTTGTTTTGTTTTGTTTTTGTTGTTTTGTTTTTTCCCCATTTCATAAATTTTGAGTATCCTTTGACAGAATTATTCCATTCTCTGTAATTTCCACATCACCGAGACTGTTTCTCTTTACATCAAATACGCCATTTTGATGTTGTAAAAGAAATCGTTTGATTGTATTTGTTTGGGTCTTTTTTTTTATTATTTGCCTCTATTTTTGTTTGTTTTATCTATTTTTACTGTTATCATTATTACTACTACTACTGCTGCTATTATGACCATGAATAATACTACCACCACCAACATTACTTCTACTGCTACTATTACTACTTTGACTAATACTACCACCACCACTACTACTACTATTATTACTACTACTACTGTGACCATAACTAATACTACCACTACTACTGCTACTGTTACAATGCCAGCTACTACTATTATTACTACTACTGCTGCTATTACTAATACTACTACTAACACTACTACTACTAATGCTGCTATTGCTACTATTATGACCATGAATAATACTACCACCACCAACATTACTTCTACTGCTACTATTACTACTTTGACTAATACTACCACCACCACTACTACAACCAATATTACTAATACTGCTGCTATTACTAATACTACTACTAACACTACTACTACTAATGCTGCTATTGTACTATTATGACCATGACTAATACTACCACTTCTGCTACTATTATTACCACTGCTGCAACTACTATTACTACTACAATAATATTATTCTTTCGAGATCTCTTTGAACTTTCACCAATTTCTCAAGTGACTGTAAAAGAATTATCAAACTGGATATTAACGTTGTTTGATAGAAACTAAAATGAGATATCTCCATACTTCCGAAGGATTTTCTTTTCTGAGTATTAATAATTGTTTCTACTTTTGGCACAAGGACAACAAATTACCCAGTACATTACTGGTACTTTATTTTATCGACCTCGTAGAGATTTGAACCTGGCGAGATTTGAACTCAGACCATAAAGGGCCATAACTCTTTGCTGCAAAGCATGGCGTCCGACCCTCTACCGATTCATCTCTGAGTATTAATAATTGTTTCTACTTTAGGCACAATGCCAGCAATTACCCGGTGTATTACTGGTACTTTATTTTATAGACCCGTAGTATTAATAATAATTACTATTATCATCTAAGATGTAGTTATCCCAGCACAAAGGACCATAACAATGATCTCTAGTATGGGCACAAGGCCAGTAATTTGGAGGATGGGGAAAGTCGATTAAATCGACCCCAGTACGTTACTGGTGCTTTATTTTATCGACCTCGTAAGGATGAAAGGTAAAGTTAACCTTGACGGGATTTGAACTCAGGCCATAAAGGGCCGTAACTCTTTGCTGCAAATCATGGCGTCTGACCCTCTACCGATACTGTCAATCCACCACCATAATAATGGTTTCGTATATAGGCACAAGGCCAGTAATTAAGGGGGAGGGGAAAGTCGATTAAATCGACCCCAGTACATTACTGGTACTTTAGTTTTTCGATACTGCCAATCCACCGCCATAATAATAATAGAGCACTGCAATAGTTGAGAAAATGGCTTAAAGATCTCCTGGAGCCGAAACAAATGTGGAATACAACCATGTATCTCTCGGATGCCGGGCTAGTGCGTTCACCAATATACTAAGGAACACTGGCCATTAATTCTGGGGTGGGGTTCAGAAGATTTTAAGCCTGTAGCTAGAAGTATAAACTAATTGATGTAAGAATCATTACGATAATTTGAAACGTTGTCCTCCCATCGTAAATGACCACAGAAATAATTCATCCGTAAAAATAAATATCGTCATTTACGTAGGGACGACTACATTTCAAAATCTAAATTTTCTCAATGTTTCTAAAGTCAAAAAGTTGTTTACTTGTTATTTAAGTTTTCTACTCATTAACATGCTTAGAGGTAGAATAACTATATCGAGTTTGGCGCTCAAATCTTTCTGACCACACCAAGATCAGACTCTTCCAAGTAACAATTCAACCTAAGATAGCGATAAGCTATGTATTAGAATTTAAGATTGTGTAAATGGTAGAGCTCTTTTATATAATCGTAAAAGGGTTAGAGGCTAATATATATGTACTAAAGTGACAATATATCCTCCATTGTGCAAAAAGTGAGGATGTGTGGTGTGTGTGTGCACGTAAGACCATTTATTATCACTATATTCACATTAACACAGAACAAAGTATATATCAAGTAATATTTATAAAAATACATAAAATAGATAGTCATAATCGACGATTAAGTTGCTAAATGTAGATTTTTACGTTATACATTAAATCATTCATTTATTCCTTCCAGTAAATCCCGTGTTGCTTCCTTCCACTGCAGATTTGGTTTGTCAATAGTCACCAATAGAGTCCAATATATATATATGGGAAAATGTTTGACCCCGACCGTAGAGCTCAAGCCGTTTCGACAGCTATTTCTAGGTCCAGAAATAGCCGTCGAAATGGCTTGAGCTCTGCCGTCGTGGTCAAATATTTTCCTATTACCCACTCTACTACCATAAGTATTGAGTACTCTGGTGCATTATGGTCCATCTGGTTCCTTACCAAACTTCCTTCGTTATATATATATATATATATATATATATATATATATATATATATATATATAAGCGGTGGGTGAGCACAATTTAAAAAGGCACCCAATACATTAGTAGAGTATAGGCATCCTTATTTTTTTTATAGAAATGACTTCTACAGAATTAAAACTGTTTCATTCGTAAATAATCATCTTACGGATCAAACAGTTCTAGTCCCGTAGAAGTCATACCAATAATTATACATACACACATATATGTATATATATATATATATATATATATTGGCAATTGACGTCATTCATGTGGAATGCAAAGTAACCATCGAAAAACGCTTGAAAACGACTTAGAATCAATTTAAATCAAAATCAAAATTTTATCCGAAAGAGAGAAAATTAGAACGTTGTCCACTGACGATTTGCTTCGAAGTCGCTAGACGTATTTGAGGAACTTGTGAATCCAGGGTCAGGTTCGATCCAGAAATAGATCATACCTCGAGTTGTTCGCCGGAGAAACAATTGTAATACGTTAATAATAATATATATATATAGAGAGAGATATATATAGATAGATAGATATATAGTAATAATAATAAATTTGAAGACTAAAATCCAAAGTATCGTCTTCCTGTCTTCCTCCGGTTGCAACGTTTTTTGAAATATTTACTTCTGCGTTCACAGATTGACTTTTTTTAGTTTCAGAAGATCCCGTTAAGGGTGAAAGCAGCGATTCTTTGCTTAAATTTTAATCTGTTATTTTAATAAATATATATATTTATACTTTATTACTGTTCTGTATTGAGCAATGTGCATAGCAAACCATACTCTAGGACGTACGTTTCACCTACCGGATTTTCAACCAGTATATATGTTTGGGTGTGTGTAAAAAAAGAGAGCGCCAGAGAATGGAAGTGAATTTGCGATGCAAAAGCTAGCAGATTTAGTTAGAGGTTAATTATTTGGACGTCTGCAATAAAAGTGGCCAGGCATATAATACGTAAAATCATCCACGACTGATATCTAGGACCTGCCATTGATGACTACATAGCCCATACTATTGATCATATCATTTCTCTTATAATGAAGCTTCCTAATATTTCGCTGCATATTCATGAAGTTCCTATCAATTCATATTATTATTTTAGACATGAAGGTTCCTCTTGCTAATGTCAATTGGGCATAGAGAAGAATATCAAGTAGAAACATGTATTTCAATTTTCCTACCCACTTCTCATTTGGATGGATTTGTTACTGCTCCATAAACTTACAAGCTTGAACGATCAACTGAATTAAAATTTCCACTTGAAAGAAGTAAGGTGTTTGTGCACACGCTTATGTGTATATAGCGACAAATGTTAGGCACAAACAGATGCGCCCGTGATATATTCAAACATATATGATTATGAATTAGATATAATATATACATGTTTTTCTCTCTCTCTTTCACTGTCTATACATACACACGTGTGTGTGTGGGGGTATATATATATATACACATACATACACACGTGTGTGTGTATATATATATATACATACGTGTGTGTGTGTGTGTGTGTGTGTATATATATATACACACGTGTGTGTGTGTGTGTGTATATATATATACTTATGTATATATGTATGTACGTAAATATATATATAAGTATATATATGATATGCGTGTGTGCGTGCGTGTGTGCGTGCGTGTGTGTGTATGTGCATATATGAATAGACACACGTACACGCACAGGAAAACACGTGTTTTGCGTCGAATATTAATGTTATATAAGATATCCTTTGATTAATATATCTTACAGTAACAGCAAATGTTTAATAACACAAAGCATATCCACATGGAAATCGAACTCGGCAGAACGAGGGTGAATATATGGAGAAACACAAGCTAAAAGAGATTCGAAGTAGTTTTTAAACGTTCCCGATAACTGTGCTGGTTCTGGGTGGCTTGAGCAACGGAGAAGTTACCATGCCTCCTCACTACTTTCCTCGGGGTTTAAGAATCAATGCTGCTTACTCCAAGGATGTGTTAGAGATGATTGTGAGACCTTGGATACAGAGCGTGAGCAAAGGAAGACCGTACTTCTACCTAGAAGACATTGTACTATTTTATAAGGCTGAGAAAATTCAAGAATGCAGGCCCTAAATTCTTTACTATCACGTCACCCCAAATATGGCCGTATATGGCTTCCTACGTTTACAAAGCTGGATATAAAGTCAGTTTAAAGTATACATAGATTTCTATGTTTTTGCTCTGTTGTCTATAAAATACATCGCACTTGTAGTCATGTCTATTGCAGTCAATATTGATCTGTCGTCGATTTATTGAAACGAACTCACTATTATTTAAATTGTTGGCAATATATCATCATCAATAAAATAATTTTCGGTATTTAATTACGTTCCTTACGCTCTCCATTCATACAAATATAGATTTGCAAGGATTCGATGAAATATTTTTCAATTAAATGCTGGTAAGAATTAAGTCTACTTCACGCATTCCCAAAATTAGGTTACTGAACATTGCTGTAACATATTTTAAGTTCTTAAGTTTGTGGTGTCTTCACAGAGGTAAGGTGGGGGATTTCAGTTGACTTCATAATTTCTTTACCTAATCAACACTGCATAATTATTCCACAAATATTATAACTAGGCGGTGAATTCGAAGTCGTTAGAACGTCAGATAGAATGATTT
>OZ024742.1:301013177-301110677 GCA_964016885.1 Eledone cirrhosa | reverse complement strand
ATATATATATATACAAACATATATATATATATATATACAAACATATATATATATATATATACACAAACATATATATATATATATATACAAACATATATATATATATATATACAAACATATATATATATATATATACAAACATATATATATATATATATATACAAACATATATATATACAAACATATATATATATATATATATATACAAACATATATATATATATATATATATATATACATACAAACATATATATATATATACAAATACATACAAACATATATATATATATACAAACATATATATATATATACAAACATATATATATATATATATAATATTATATATATATATACATATATATATATATATATATATATATATATATATTCAAACATATATATTCAAACATATATATATATATATTCAAACATATATATATATATATTCAAACATATATATATATATATTCAAACATATATATATATATATTCAAACATATATATATATAAATATATTCAAACTATATATATATATATATATATATTCAAACATATATATATATATATATATTCAAACATATATATATATATATATATATATTCAAACATATATATATATATATATATATATTCAAACATATATATATATATATTCAAACATATATATATATATATTCAAACATATATATATATATATTCAAACATATATATATATATATTCAAACATATATATATATATATTCAAACATATATATATATATATTCAAACATATATATATATATATTCAAACATATATATATATATATTCAAACATATATATATATATTCAAACATATATATATATATATTCAAATATATATATATATATATTCAAATATATATATATATATATTCAAATATATATATATATATATTCAAATATATATATATATATATTCAAATATATATATATATATATTCAAATATATATATATATATTCAAATATATATATTATATTCAAATATATATATATATATATATATTCAAACATATATATATATATATATATTCAAACATATATATATATATATATATTCAAACATATATATATATATATATATTCAAACATATATATATATATATATTCAAACATATATATATATATATATTCAAACATATATATATATATATATTCAAACATATATATATATATATATTCAAACATATATATATATATATATTCAAACATATATATATATATATATTCAAACATATATATATATATATTCAAACATATATATATATATATTCAAACATATATATATATATATTCAAACATATATATATATATATTCAAACATATATATATATATATATTCAAACATATATATATATATATTCAAACATATATATATATTCAAAAACATATATATATATTATTCAAACATATATATATATATATTCAAACATATATATATATATTCAAACATATATATATATATTCAAACATATATATATATATATATTCAAACATATATATATATATATATTCAAACATATATATATATATATATTCAAACATATATATATATATATATTCAAACATATATATATATATATATTCAAACATATATATATATATATTTCAAACACATATATATATATATTTAAACATATATATATATATTCAAACATATATATATATATATTCAAACATATATATATATATATATTCAAACATATATATATAAATATTCAAACATATATATATATATATATTTAAACATATATATATATATATATATTTAAACATATATATATATATATATTTAAACATATATATATATATATATTTAAACATATATATATATATATATATATATATATATTTAAACATATATATATATATATATATATATTTAAACATATATATATATATATATATTTAAACATATATATATATATATATATTTAAACATATATATATATTTAAACATATATATATATATATATATTTAAACATATATATATATATATATATATTTAAACATATATATATATATATATATTTAAACATATATATATATATATATATTTAAACATATATATATATATATATTTAAACATATATATATATATATATTTAAACATATATATATATATATATTTAAACATATATATATATATATATTTAAACATATATATATATATATATTTAAACATATATATATATATATATTTAAACATATATATATATATATATATTTAAACATATATATATATATATATTTAAACATATATATATATATATATTTAAACATATATATATATATATATTTAAACATATATATATATATATATTTAAACATATATATATATATATATTTAAACATATATATATATATATATTTAAACATATATATATATATTTAAACATATATATATATATTTAAACATATATATATATATATATATATATATATATATATATATATATTCAAACATATATATATAAATATAAATATTCAAACATATATATATAAATATTCAAACATATATATATATATATTCAAACATATATATATATATATTCAAACATATATATATATATATTCAAACATATATATATATATATTCAAACATATATATATATAAAGACCTGCTTTGAAAGCATGGAGTCAACTGAGTGTTTTGTTGTTTTTTAACTTATGTTTGTTATATTCAAACATATATATATATATATATATATTCAAACATATATATATATATATTCAAACATATATATATATATATTCAAACATATATATATAAATATTCAAACATATATATATATATATTCAAACATATATATATAAATATTCAAACATATATATATAAATATTCAAACATATATATATAAATATTCAAACATATATATATATATATTCAAACATATATATATATATATTCAAACATATATATATATATATATATATATTCAAACATATATATATATATATTCAAACATATATATATATATATTCAAACATATATATATATATATTCAAACATATATATATATATATTCAAACATATATATATATATATTCAAACATATATATATATATTCAAACATATATATATATATATATTCAAACATATATATATATATATATATTTAAACATATATATATATATATATTTAAACATATATATATATATATATTTAAACATATATATATATATATATATATATTTAAACATATATATATATATATATATATTCAAACATATATATATATATATTCAAACATATATATATATATATTCAAACATATATATATATATATATTCAAACATATATATATATATATTCAAACATATATATATATATATTCAAACATATATATATATATATTCAAACATATATATATATATATTCAAACATATATATATATATATTCAAACATATATATATATTCAAACATATATATATATATATTCAAACATATATATATATATATTCAAACATATATATATATATATTCAAACATATATATATATATATTCAAACATATATATATATATATTCAAACATATATATATATATATTCAAACATATATATATATATATTCAAACATATATATATATATATTCAAACATATATATATATATATTCAAACATATATATATATATATTCAAACATATATATATATATATTCAAACATATATATATATATATTCAAACATATATATATATATATTCAAACATATATATATATATATTCAAACATATATATATATATATATATATTCAAACATATATATATATATATATATTCAAACATATATATATATATATATATATATATATTCAAACATATATATATATATATATATTCAAACATATATATATATATATATATTCAAACATATATATATATATATTCAAACATATATATATATATATATTCAAACATATATATATATATATTCAAACATATATATATATATATTCAAACATATATATATATATATATTCAAACATATATATATATATATTCAAACATATATATATATATATTCAAACATATATATATATATATTCAAACATATATATATATATATTCAAACATATATATATATATATTCAAACATATATATATATATATTCAAACATATATATATATATATTCAAACATATATATATATATATTCAAACACATATATATATATATATATATATTTAAACATATATATATATATATTTAAACATATATATATATATATATTTAAACATATATATATATATATATTTAAACATATATATATATATATATTTAAACATATATATATATATATATTTAAACATATATATATATATTTAAACATATATATATATATTTAAACATATATATATATATATATATATATATATATATATATATATATATATATATTCAAACATATATATATAAATATAAATATTCAAACATATATATATATATTCAAACATATATATATAAATATTCAAACATATATATATATATATTCAAACATATATATATATATATTCAAACATATATATATATATATTCAAACATATATATATATATATTCAAACATATATATATATATATTCAAACATATATATATATAAAGACCTGCTTTGAAAGCATGGAGTCAACTGAGTGTTTTGTTGTTTTTTAACTTATGTTTGTTATATTCAAACATATATATATATATATATATTCAAACATATATATATATATATTCAAACATATATATATATATATTCAAACATATATATATAAATATTCAAACATATATATATATATATTCAAACATATATATATAAATATTCAAACATATATATATAAATATTCAAACATATATATATATATATTCAAACATATATATATATATATTCAAACATATATATATATATATTCAAACATATATATATATATATTCAAACATATATATATATATATTCAAACATATATATATATATATTCAAACATATATATATATATATTCAAACATATATATATATATATTCAAACATATATATATATATTCAAACATATATATATATATATATTCAAACATATATATATATATATATATATTTAAACATATATATATATATATATTTAAACATATATATATATATATATATATATTTAAACATATATATATATATATATATATTCAAACATATATATATATATATTCAAACATATATATATATATATTCAAACATATATATATATATATTCAAACATATATATATATATATTCAAACATATATATATATATATTCAAACATATATATATATATATTCAAACATATATATATATTCAAACATATATATATATTCAAACATATATATATATATATTCAAACATATATATATATATATTCAAACATATATATATATATATTCAAACATATATATATATATATTCAAACATATATATATATATATTCAAACATATATATATATATATTCAAACATATATATATATATATTCAAACATATATATATATATATTCAAACATATATATATATATATTCAAACATATATATATATATATATATATTCAAACATATATATATATATATATATTCAAACATATATATATATATATATATATTCAAACATATATATATATATATATATTCAAACATATATATATATATATATATTCAAACATATATATATATATATATTCAAACATATATATATATATATATTCAAACATATATATATATATATTCAAACATATATATATATATATTCAAACATATATATATATATATTCAAACATATATATATATATATTCAAACATATATATATATATATTCAAACATATATATATATATATTCAAACACATATATATATATATATATATATTTAAACATATATATATATATATTTAAACATATATATATATATATATTTAAACATATATATATATATATTTAAACATATATATATATATATATTTAAACATATATATATATATATATTTAAACATATATATATATATATTTAAACATATATATATATATATTTAAACATATATATATATATATTTAAACATATATATATATATATTTAAACATATATATATATATTCAAACATATATATATATTTAAACATGTATATATAAATATATATCCGGTATGGGAAGGTTGACAGACAATCCTGGAAATAATGGAAATATTTCAATGGTAAAAACAAGAAAACATTTAAGCAGAATATAAAGTATGTAGACTCACAAGTGGGATTATTATTATTATTGTCTTTGGTAATAATATTAATAATAGTAGTAGTAGTCTGTGTTCGGCGTGTAGTAGTAGTAGTAGTAATAATAATAATTGTGTGAAACGACGATGAGGATGGCGATAAGAGAAAGGTGAAAGCGCAGCGGCAGTTGAAGGGAAAGATAAAGATATATAGATGACAATATATATATATATCTTATCTCATATATATATTTATATAAAGACCTGCTTTGAAAGCATGGAGTCAACTGAGTGTTTTGTTGTTTTTTAACTTATGTTTGTTATGTTTTTAAAATCAACTTCGTCAAGGTGGAGCTAGAAACATGGAACAGCAAAATAGACCACCGGCCCACGTGACCTGCTCACTGCAC
This sequence comes from Eledone cirrhosa, assembly GCA_964016885.1. Lineage (NCBI taxonomy): Eukaryota > Metazoa > Mollusca > Cephalopoda > Octopoda > Eledonidae > Eledone > Eledone cirrhosa. The sequence goes on along the minus strand of OZ024742.1, from coordinate 301,104,045 downwards.
CAGCAGCAGCAGCACTATAATACCTTACCTCTCCTCTTCCTGGCATCATCATCATCATAATCATCAGCAGCACTATATCTTACCTCTCCCCTTCCTGGCATCATCACCAGCACTATAATCCCTTACCTCTCCTCTTCCTCCTTCTTCCTGGCATCATCATCACCAGCAGCAGTAGTACAGTAATACAACAGCTCCACTTCCTCCCTTATCATCACCACCAGCAGCAGCACTATAATACCTTACCTCTCCTCTTCCTCCCTCTTTCTGGCATCACCACCATCACCAACAGTAGCACTATAATACCTTACTTCTCCTCTTCCTATCATCAGCATCATCACCAGAAGCAGCAACACTATAATACTTCAGCTCCTCTTCCCTCTCCTTGTTATCACCATTGCAGCTCCCTCTCTGCTTTCCCCTTCTTTCTCCTCCACGCTGTCTTCAACACTACCACCATTGCTTCTCTGCTTCATCCTTCTCTTTCCCCCCCCCCCCTCTTCGCCATCTACCCCATCATCATGAACATTACTTCTCATCGTTTCCATCACCGCCATCATTCCTTCCCCATCTCTATCTTCATCAACAGATTCTAAGAGGTAGCTGGACCTGTTAAGAATAGTAACCAAATCTCCCCTCATCTTCACATCTACCCCGACTTATCTGAACAAAAAAGGATACATAAGATACTGTAAATCCTACATACCCTTGTAAAAGACAGGTTGGTTACGGTTGGAACGCTTCTGATCCGTATGTTTACTCAATTGGAGCAGATATGCGGATAAACAACAGCAACTCTTTCCCTTTCACTCTTCCCTCTTTCTACCGCCGTCACCACCACCACTTCCTCTACTCTTCACCACCTCCCCCTTTCGTCACTACCACCACCAACGCCACCACTAACTTTGCTTGCTCTACCCGTCACTGCCTACCCCTCTCTTCACTACCATCACCACCGATATTTCTACCTCTACCCGTCACTACCTCCCCCTCTCGTCACTTCGTCTACCCTTTACTGCCTCTCCTTCTCGACATTACTACCACCACCATTAACTTTTCGTCCTCTACCCTTCACTTCCACCCTCTCGTCGTCACCACAACCACTAACATTGCTTCCTCTACCCTTCGCTACTTCCTCTCTCACCACCACTATCGCTCACATGACTTCCTCTACCCTTCACTCCTCTCACCGCCACCACCATCATCACATTATTTTGTATCCCCTTTCCCCGCCACCATTATGTTGTTCCTTCCCTCTTCCTTCCTCATAGACAGTTACACTATTTCTGTTTTTCTCTCACACAAAACACACATTCAATATCCTTTTCTCTCTCTTTCTCATCACATGCATTCATTGCCTTTCTCTTTCTCCCTATCATCTCACCTTCTCTGTATCTGTCTCCTCACACGCATTTTCTCTCTCTTTCACCATCTCTTTGTTTCTCACCTCTTTCTGTGTCTTTATCTCTTTTTCTTCTTCATTATAACTAGTTATTGAAAGTAATGGTTGATAAGGTGTTATGCTAGTAATGGTGGTGTTGGTGGAGATAGTATTGGTGATGTTGGTAGTGATGGTGGTGTTGACGATAGTCGTGGTGGGAGTGATGGTAATGGCGTTAGGTTACTGCTGGAGATGGCGATGGTGTTAGGTTACTGCCGGTGATGGTGGAGATGGCAGTGGTGGTGAGTGTTATGTTACTGGTGGTGATGGTAGTGATGATGGTGATGGTGATGGTGATAATTGTGAAGATGATGGTGGTGGTGATGAAGGTAGTGATTTTGGTGGGGATGATGATGGTAATGATGGTGGTAGTGGTGGTGGTGATGAGGATAACGGTGGTGATGATGCTCATATAGATGATGATGGTGGTTATGGTGTTGGTGATATAGATGGTGGGAATGGTGATTATGGTAGTGGCGATTGTGGTGGTGGTGGTGGTGATGATTGTGGTAGTTGTGATGGTGATGGTTGTGACGATGGCGATGGTGCAGATATAGCTACTGACATAGTATGTTCCTGGTTTTTTTTTACCCTATCATCTATCTCCTACAATATATACAGTACATATACCCGTCTTTTTAGTGATATATAGATTATCTAATCTAATCTTATGCAAAGATGGTAGAGTATGCTTTAAAGAATGTTTAGCTTTTGTTTGCAGCATGTCGAACAACCACATAGTGGCTCCCATATTGTTGCCGGCAATATTGCTGTTGTTTGTCTTCGGTGTGATTCTTGTTCTTATTGCAGTAGTGTTGTTGCTATTGCTGCTGTTGCTGTTGCTTTTATCGATATTTCCTGATTGTGTTCGTTATTTGGTTGGATTTTACTTTCTTTTTCTTCATCATCAGCTTTTTTACTTTATTCTCTCTCCTTCTTTCTTTATCTCTCTCTCTCTTACAATTTTCTCATTCACACTAAAATTATAAAAGTCAAAATCATAAATTCTATATGAAGGACCACATGGTCGCGGGGTTATGTGAACTCTAAACCCCACCGAACTTTCCACAAAAAATAATAATGAGGTAGAGTGTAGAACAATATTTTCAGTCAGATAATTAGGTTTAGCATGTTATGTGGATTGGACAACGATAGTTGTTGAGCTTCTTTTTCTTCTTCTTCGCCCACTTATTCCTGAGAGGGTCATGGGGGCGGAAGCAGGGTTTCTGATTTAGGAACAAGGCCAGCAATTTGGGGAGGGGAGAAATCGACTAAATCGACCCATACTGCGTGACTGGTACTTTATTTTATCGACCTCTGTAAGGATGAAAGGCAAAGCTAAACTCGGCGGGATTTGAACGCAGAATATAAAGGGCCGTAACTCTATGCAGCGAGGCAGAGTGTCCGACGCTCTAACGACTTTGCCAATGCTATTATTAATATGTGGATTGGCAGAGTTGTTAGAGCGCCGGACATTATGCTTTGCAGCATAAGGTTATGGCCCTTTACGTTCTGAGTTCAAATCCCGCCGAGGTTAGCTTTGTCTTTCATCCTTACGAGGGGTCGATAAAATAAAGTACCAGTCACATACTGGGGTCGATTTAATCGACATTTCCCTTTACCCAAATTGTTGGCCTTGTGCCTAAATCAGAAACAATTATCATTATTACAGACAGACAGGTTAACTAAATCAGAAACAATTATCATTATTACAGACTTTGCCTTTCATCCTTACGGGGTCGATAAAATAAAGTACCAGTAATGCACTGGTAATTGCTGGCCTTGTGCCTAAAGTAGAAACAATTATTACAGACAGACAGGTTAACTTTGCCTTTCATCCTTACGGGGTCGATAAAATAAAGTACCAGTAATGTACTAGGTGATTGCTGGCCTTGTGCCTAAAAGTAGAAACAATTATTACAGACAGACAGATATAGATAGATAGATAGATAGAGGGAGAGAGAGAGAGAGAGAGAGAGAGAGAGAGAGAGAGAGAGAGAGAGAGAGAGATATGTGTGTATGCGCATACACACAAACACATACACGTGTGAGCAGTTAGCGTCAGACCACATATCATACGATATTCTGATGAAATACATTCAGGTAGTGATATCAGCAAGTAGCTATCTGAATTCATCTCTCTACAATAGAACAAATAGAAAATCATACGATTTCTTCTTGTTAGCGATATCACGCCATATTACAACAGATCTGCGCGCATAGCTACTGATCGTCTGCTTCAATGAAACTTTCCCACTCTATTGACCGGCTGCTTCACACCGAAAGAACCCAATACAAAAATAAACAATAGCTTGACTGCGGACAGAATAATTAGATATTTATTATAAGGGTCAGGGAGTGTCGAAATGATAGAGTGGCGAAATAGAGTCCTGTCCGCCGGGACTACGGGGCAGACTGACCCTTAAGTTTCATATATGATGGTGGCATGTAGAATAAATTTACTTAATATTTAACGTATTTGATAGTCATTGCTGTACAGCTGTAAACGAGTACAGTTTTATACTGTAATGTGAACTATAGTTTTTATTAGTTGTGTATAAAACCCGTATAGGCTTATTATTAATATTACTTGGTAATAATTCTATTATTCTATTATCCATTGCTTAATTTATATTTTGTTGTTCTACATTCACATACTTGACTAACCAGTTGTTAATAGTGAGGAATTATCAATTCAAAGTGAGGCATTACTGGTTCAAAGTGAGATTAAGATTTTCAAAATGAAATTTTACGACTTAAAAGTGAGAATAGCGATGAGATTAACATGAAAGGATTTTACTATAATATTATTACGAGACAAAAAGAGCATGAAATAACATTATCATATTTGTCTTGTCAATAATTGTTTCTACTTTTGGTACAAGGCCAGCAATGATCCAGTGCATTACTGGTACTTTATTTTATCGACCCAGTAAGGATGAAAGGCAAAGTTAACCTCGGCGGGATTTGAACTCAGAATGGCAAGGGCCGTAACTCTATGCATCAAAGCACGGCGTCCGACCCTCTACCGATACTGCCAATCCACCGCCCTTGTATTGTCAATAATTGTAAACTTACTTGAGAAGTTTTTATCCGCCCTGTGAAGAGGGGACAAACATATCACATGACTGTAATATTTTCCAGTATTTTCAAGTACTGCCATGTCGTTGATCCACGATCGCAACTTTAGATACTTGTGTCTTCTTTGTTCAATGTTCACTTGATGTTGTATGTCTAAGAATTAAAAAAAATACTGTTCAAAGAATAAACAGTTTAATTCTTAAACGATTTGGTCATACATTTTAACTAAATAAATACATTCACGCAAAGATTTTAAAACCCCTATCAGATTTTAAAACTGCAATAAGAAGGAGCTATTACCGCTGTTAAAAAAAAAAGGAGTCTTTCTATTTTGTTTTCTTTATAATATCGTATTTTTCAACTGATAATGTCTTAAAACCGGTTGAAGGTGGTCATAACAGTCTTCTTGGACAGTGTCCTAGCGTCTTCTATTGGGGCATAGGCAGCGATGATAGTCATCTTAACGTGCAGGTGGAGAAAAACGGTCAGGAGGACAGCAAACGATCACTCCCCAGGTTCCAGCTGATGAGCGACTTGCGGACATACTTGGGCATGGTCAGTGCCATATCGCAGAGGCCCATCCGATCCTCAGAGCCACAAGATGAGGCAGTGGTCTCCTGCGATGAATTCTCCGCTGTCGGGTCAGCATGTCCCGTAGAGTCCCGCCAGTGTGATGTAATGGGATAGCTCTCTGGACAGTAGAGTGGCTGCCCCAGGGCGAAGGTGCAACAGGACATTCCATGTGGCAACATGAATTTTGTAGCGTAAGTCAATTTCTTGATGGTGGAGGGGGCATACTGGGGTACATTCTGATATTGAGCAGTCTGGTTTCTTCTGGTTGGTTTCGTAGCGAATCGTCAGATGACTATTCAGGTTCAAAACACTCCACAGAATCCGTGCCAATCCCAGGATCAAGACAGCCCTGGTGAAGCATACCAATGGTGATGTCATCACCACAGAAACCACCTTCCTCAAACACTGGAAAGAGCACTTCAGCTTTCTTCTTCTTCATCATCCACCCATCCCAACAAATCCTTGCCTAAACATCACTGCAGACACACCTGTAACCAACGACACTTGCAGACTCAATCCTATCATCCCCCAATGAAGAAGCTCAACAACTGCAAAGCTGAAATCTATATATCACCGTGGAGATGTTGAAGGTGGGTGGAGATGACATGATCCAGTGGCTCTCCTGCATCATCAACCATGTATGAGTGTCAGAACAGCTCCCAAATGATTGGACCCAGAGCATCATCCTCTCCTTCTGGAAATGGAAGGGCAACAAACTCATCTACAGCTATCACAGGGGCATCACCCTCCTCTCCATCCCAAGCAAGCTCTTCACCAAGATCCTCCTTTGTTGTACTCTTCCCACCATTAGAAGTAGATGTTGCCCACAACAAGCCAGGTTTATGCCAAATTAATCTACTGCTGACCACATTCCTGCTATCCATCCCATTATTGAAAGATCTCGGGAGTTCCACAGAGATCACCTCCCCTATGTCAACTTTATCAACCTCAAGGCAGCTATATCATTAACTATCTGATGACCAAGGTTTGTAAGCGAGTTTTTGGAATTACCTTCAGGAACTACTCTCACCAGACTGGAGTACGTGGATGGCTCCACTCTATTCAGCAACTCAATCGATTAACTCAGAGACACACTGACCATATACCGGAGGAACTAAGCTTGGCTTTCAGGTGAGCTGGGCAAAGACCAAGCAGATGCATGTTGGCAATGGCCCGGATCCTCGTCTCTTCTTGGAGGATGCAGAGGGGCTGACACGAGACCACCAGCAATGGAGCACACTGGTGGACCTGGTCATCTTTACGCACGATTATGCCCCTGGGATCACTGACCTAGGATGAACTCAGTCCCAACGAGCGATAGTGAATAAGAAAGAAGCTGCACTACTATTTTACAGTGTTTATTTTATTGTGACACTAACACTATCATATTTGACACTACAGCTTTTGTGTCCTCAGCCAGGTTGGGAAAGGGGAAGAGCGAGGGGATAAATTTATTTTTCAGTTTTGTGAATTCCCACCATCATGTTGTAACTTGTCATGTAATATCTCCTTCATCCAATGCCCTTGTGACAATTAAAAGAAATTATTTTTCAAATCCTGCTGAGATCAACTTGACCTTTTATCCTGCTGGGGTTGATAAAAAAAAAAGTAGCATTCAAATATTGGGGTTGATTTAGTCAACTTTCCCTTTCCCCCAAATTACTGGCCTTGTGCCTATAGTAGAAATCATTATTATTATTTTTATTATTATTATTATAAATCCTGCTGAGCTTAACTTTGCCTTTCATTTTCATCCTTACGGAGTCGATAAAATAAAGTACCAGGAATGCACTGGAATAATTGCTGGCCTTGTGCCAAAAGTAGAAACAATTATTATTGTTAGGGTGGTGAATTGGCAGTATCGGTAGAGGGTCGGACGCATTGCTTTGACGCATAGAGTTGCGGCCCTTGCCATTCTGAGTTCAAATCCCGCTGAGGTTAACTTTGCCTTTCATCCTTACGGGATCGATAAAATAAAGTACCAGTAATACACTGGGTAATTGCTGGCCTTGTGCCAAAAGTAGAAACAATTATTATTGTTATTAGCAGTATCAGTAGACCATTGGACAACATGCTTTGCAGCATATAGCTACAGTTCTTTACGTTCTGAGTTCAAATCTGTCGAGGTTAGCTTTGCTTTTCATCCTTACAGGGTCGATAAAATAAAGTACCAGTCATTCACTGGGGTCAATTTAATCAACTTTCCCCTCCCCATAGATTGGGTTTATGTCTAAATCAGAAACCATTATTATTATTAGATATGATAAACTACATCCTTTTAATGTGGTACTCCAGCATGGCTGTAGTCTAATAACTAAAATTAGTAAAAGAATATACTTAATGGGTAAATTTACTTCATTTATGTTTGAAGCTAATGAATAACATATATTATAACTCTATTTAGATGCATTAAGCTTGTTATACAGCATTTGAGCTTAGCTTATTGCAAGTTTCTTGTGAATAAAACTTGTTTAACTAATTAGATTATTAATAATTATACTATAGAAACTGTAATTCTAGCCACTCTTGTTAAATCAAATCAAGATGGTTAAACAGATAAACATATTGTTGACTCCAGTTTCTACTTCAGCCTCAACTGTGAATTAATGTTGTAACCTAAATAACAATCTTTAATTGAGACTAGCAGAAGAACCGCTCTCCGAGCGGTTTTCAGCTAGCATATGTAGTGTGCATATTGATATTATATGCAAATATATATGCTTATAGATATGATACATAAATTGAAAAGTAAATTGACAATATGCACATAAATTCAACAATAAAGTAATCCATGATACGTTAAAAAAAGATGATAATGAAGATGGAAAAGTGATGAGTCTGTTGATGGAAAATGTTTATTGAACTACATTTGTGGAAATTTGTTGGGATGTTGTAAAGCGATTATTGTTTGATTGATTTACCCTCCTCTCTCTTCGCTGTTGTCTGTCTGCTGCCCACTCTGTGAGGTGGTAATGATGGTGTCATGATAAAATACATCCAGTTCATCCAGTAAGGTGGTAGTTATGTTTCCACAATAAAACACTCAGCACATACTGTAAAGGGTTGTGTTGTTGCCACAATAAAATATGCCTGTAATATAGTAGTGATAGTGCAATGATGAAATGCTCCCAGAACACATTGTAAAGTGGTTAGTATTGAGAAGGGCATCCAGCCATAGAAAACCAAGTCAAAAATTGACTGTTAGAGCAAGATGTGGTCATTTGATCTAACCTCAGAACATGATGACCTATCTAACTCATCAAAGCATGCAAATAGATGTTAAAACAGTAATGATGATGGTCAAACTTTCACTGTTAAACAATGAAAACTAATCATTATATCTGATTTGTGCGGTGGATTGGCAGTATCGGTAGAGAGTCGGAAGCCATGCTTTCCAGCATAGTTACGTCCCTTTACGATCTGAGTTCAAATCCCGCCGAGGTTGACTTTGCCTTTCATCCTTACGGGGTCGATAAAATAAAGTACCAGTAATGCACTGGGTAATTGCTGGCCTTGTGCCTAAAGTAGAAACAATTATATCTGATTTGTGCAGTTTGGTGCTTTTTGCCAAAAATATGCAGAAATATGTCGCCTGATTGCAATTTCATTCTGTCATGTGGTTTCCTCATTGGATTTAATAAAGTGAACAGAAAAGACAATATACCTCAAGCCAGGTAAAAAATATCCATAATAAATTTAAAAAATGTGAAAGTGTGCAACCTCTAAATATTATTGTGGCCTTTTACGTTCTGAGTTCAAATCCCGCTGAGGTTAGCATTATCTTTCATCCTTATGGAGTCGATAAATAAAGTACCAGTAACACACTGAGGTTGACTTAATCGACTTTCCCCTTCCCTTCAATTTGCTGGCCTTGTATCTAAATCAGAAATCATTATTATTGTGTAATATACACCATCATGGCATACCACATCAAAATTGGAAAGATACAATAGACGTTGAGTGCTTGATCCTATTACATCAAGGTTGTTGACCTTCTTGTGGTAGGCCCTGAAATCTGATTTCTGATCATGATCAGGTGAAAGACCACAACTTGAGAAAACTCATATGCAAGAAGAATTGTTTATTGATTGGTGTGTTGGTGTGTTGCAACACCAGTTAGTCAACATTTTATAGCACAAATGTATATATATATATATATATATATATATATCATCATCATCATCACTATTAATGTCCATTTTTCCATGCTTGCATGGGTCAGATGGGTCGTCCGCGTCAAGAGACAAGTCTGGACAGGATTGGCCACACCGTACCTTGCTCTGATGGGACTGTAAATTTGGCCAATGTTTTTACAGCTGGATGCCCTCCCTAACACCAACCACATTTACAAATATATATATATATAACAGATCTGTCTATGGGATTGTAGGCCATTATAACATCTTGAAGTATGTATTTAAATTTAAATATTATTTGTTCTGGAAATATGTGCAAAATACTAGTTTGTTTCTCAATTGATATATCCTGTTATATATTGTTTAAACTTATATGATCGATATGCTCTGAACTGAAGTTTATTGATTGAGTTTTGTCCTGAGAAATATTATTGATATATGTATTAATCAAACCTAAAATTAGCATGTATATATCCCGACTTCCCTTGAGCACAAGCTGAAGCATATGTACAGTATGCCCCACCCCCTCAACCTACACTGGATGTGTAAAAGACATGGCAAAAAACACACAGCCCACACTGGAAAGTGGACATGTAAAAGACATGGCAAAAAGCACCCAGCACATACTGTAAAGTGGACGTGTAAAAGACACGGCAAAAAGCACCCAGCCCATACTGTAAAGTGGACGTGTAAAAGACACGGCAAAAAGCACCCAGCCCATACTGTAAAGTGGACGTGTAAAAGACACGGCAAAAAGCACCCAGCCCATACTGTAAAGTGGACATGTAAAAGACATGGCAAAAAGCACCCAGCCCACACCCGATCCAACTTGCTTCTAAATGGGACCCGTCTAACCCATGCTAGCATGGAAGATCAATGATGATGATATATATTTTAGAAAAGAAGAGGAAATTTTGTTTACATGTATAAGATTTTTATTTAGACTGTCTGAATAGCAAATCGATAATGGAGTCAGGTCCATAGCTCCTATGGGTGACCTTGAGCCAATCATCTGCGAAACACGCATAACAGGTTGATACATAATAAAAATCTTATACATACTCTTTTTTACTCTTTTACCTGTTCCAACCATCCGGCTGAGGCCATGCTGGGGCACATAAACAAAACTTCCTCGTTTATTCTAATATATATACACTCTGCCTGTGCATAGAGTGCTTGTTTTGGTACCACCACCAGTAATTCACTGAATCACCAACACTATATATATATATATATATATATAGTTTCATTTTTGAAGTTGTGAGGATAGCTTCATAGCTTCAGTTGGTTAAAATGTTTTCTAATCTCCACAATATGTTTTATTGACCAAAAAAGGATGTAAAAAGCAAAGCTAACATGAGGGATTTTAATAAAGAATGTGAAGAACTGTTAGTTGTTCTCATAACTATATTGGTCTTTGGTTTTTTTTTTATGAATCAAAATTACAATTTTCTTTGTTTTGACTTTGTCAACATATTATACCCTTGCTTATCATAGATGTCAGGTTTGTTTTGAGTTGAGTGGTATATTTGGGCTTTTAGTGTGCCCTCTAGTATGTTAGGGGAGAGCAAGAATGGAAACAAAAAAGTGGGGGGGGGGGGTACAGAGAGAGAGAGAGAGAGTATAAAGAAAGAAACATAGGGTGGCGTGGTGGAAGAAATAGGAGTTTCAAAATATATATCTTATTTGTATGTGAGATAATCAGGCCAGAAATGTTTTAAACATTGTTACTGTACTGAATATTCAACAGAAATATAATTGTTTGACATTTAAGCAAGTAATGTATGTTTGACTTTTATAAATACATCAAATTTATAAACATTAGAAAACAAGAAAAATGATGATTCAAAATAAATTTTTAATCCATGTAGTCAAACTAAATGTTGATATAGGCACTTAAGAATATATGAAAAAAAGAATGAAAGATGAGTGACCTTTCTTTTTTAATGGTTTGGTCTAGAGAAGAGTTTTCTAAAGTGAGTTTGCGGGGAGGGTTAGGGTTCTCTGAAGAAATACTAGATTCCACTAGATATGGAGTCTTTTAATAAAATTTAATAAAAATTGATTGTATGTGTTTATATATGAATAAGTCCATTCTCTAAAACAATTTTTGTTTCATTTAATATCAGATTAAAATTAAGATGGTGAGGGATTCATCATCATCATCATCATCATCATTTTAACAGCTGCTTTCTCTGCTAGCAAGGGTTGGACGGGTCCATACAGACCAAGTCAGTAGTGAAGTGGAGCCACTGATCTCCCAGACAGGCTAGGGATCTGTATCTCGCTTATGTATAGTCTACCTTTCCACCAAGTGCACGGGATAGGTTGTCATGCCTTTGATGCAACTGAGGGTCCTAACAATCTTTTGTTTGGCAAGATTTCTATGGCTGGATGCCCTTCCTATCACAAACTATATTACAGTGTACTGGGTGCATTTATCGTGTAAATCAGCAACACTAGGGAGTAGCAGTAGCAGCAGCAGTAGTAACGGCAGCAGCACAGTTGCAGATGTGGTAGCAGTGTGGGCAGTAGTAGTAGTAGTAGTAGCAACAGCATCACAGTTCCAGATGTGAAAGCAGTATGGGTAGTAGTAGTAGCACAGTTACAAACATGGATGTATTAGTAGTAGTAGTAGTAGTAGAGTTCCAGATATGGGAGCAGTATTCCGTTGTGGATCTCACTTGAACTTTGTAAAGTGTCAGTAGAAGTTAGTTCTAGTTAGGACAAACCAATGTTTGTTATGAAGTCTTTGCTGGGGTTGTGAGATCATCAGGAGAGATCAGTTAGTGATTGTAAAGCTTATCATTTGAAGTGACATTGAGGGCGCTAAATGCAGGGTGTTTGTATTGAGGGAAGGAGGGACGATATGTTATTATTTTCTTGATATGTGGATTGTTAATATTTTCTTGGCAGGGTTGGTAGAGCATCTGACCACATGCTTTGCAGCATAGAGTTGCATCCCTTTATGTTCTGAGTTCAAATCCCACCAAGGTTAGCTTTGCCTTTCATCCTTACAAGGTCGAAAAATAAAGTACCAGTAATGCACTGGGGTCGATTTAACCAATTATCCCTCCCCTAAAATTGTTGATCTTGTGCCTAGATCAGAAACTATTATTTTCTTGAGATGTAATGATTGTGTATTTAAGATTGAGACAGGATTGGTTCAACTCCATTGGAAGAAGATTTCAAAGTCTCTATTTAATAAATGTAGATCTGTTTTTCAACCAACCAATTGCAAATATACCCCTTAGTCATTCAACCCAAAGAAAATATTTGCTATGTGCTAACAGAAACACTTCTCTCCCAGCACTTTTCTTTTCATATATGTGTGTGTGTGTGTGTGTGTGTTTCCAATGTATATATCAATACATCAATGTATCACCATCCCCATCACCTCCATTACAAATAATGATTTATTGAGGGATGGATGACTGTGACATATATGGCAATTAATTCATTGAAGATTTGATCTGTCGTTAAGGTAGTTAAACTGTTGATGTGTGACAGTATGGGAAAGTTAATTGTAATTAACATATCAAAAATAATATATAACTGGGATTCATTACTCAGAGACTCCCATCAACACGAAAAAACAATAGTTAAACCAATGGTAGCATATTTAATGCACAGAAGTGACCCTGCTCAATATGTAGAAAAGGAGTAGGCATAAACTCCATATGATGTACATAATGTAAATCTTGGGTACACAAGAGATGTAGTGGGATAACCGGTAGACTAACAGGAAAAGAGGACTTTGTATGTAGAAACATCAGTGATATAAACCTTTTCAAGTCATAGGAAGTGTTCATAGAAGTGATTGATAGCTTCTGCTATCTAGGTGACTTAATTAGCAAGGGAGGAGGTGAGAGCTGACCTCAAATCGATGAGACTCACAAAGGAGATGACAAAGGAACACAACAAGTGGAAATATGCTGTGCTGAGAAGGACCCATCCAACCCTTGCAAGCATGAAAAAATGGACGTATGATGATGTTGAGCATTAAAGATATAATCATGTGTAGAAAAGACAGCATTAACTGAATCACTAATAATAATTGTATTATTTTGGTAAATAAGATAACTTTGAACATGTTTCAAGTCTTATTAAATCTCCTCAGAGGAGCATAGATTTCATTGTATTTACCAAAGTATTGATGAAAGAATTACTAAGTATTGTACATAAATATGTGTAAAAATTAATATACTAAAAAATAAATCACAGAAATTAATTATCAGAGACACCATCGCCATGAAAAAACTCAATATCTAAATTAGTGTTACCATATTTAATGTAGTAATCATTAAAAATGTGATTAGAAACAATTATGCGCCGAGGAAAAGATTTTTAGCTCAATGATTAATATTACTTAAATAATTCAAATATTGGAGATAATTCTGGTAATTAGTTAGCTGTGGTTACCTAAGAACTAGCTGTGATTGGCTAGTGTTAGCAGGGGTTAGCTGGTGTTAGCTGTAATGAGCTGGGGTTGGTTGTGGTTAATTGAGGACTGGAATTAAGTATGCTTAGCAAGATATGCATTAGACCAGTGGCGTAACTAGCTTTTAAAGCCAGGTGGGGCAAATTCGATCTAAAGGGGGCCCACCAATTCCATACGCTCATTTCCATCGGCTGCAAGGAAATATGTTCATACACGCATATAGAATAGATAATAATTTATAATAGAGTAGACAGCATCATAGATTACAGAGTTAGCATGTTCCGTGAAAACTTTATTAACTGCGAAGACGGTGGTCTATCTTCAGAAAAAAAATAATATCCAATAAAACTAGTTTTGCAATCGATTATTCACCAACAAAAATTTGCGATGTTTTACTTTAGAAAATTTTTCAATCATGATGCTGAAGTCAATTTTTTCAGCCAGTTCTCGCTCTATGTACATCATTGCCAGAGCATTCAACTGCTCTTCAATCATGGTACTATGCAAATAATTCTTTATCAGTTTGAGCCTGCTGAAGGTTCGCTCAACCTGCGCCGAGCTAACCGGAATAGTTATGAACATTTTGTATAAGGCAAACATGTTCGGATAGGCTCTATCTAAGTCATTAGAAATCATAAACGGAACGATCTCAGAACTCGATATGGATTTATCTAAACACACTTCCTTGTAAAAATCTTTGAATGATAAATACTCGTCGAAGATAGTGTCATTTTCGATGTCACCCTCGTAGAATTTCACAAGATTATCGATTCTCTCTCTATTGCATGTGTCATCATCGTCGAAGTGTGCCGGTAGCAAGCACGAAAAATCCTTCACTAGATCGTGCAAGTCGGCAAAACGTTCGTTAAAGCTACTAATGATTCTATCTAAGATAGTGAAATAAACGTCCTGTTTAAAATGCTGACTCATCGTCTCATGAGGTTCGTCACTGGCATTTTCGTCATGAAAACGCTTTTTCTTTTCCGTTTTTCTGTTGTAAACTCTGGTTCAACTTGACATTGCTCGGCGAGATTTTTAGCGTCTGATAATGTTCGGTCAAAATATTCATTTGAGCGGATGTCTTCAATTTCTTTTACTACATTTTTAATCATGACGTCCGCGGAATATAAGTCGATAGCCTCCTTCTGCAAATATTGTGAAACAGAATGCAGCTTTTTAAGTAAATTCTGAAAAAAGTTCAACATGAAAATGAATTCAAACTTGCTCACATTTAGTAGCAAACCTCTGGCCTCGGTTAATACTTTCGAAGCAGTGTTGTGAACATCCCCACTTATTATCCTCTCTAGTGCACTTATTACTACCGGTAAGTTGTTAATGGTAGCCTCTACAGCCTGAATGTGACTAAACCAGCACGTTTCTGAGAGTCTTTTTAATGTTAATACCGTTGAAGTCAATAGTTTTTCTTGTTCTTCTTCGAGGATTTTCAGCCTTGGCAAGCTTGATGTTAAGAAAACATACAGGCTCTCCAATATACCAAAAAATAATTTACCATCCACTGACAATTGGCTAGCATCGATTAACACCAGCTTCAGGTTATGAGCACAACAATGGACGTAAACAGCTTTCGAAGAGCATCCTTCTTTAACTCTAGCCTGAAGCCCAGAAATATGGCCGGACATATTCGACGCTCCGTCGTAAGCTTGTCCTCTAATATATTGAGCATCCAAGGATAGATCCTGGAAAAGAACTTTCACAAGCGTATTGTAAAATGATTCAGTGGCTGCTGATTCTAGTTCACAAAACAACAGGAAATGCTCCTGTGCGTGGCCACTTTTTGATACATATCGCAGTGACACAGAGCATTGATCCTGATGCGAAATGTCTACTGTGGAATCGACGATGACTGAATAGTATTTTGCCGCTTTCACTTCCGTGATTATTTGTTGAGTACATTCGTTTGCCAGGCATTCTATGAATTCGTTTTGTAATTTTGGACTTAAGTACATAGGCTGTCTTTTAGTGCGCCCAGGCGAGAATAAATGGCTTTCCAAGATCGTATCATACTTGGCCATCAATTTCAACAATTCAATAAAGTTTCCTTCATTTTCTGATTTGGCGCCAAGTCCAGCATATTCCCTGTGACCTCTGAAGGCCAGGCCTTGTTTTGCGAGAAATAACGTACAATCAAGCAATCGCCTCAATATCTGGCGATTTCGTTCAATTCGCTTCTTCTCTTCATGGTTGAGGTTATCGATCACTGTTTTATTTGCGTCCAAACGATATTTTGTCATGAAGTATTGCTTTTGTGCATTGATGTGAATGGCATTTTTCTCATGCTTGGCAATTTTTTCGATTCCCTTTTTGAAGTTTGCGATCTCACACTCTGTATTACCCCAAGTCTTCGAGTAAGATTCGGCATTTTTATCAGCAAACAGCCAACAACAAAAGCAATATAGTCTGTTGGATTCAGTAGAGTATACTAACCAGTGTCGGTCAACTTTATGGATTCCAGCACACTTTCTCTTGTACCAACTGATGTTGAATTTTCTATGGTTCGAGTCGAGAGGGAAATCAGCAAAATTATCTTTCAATCCTGGCTGACAAGGATCAACGGCCATGAGGGCGCGAATTAGAGGTGTCGTCAATGGTCTGTCCTCGAAATGTTTCGGGTTGCATGGATACTTATCTTGTAAATTCAACATGCATTCTACTGGCTCATACTCTGGGATTTGTTTTGCTAATATAGTTTCCTCTGAATCATTTTCATTTTCAGATTCTGATACAGCCATTTTTCCCTCTATTGGAACTATTGGAACTACATCTTCAGTGACTACGACGGTTGTTGAGATAGTCGATGGACCTGAGGCATCTTCAACGTCAGGTTCTCGCGACTCTCCAGTGCTTTTCTGTTTCCCTAGTTCATCTGACCAGACCGACTCGCCGGAAATTCCGGCAGTTACGTTGCTTTGGGATGCGTCACTACTTGTTGATGAAGACTGTTGACTTTTCAGAAAACTTGTGATTAGATGACATTTCTTTGCAGATTCTTCCATGGCAGCTTGTCTAGCTTCTCTCCTCTTTGTTGCTCCAGTTTTGTAAGTTTTTTAGGCAGCATTGTTAATGAGCACTATATTGACACTGTTTTCCAGTGGCTTTGTCTTAAAAAAAATTCTTCCTTTTTCCTTTTTCTATTCTATAAGTCTTTAAGTGCCGAAATAGCTTGTGATTAGAAAGTCACTTCACTTACCGTATTTCTCTGGTCCTGGCAAAGTCGTTGGCTGGTTTTCCTCTCTTCCACGTGTGTACAACCTAGCTCGCCGATCACACGTCTGTCTCAGTCCGATGACCACCGTAGAAGAGAAAGGGGCCTCTCAAGCTGACATCACATCTGCTCATCCTTCCAGTCGAGCACGCTTCCGGTCAAGCATGCCCAGCCTCCGGCCACTACACACCACACCCATACCCACAATGAGCACTATATTGACACACTTGGAATAATGCAATTTGCTTTATTTGATATTCAACACCTAAGAATGTAAAACACGTCAAATAATCGATGAAAAACAAAACATAGAACAAAAGTCCAGGAAATGTCACAAACACCAAATTGTTCTAAAATGTGACTAATGATAAAAAGTAACAACATAAATAAAAATATTATATATATTTTTTCTATATATACACACAATATATAGATATATATATTTGTGTGTATATACTCATGCATAATTATACTTTTAATTAAATATTAGGTTAAAAACCTGAGTAAAGAGAATAACATAAGCATGTATTACAACATTTCAAACAAATAGAATAATATAGAATTTAGATATCAAATCATTTATTTATATTTACAAATCAAAGAATATAATAATCGGTTTTTAATGAGATCCCTGTGATTGATGCAAGGCTACTAATTTGTCAATGTTTGGTGTGAAAGCCGTTAGAGAGAGTCGTAAATCACCTCTTCTCTCTATATCAAGGTGATTTTGACTTTTTGAAAGCAGATGCATCACCTGACTGAAACCTGACTCAACTAAATAAGATGTGGGGAAAGCAAGTAAAAAAAATTTAACGTTTTTATTCGACGGAATATTATCTACACTTTTTTTTAGATGCAGTTGCCATTTTATCCGAAATATTATATTTTTAAAATAAACAAGAGATTGGTCTTAACTTCTAGTCTTATTAGAGATTAAACATTTTCTTTACGTTGTTGTAGTTAAGGATTCGTAATTACATGTGTAATAAGTTATGTATTTAGAATTATAGCCTAGGGGGCCCACCTAGACCGACAGGAAAGCCGGGGGGGGGGGGGGGGGCTGCATTAGACTCATGTCAAATGCTAAGTATGAGCCTACTTCAGTGAAAGAACTTCTATGTAAATGTTTGGTCTGTTAGAAATAACAGTCAAATTACAAACCACCATCTTGAAAAAGATGGCCATATTGGGTAATTGAATGATTGTTCAGTTGTGTCAAGAGTAAAACAACCTCTCTGGTATTGTTGATCTAGTATTATTGATTGTAATGAGGTTGGTGACAAGAAGTGTATCCATCATAGAAACATGTCAAAGAAGGGGGTCAGGGAGACTCTTCAATTGTGTCAAAGACATGACAACCTCCCTAGTGTTGGTGCCACAATAAAATGCACCCAGTGCACTCTGTAGAGTATGGTAACACATGTAATTGAGATGCAGGCTCCCAGCCAGTCTGAGAAGTAAGAAGCTCTGACTAGGTATTGATATAGCCAGTGATGACCCATTTCAACCCTTGCTAGCAAGGAGAACAGATGTTAAATGATGATGATGATGATAGTTCTTGATATGTTACATCCAAACAAAGAATGGGATGATCATAGCTAGAGTACATGATTTGGAGCTAACAGTGTTAACTGCAGCCCTCACTCACTGACTAATTACCAGTCAGTTGATGTGATGGGTGGGAGATATGACCATTATAGCAAGAGGTAGACACTTGACCTTTGACATTGGCTCCTAAAAATGACTTTCTCCCAATAATTATCAGCTGTGAAATTATGGCCATTAGAGTTAGGTGAACAATCTGACATGTGACACAAATTTTTGAAGTGGAAGGTCAAAGAATACAATACCAGATCAGATTTAACCTGTATCTTTAACATCAGGTGAAAAATCATATTATACAATACTATATATATAATCTGATCTATGAAATGTCAGGTGAAATATCATATCACACATTACCACACATAACTCCCTCAACATATACAGACAAACATATGCACACAAACACACACTCAAGTGGTTCAACAACGGAGACTCTTTGTAGTCGCTTGACCTTCTTCAAATAGTAGCCAAATCTTCCTCATCTTATCAATTATTATGTATATGTGTGTGTGTCTTGAAAAGAAAAGACCTATTGGCTAATGTGGATCTAGATGCACTCTGCCTGAAAATAAGATGGGATGGTCATGGCTGGAACACTTTTGATCGTAGGTCAGCTTAAACAGGATTGACCAAGGGCTAAACAATGAAAAAGACACTAAAAGCAATAACAGCACATACGTACATACATACACACACACATACAGACAGACATACACACACACATATACATTCAATCATCATCATCATCACCACCACCACCGCCATCATCATCATCATCTAATGTCCACTTTTCAATCTAGCAAGAGTTGAATGGGTCTTCACAGACTGAGTCAGTCTGAAGCGGCGCTATTAACCTCCTAGACAGGCCAAAGGGCCACATCTCCTTTACACATGGTCCCATATGCTATTGGATACATTTTATCATGGTACCAGCACTAGAGAGGTTGTCACGTCTTTAACACAATTGAAGGGTCCACCCAATCCTTTGTTTGACAACCTTTCTAAAGCTGGATGCCTTTCCTATTACCAACTGCTTCACAGCGTGTACTGGGTGCGTTTATTGTGTAGTTCACCAACACTAGGGAGTTTGTCATGACCTTGACACAATGGAATGGTCCTCTAAATATATATAAAAACACACATACAAACACACTTATGCATATACATACTGTAAAGTGGTTGTGTAGGTGTCACAACAAAAAGTATCCAACCCACACTGTAAAGTGGTCATGTAGGAGTCATGACAAAAAGCACCCAGCGCACACTGTAAATGTGGTTGGCATTAGGAAGGGTATCCAGCTATAGAAACCAAGCCAGAAACAGTTCTGTGTGAGCAAAACACAGTCACCTGACCCAACTTGCCTCAAATGGGACAGCCCATCTAACCCATGCTAGCGTGGAAAAATGGATATTAAACAATGATGATGATATATGCCCACACACACATACAACCAAAATCTTGGTGGTCCAGTTGTTTTCTCAAATAACATAGACCTGGTCTTTCTCATATGTTCAAAGTTTTTGTTAAAAACAAAGTAAATGTTGGTCAATAAATAAGCCATTAACTAAATGAACTTAAGGTTTTGTGGACCAATTAGTTAGATGTCGATGTTTTCAGTAAGATAGTATTGATTGATTAAAATCTGGGCTATATTTATAAACAGATCAATACCAATCAAAGTAATAGTATCAGTAGGGATACACAAATGAACCAAATACTTTTTTTATATTTGGATATCTTATGTATAATACACTAGTGATGTTATGGTAGGGAGTGGTGGATATGTATATAGTTACTCTGGGTGACATAACATGGACTGATATATATATATATATATATATATATATATATATATATATATATATATATATATATATTAAATGTATATATTGAGTTAGGAACTCAAAATAGTCTCTTACAACAAAATAGCTCTAAGAAAGAGATATTTCTGAGCCGTATATTATAATAGAATATAAAAGAAAAGCGAACACAGATATATAGTTATATGTGTTCAAATCGTAAGGGATATATGTGTTCAAATTGTAAGGCAAGCGAACCCAATTGTCTATAGTTAGTATTCTCTTCACCTTAGCAAATCAGATCCCTTACGATTTGAACACATATATCTATATATCTGTGTTTGCTTTTCTTTTATATATATATATATATTTACATGTATGTCAAAGGTAAACAGAAATAACAACACAAATGGTACAATATATAGAAGAAATATATTAGTTTAATGCTTGAAATAGCAGGAAGAGGGTTTTAACGTTTCGGACGCTAGTCCTTCATCAGAAGAAAGACTGAAAAATTAGAAAGATTGAGGAGCAGGGCAAAATCGGAGTGTGTGTGAATGTATGTAAAAGACAAACAGAAATAACAAAGCAAACAACACAGTACAACGAAGAAAAATATTATTAATTTTATGCTTGATATAGTAGGGAAAGAGTCTTAACGTTTCAGACGCTGGTCTTTCATCAGAAAATGGAATAAGAAATTAAAGAAATAGAAAGAGGAGACTGGGTAGTGGCAGAAGCGAAAAAAATGTCTAGAGAAAAAACAGGTTTATTCATATTGCCATAAATAAATAAATAAATAAATTAGTTAATTAAAAAAAAAAATATATATATATCATCATCATTTTACGTCCACTCTTCCCTGCTTGCAAGGGTATATATATATATATACAGTGATACCTCACAGTACGAGTTTAATTCATTCCATGACCAAGCTCAATTTACACTTTATTCGTTTTACAAATCAATTTTCCACATCAAAATTAATTAAAATATAAATAATCTTTTCCAGCCCCACCAAATCACCCAAAAATCATTTTTTGTGGGTTTTAAAACAGAAAAGGTGCAGTTACATGGAAAATGACAATTATAAAAACATAATAAAAGAGAATACAAAAGAAATATGTAAACTGGTTTAATTAATTGCATGAAACTTGCTCGTAGTGCGGATTTCCACTCATACTACAAATCAAAAATTCCCACAAACCTCGGCTTGTACAATGGGGCACTCATATCGTGAGGTTCTGCTGTATATATATAGGTACTTTAATGATATACCATGGACTGGTGGATACACATACACACATATATATATATAAGAAAAAACAGAGAGAGAGAGAAAGAGAGAGATTTTTTATGTGAAATAATGTGTTGAAATAGATGTTATACTATGGGAAGGTCATGTTGCCAATGAAATTACATGCACCAGTTGACTTTCATTTCTGTTTATTATTAGTTGGGTAACTAATCCATTCATTGGTTAATTTAGTAACCGGATGGTTGTTTGTTAATTGTTAATTGTCATGTATATTATCAAAGCTCTCGTCACACATTCTGCGACCTCCTCAATGACGAAACTTGTTGTTTTGTCTCCTTTTTGTTTTATTATATTCCATCTTGTCTTTTTGAGTTGTGTTTCTGGTCTGAGCATGTACGTGTGTGTGTGTGTGTGTGTGTGTGTGTGTTACTCCTATGAACTTCAGTGTTTAAAATGTGTGTTTGTGTGTTGGTGCAAATCTTTGTGCACATATTTTAAAGACACTGTGTTGTGTAATCTTTAAAAATCGAATGTGGTTGGCAAAATATAGGCTGACTATGAAGATCTTTTGCCATGGAGACTAGATAATTTTATTTGTCACGTCTATGGAAAAATTGATGTGTCATGAAGATGGCCTTGAAGACAATTGCACTTAGCATTATGTAGAGTGTGTCTGGTTTGCCATGCATATGCATGCATGAGTTGGATAGGGAAGGTGTATCAGGGAGGTGGCAGGTGATAAGAGAGGAGCACATCATCATCATTATTAAAGATATAAACATACCACAGAAGGTAGACTGGAGCATTCTGAAGTGGACCAAGCCCTATATTAAAGGGAGAAAAGGTGTTCACTTTGTATTAGTGAGAATTACAGGATATTATACCAGATATCTGAAGAGTAAGACTGAGATGTTCAGAAAATACATATAAACAGTGATCTACGTACGGCATGGGCCAGCACTATCACAAATCTACAACCACTTTAAACACCACACCAGGATACATATAGTTACATATAGACGCACTCATAATACGTATCCCATATAAACCTTGACATATGACATTACGATTACACTGTGTAACATATTTTATTTGTTCCCTAGTTCTAAGTATCATTTCCTGGTTTGTTATATCCCATTATTATAAAAAAACACTTTTCATCCTTACGGGGTCGATAAAATAAAGTACCAGTAATGCACTGGGTAATTGCTGGCCTTGTGCCTAAAGTAGAAACAATTATTATAAAAAAACACTATTATTTAATCAGAAGTTTGGGTTTGTGGTCAGGAGTTTGATATTTCGAAATTTTCATACTTTTCAAGAAAAAACACATTTAAAAAAAATTTATCAGTTCATATAATTAAATCAACAGAGCATATATTTATTTTATTACATAAGTTTATCAAAAGTAAAAACAAATAACACTTATAAAGCAACTTATACACGTCAGAAATGACTGGTTTTCCTGGATTTGCGGTTGTAGTTCAGGTCGCATTCCTGCACTAGCCCCCAGATATAGTCCCCCATCATTTTTTCATTGTAGTGGCCCTGGTACCTCCGCTCTATCTCTTTCACATCTTGGTGGAATCGTTCGCCTTATTCTTCTGAGTAGGTGCCCATATTGTCCTTGAATTTTTCCAGCTGAGTGTCCAGCATATGGAGTTTAAGCGACATCCTGCATCCCATGGCGCCAAAAGCCTTTATCAGATCCTGCACCAGTTGCTGGTAGTTTTCAGCTCTGTAGTTCCCCAGGAAGCCCTTAACAACTGCCTTGAAACAGTTCCATGCTGTTCTCTCAATACTATTGAGCTTATTGGAGAACTCGGTAGACTCAAAGACCTTCTTTATCTGAGGTCCAACAAAAATTCCACCTTTGATTTTGGCCTCAGATAACTTGGTGAAGAACTCAAGAAGGTACTTAAAAATGGCTGATTCTTGGGTGAGAACCTTCACAAACTGCTTCATCAACCCCAACTTAATGTGCAGTGGCAGCATGAGCACAATCCTGGGATCAACCAGTGGCTTCCACATGACGTTCCGGGTCCCAACTACAAATTCTGTTCGCTGCTCCTAGTTCTTTCTTTTGGAGTGGTCAGAGGTGGCTCTGCTGTCCCAAAGGCAGAGGAAGCATTGGAATTTGATAAAGCCTCCTTGGAGTCCAAGCAGGAAAGCCACCATCTTGAAGTCTCCAATGATTTCCCAATTGTACTGGTTGTATTGCAGAGCTTCCAAGAGGACTTTCACACTGTAGTAATCTTCCTTCAGGCAGACTGAATGACCTAGGGGCAGTGTCGGGAACTTGTTTCCATTGTGGAGGAGGACAGCCTTCAAACTTGTGGTGGAGCTGTCTATAAATAGCCTTGGGCACAAACGGCACCCCAATAACGTCAAACAGTCCAGACACGTCATGGCAGAAGCCATCCCTAACAGTGTAAAAGCCTGAGAAAGGTTTGTGTCGATTTCTCTGACTTGTCACCTGCACTTCCTCCTTGACCAAGTTCCACTGCTTCATCCTGGAGACGAATGCTTAAAACACAACTTACCCTTTATTCAGGGTGTGAAATAAATCTCTTTAATCCACTTTTTAACAAATTTATACTTTATTGCACTTTTATAATTTTCTTTATTTTATAATTTTAATTTAACCTGAAACATCATCATCATCATCATCATCATCATCTTCGTTTAACGTCTATTTTCCACGCTAGCATGGGTAAAAAGATCATTTAACATAGGCAAATTAAACTTACATACAATGTAAAATCCAGCATACAAATAATTCTAGTGAATAGCTTAGAATTTTTACAAACCCCAACTTTTAACTGTTTAATAGCACTTTTAAAAAATTTATTTGGGACCTAAGCAACACAAAAAAAGTGATTACAAGCCAGGAACAGAGAAAAAAAAAATTTTTTGTTACACGGTGTTAATAACCAATTTCACAGTATCACAAACCCACCAACATCTTAGAGAAATTCACATGAAGACACCATAAAAGCAAGAGTCATTCCCCCTGAGTTAGGAAAACAATTTGTTTCTACTTTGGGCACAAGGCCAGCAATTATCCCAGTGCATTGATGATGCTTTACTTTATCGACCCTGTAAGGATGAAAGGCAAAGTTAACCTCAGCGGGATTTGAACTAAGACCGCAAAGGAGCGTAATTCTATGCTCCTAAGCATGGCGCCTGACCCTCAACCGGATTAACTATATTATTAGCAAGAGTTATTCCCCTTGCATTAGAAAAACAAAAGATTAAGACAGGGTTATTCCCCCTTGCACCTAACGAAATATCACGTTAATAGTTAATGCACAATCTAAACCACATGCAAACTTTGAAACCAGAGGTAGCAACATTTATGTGTTGAACACAATAACTATAATATATATATATATATATATATATATATATAATTAATTATTTATTTTTTCTAATGTTACTTTATATATTATAACCCCTCCCACTTACTTTCTCTTTGCCTTAATTTTTTATTCTTATATATTATTTCATTAATTTATCATATTTTATATTATATTTGTATTGACCTTCCATCTGACACTGCGTTGACTTTATACACTCCCTTCCCTGTATATATCACATACATGTATGTGGTTGCGCGTGTGTATCTTTATACACGTACGTCCTTTAATCCTTGTATGTGTATATATTTCAACCCTTAGTCCCTGAGTCTGTATGTACGCTAACTCCATTATCTTACAATTCCTTTTTCAACATATATATATATATGTATTTGTGGTCACACATACACTAATATGTTTGCCCTCATGTATGTACTTACGCACACATTTTTTTCACTATACACATGCATTTGTACATACATACATGTATGTGCATATACACACATCCTCTTACTATATTTCTTTATTTTTATTTTTTATACATCTCTTGTATTATTACTTTTATTTATTATTTTTTTGCCCGTTAAACCTTTCTTGAGGAGATTTTTCAAATATTTCACTATGTTTTAAATTACCTTGTCTGATGAACGAATGCGGACGTTTCTTGTATTCGTCTTATTCGGGAAACCTTTGGTAATGAGGTAATTATACTGTATTGTTTATTATACATTAAATATTTAGCTCTGTAACTTACATAGAGCACTCTTCATTCCTCTGACTTCTTCAATTTTCAACGGAAACTTCAATACTTATATATATATATATATATATATATATATATATAGTGGCGTAGTTAGGGTAAACGGCGCCCAGGGCAAGCATCAAAATTGCAATTTTGATGCTTGATCTGGGCGCCGTTTACCCTAGCTACGCCACTGTGTATATCTTTTCTGGTAAGCCACCTCGACGTCCTCAGTAATTTCGGTATTGGTTTGTCGTCTTCCTCGCCTCCTCGGAAAATCGACATTCCATTTCTGGCAGAGGTCGAAGCCCATTTCAAGAGACTCGTGGTTTAAGCATGTTCCTTCTTCTTTAAAATAAAGTTGAAGGGCTCCTATATCAGCTGCAGCATCGTGAAAATTCATTCTTGGATCTTGAAGTCTCTTTTGAACCCGGTCAATTCATGAGAGAATCGTGTTCCAGAATCCAATCAAGTTCAGGAATTCATAACTCAGTATCCGATTATGGAGATTACTGGCATCACTTCGACTCTCGCATGTCTCTGTTTCACTAATTTTTTCGAGAACTTGAACAATCAGCGTCAAATAATTCGCCACCGGTCTGACTGCGGTACATCTAACACTCCACTGCGTGTCGAAAGGATATTTAACAACCACTGGAGCAACTTCTTTAAGGGCTTCCCATCGTCATGTTGAACGAGAAAAAAGTTGTATAACGAGTCAATGCAACTGAAAAAGTTCATCATAGCAAAATCGTTTTTGGCTGCATGAAGACCAGCCAGATTAAGTGAATGGTTATCGCAATTAACGAAGTGAATCAAATTCTTCTTCTCTCTCATTCTCTGCTGAACCCCATTGCAGTGCCCAGCCACTATGGCAGCATTGTCGTAGCACTGCGATCGACAATTCTGCAGTGGTAGGTCATCTTTTTCAAGCTCTTTTACGATTGTTTCAACAAGGCTTGCGGCATCTTTTTTGATTACTTGAATGAATCCAAGACAAGATTCCCTCACAACGACCGTCTTCATATTGAAATCAACATCGACATATCGCACAACTTTTGACAGTTGTTCTCGGTGCGCCTGGTCAGGGGTCAAATCAATCAGCAGACCATAGTATCTTGCATTTTGGATACGATTTAGTAAATTCTGACGAACTGTATTATAGAAGAAAACATTGAACCCTCTAAACTGGAGTCAAATTGAATTCCTAATAGAAGCTATCCGATCCTATCTGGCCATTTGGATTATGATACCTTTTCTATACGTCTTATGTACCAGTTGTAAAAGACGAACTACTCTGTGTTGTAAACCAGCTTCATAATTATAATTATCTTGTATTGGTCATTGCAATGCATTGCTAAAAATAGCGCCTGCATGTCCACCAGTTGCACGTCCAAAACTATGTCCCTTCAGTCAGGGTGGGTGGGGTGGGGGGGCGGTTTTGTGAGGTCAAGTGAGGTATCTGCTGTTTTGCAATGTATAGCTAAAAATAGCGCCCGCATAATTGCAACCCGCCCTGCTGTCAGTGTGGAGAGTTGGGGGGGGGGGGGGGGGCGTTTTTGTGAAGTCAAATCAGATATCTGCTCTGTTTAGTGCACTAGACATGGCATGGAAGTCGGCTATCAAGAAATCACATGCTTCATTTTTGGCTTATATTTTAAAAAATGATAAAAACGACATGGATGTAAATCGATCTAGGTCGAAATTGCGCCCCCCTAAATATAGCGCCCGTGGCATGTGCCCTCCTTGCCACACCCTAGCTATGCCACTGTATATATATATATATAAAATAATGGTAGTTAAGACGGGATTAAATCACTATAATTATTTATTGCATTATATATATTTCTGTTACATGGGTAATCATGTGACTTCGTCGGATGCTTACGCAACCATTGGTGCAGTTATGCAATCATTGTGATTGCAATGATTCCGTAAGCATCTGACAAAGTCACATGATTACCCATGTAACAGAAATATATATAATGCAATAAAGAATTATAGTGATTTAATCCCGTCTTAACTGCCATTATTTGATAAATAAATACTCCGTCACCCAATATCACTTACCTGGGATAAGCTACTGACATGTAGTGCTTTGGATGGCTAGGACCTGCTTATCACCAGGAAGTTACTATGTAACAACTAAGATAAACAACATTCTTGTACAATATATATATATATATCATCATCATCATCATCGTCATTTTACATCTGCTTTTCCCTGCTTGCAAGGGTGGGACGGGAACTGATTCTGGCTTGATTTCTACAGATGGATGCCCTTCCTAATACCAACCTCATTTACAGTGAGTGCTGGGTGCTTTTTTGCCATGGCACCTCCACGACCACTTTGCAGTAGAATGATAGTCTCTATCATCTCATTTCTACAGCTGAGTAAACTGGAGCAATGTGAAATAAAGTGTCTTGCTCAAGGACACAATACATCATCCGGTCTGAGAATTGAACTCACAACCTTTCGATTGCAAGGCCAATGCTCTAACCACTAAGCCATGTGCCTATATACATATATATATATATTTTGGTTAGCAAATATGAGGAAAGAGTACTCAATACCGAAGTAGAGAATATATATTTTATTATATTATTGAGGTTACTCTCTGTTGATACTCTGAGTTTTATGGGCTCTCGTCATCACACAACTGGAAATAACCTTTTTTTACATGGCACAGCATGGGTGTGGCTAATATAATAAACTGCCTAGTCAAAATATTTTGCACACTCTAAACAAGATCAGTACAACCAGCCAAGTGTCATTTTGCAGCTATCATTGGTGGTGGTGGGGCTGGCAGGTGTGGGCAGCCCCTGTCCAACAAGTCCTTCAGTTTATCAAGCTTCTGATCAATACAGACACAGATCCATTCCTGGACAGTGTCTTCATAAAATATCAATGTAAGACTCTTCTGAATAGAGAACCTCAGCTGTTGAAAACAGTTGTACAACCTGTGAAAACAATTATTATAGGAGTAGTATATATATATATATATATATAATAATATATATAAAAAAATTTATTTTCCCTCTACATGGCTGAATATAATAAATGTAATCTGAGTTTTTTGAATATTAATAATAATATTTGATTCATTTGCAATTATGCAAACAAGCCTCATTTTTAAAGCCATGTCAGTAGAATGAACCCCCCATTCTTGCTCTTGTGTTGGCATGTAAACAGAACTGCAGATACTAATGTTTCTGGGTTATACCCTTCATCAGTACAGTTCACTGTTCACCTGCCAGAGCTAGTGAAAATATATGATATTTTCTAAAATATACAGTGACTGATCCGCCTGATTTGCATATTAGCAGTCATGCCAACACAAGAGCAAGAATGGGGGGCTCATTCTACTGACATGGCTTTAAAAATGAGGCTTGTTTATATAATTGCAAACGAATCGAATATTATTATTAATATTCGAAAAACTCAGATTACATTTATATATATGGACGTTAAACGATGATGATGATGATATATATATATATATATATTATATAATATATTATATTATAGGAGCAGTATATATGTATTACTGGTGTAGTACATAGTATAGGAGCAGTATATATTATATATTAATATAAGTGTAGTACATATATTATATGAGTAGTATATATTATATTATAAGAGCTAATGGTGAGCCTTTGGACGAGATAGTGAGATAGTGGGATAGTGGAGTATTACAGAAATATTACAGTGTAATATTAAAGACATAATTAGAGAGATATTAAAGTTATAGTTAGATATTATAGACATAATTAGTGAGATATGTGAAATCTAATCAATAAGGCACCTCAGA
The DNA here is from genome assembly GCA_964016885.1 of Eledone cirrhosa. Lineage (NCBI taxonomy): Eukaryota > Metazoa > Mollusca > Cephalopoda > Octopoda > Eledonidae > Eledone > Eledone cirrhosa. Next base: position 301,074,577 of record OZ024742.1, on the reverse strand, counting down.
TTTAGTTTGTGGGATATATTAGGTCTAGTAGGTGGGATACACTAAAGAGATGACAAAAATTTGAGAAAGCACTTACTTCAGTGCCTCATCAAGAAGATGCTGTAGATGAGCAGGATTGAGAAAGCCATGCTGTAAGTTATAATCATTCAACCATGTCTGACGCCTGCAACACAAAATAACAAAATGATATTAAAAAAAAACAAAAAAAAAACAGGAAAGAATCGCTGGACAGATTTTACAGACAAATCCAAACAGCAGGAGACCCAGTGGTAGAACCTGAACAAGATGGTTGGATAATATCCATGAACTTCACTGGTCTCACTTGGGGATCCAGCTGGATCAGTTGGAGATGGTTGCTTCTGACGAGACTTGCTGGAAAGAATGATTGAGAACTCTGCCCCCATGATCCTCCCAGGAATAAGTGGGTGAAGAAGAAGAGAAGAAAAAAAAGAAAAGAAGAAAAAATGTATATACACATTTTCTTTTGTTTGTTTTTGTTTCATTTTGAATACTAATATTTTTAGAATAACTATTATGGTGAAGGCCTTATAACAAGCTTCTCTATTTCCCCTATCACCTGCATCCCTCCTCCACCAACCCCCTATTTTTCATTTCCCATTCTATCATCAATACCCATGTCTTTCTTGGTGTTCCCTTTTCTTGACTTCCTCCCACATTCATTTCCATCACTTCTCTCACTGTTACTTTCATCCTTCCTCAAAACATGACCCAACCATCTCATTCCATATTTCTTCACAACATTAATCACTGGTTCTATTCCAATCATCCTCTACAATTCATTGTTCGTCTTCCTCTCTCTTACAGCAGGATTTTAAAGGCTCATAAAAGGACTCTAAAGGTTTATTAAATGACCATAAGTGTTCATTAAAGAAGCCAAATGGCTCACTGGTTTGTTTAGCCTCTGGCCAATGTTCCAGTTCAATTATTTATGAACTTGTGATTTAACTGGTCAAACCTAAGTTGACAAACAACTAAGAATGAACTAACAAGAGAAGCTTCACATAGTCACTCAACCTGCTAGAAATAGCAGCCATATTACCTTCAAATTGCACCTTAATGTCTTAAGAAAAGGACATATTTGATTAGGTAGTGCTAGACATACTCCTCAAAAGATGGGATGGTCATGCATGGAATGTCATATATCATAGGTCTTCTTGATGAAGGTTGACCATGGGCTATACAACAACAAGATAGTGTAGAAAGATACGACAGCAGTTAATGTGATTAATTTCCAGTGTACAATGGTGTCCATAGTATTCTACAAGAAACAGAATCAGAATAAAATGTAGACCGTCTATTTTGCAGTGACACCAGCAACAACATCCATCAAAGTGGAGCTGAGATAATCATCTATTGTTTCTTGGTGAAAAACCAGCACCCAGATTATACACATACACACACACACACATATATATAGATAGACAGGCAGATATATAGATAGATAGGCAGACAGATAGATAGACATGCAGATAGATAGATAGATATATTTCTTTATTTGCCACAAGGGTGCAAAAAGATGGGGACAAATACAAATACATACATATAGTGGGGAGTTTACATACAGGCGTGTAAAGAAAAAAAGAATTAATAACAATTATATTAAATTTAACAATCGAAATCCCCAATAAGGGGGGAGGCGTTACACATGGGTTGTACACACCACAAAAAAATGTACAACCCTCATCTCCAGCAGCACGAAGAGTGAGCGGTCCCTTCCTCTTTTTCATCAACCTACAGGTTTATATAGAGAGAAGGCCCACCCACTCGGGCCATCCTTGCCACATTCACCCACCTTTCGTAAAATTTGCTGTGGTGCAGCACCTCTCTCTCCACTCTGATTCTTCTTCTAAAATGATATTTGAAGAAGCGAACCAGTTGTTCGCCGGAGAGAAAGGTGTCTGACCTCAGCCCTTTCAGTCTCGTCCACCATATAGCCTGTTTCACCATAGCCATTACACAGAGGAAAACCGCCTCTCCTTTGTTGTTGAAGGAAGGTGACGGTTTGATCGCAATAATGGACTCAGTGGTCAACCAGATTTGTCCCACCCGTGACAGTAATCATTCTGCATAGCTCCACAGGTCGGTAACGCCTGGGCAGTGTACGAATGCGCGACGGTTTCCTTGTCCCGCACGCATCTTGGACAGATCTTTTTCGAGGGATCCCTGCCGGGGCGCCCGTGTCTTGAATGGGTAGAGCTCCTCGGTAGCACTGCCAGGCCAGGGACTTGTGGAAGTTGTCCATCGGTCCTGGGCGGAATGTCCTACCGAACAGACTGGCCAGTTCGTCTTCCTCTACGCCTAGAGTTTCTCCGAGAGTGTCGTCGCACTTGCTGTGGACTAACCCTTTATAGAATGATGAGGTGAAGTCTCCACTGATCGCTGGGTTCGTTTGCCAGAGGACTGAGAGCGCCTGAACACATTCAATGTGCCAGTCACCCATTTTCCTCGGTCTTTGCTTGACCCAGGACTGCAGCTCGGTCAGCGAGACGAGTCGCGGGAAGGCTCGCCTCACGAACGGGGCCCACACCGGTTGTTCGGTGAGGAATACGTGGAGGTACCGCAGCCTGAGTGCGTGTTTGCGCATCGTCAGCCACGGCATCCCCAGACCTCCGTTTGAAGGGTGTTGACAGCAGATGGATCTTCTCACCAAAGGAGCCCACTTCTTCCAAAGGAATTGGAAGAGCGCGCACGCTCCATTTTGGTGAGCGTTTTACGTGGACAAGGCACGACAGTCAAGCAGTAGTAGATGACAGACGCTATGAAAGTGTTCGCCACCTCCGCTCGACCTTTCATAGTTTGCACTCGGCCCACTTCTGGGCGAGCGCAAACACCTTGGCCGTCACCTCGTTCCAGTCCGAACCAGACCCCGAACAGCTTCACTGGTCCCTCCATCTAATGTCCGACGACACCGTCAGAAGGCATCGGTTTGCTTCTCCATGATCCGAGTTGCAAACCGACGGACTTATCCCGGCTCAGCTTCGCTCCTGTGAACCTTTCGTATTCCTTCAGTAAGGTGCCGACTTCCCCAATTTGCGAGGTGCTCGACACTATCACTGTCACTCCGTCGGCGTAGGCCGATGTCGCTTTTCGCAGTCCCGGTTCCAATGGGATGCCCTGCAGTAGCTCCAACTTCCGCAGTAGTAGCTCGAGAGTCAGTACGTACAGAAGGGAGGAGAGAGGGCATTGGAACGGCTCCGAGAGGTAGCCATTCACCTTGACCCTTGAGCAGCTGTTGCTGCTGTGCATGGCAGCAATCCAGTCCCTGAACACGGGTCCGAAGCCTGCCGCCGCGAGCACCGCATCCAGGTAATTATGGTCGACTCTCTCGAATGCTTTAGACTGATCCAAATTTATCAGTGCCCCACCAAAGCTGGGTTCACACCCCACCCTTTCTACGATGTATTGCATGAGGTGGAGGTTGTCGTGTATGGACCTGGTTGGGATTGCGCATGTCTGCGCTTCTCCCACCAGGTTTTCGACGACAATACCAGCCTCTTTGCTAAGGTTGGTCAAAATCTGTAACACTGTGTTTAGCAGAGTTATGGGCCTGAAGTTATTAATGTTGTCCCCCTTGTTCTCGTCCTTCCTGACCAGCGTGACTACGCCCTTGGTCACAGAATTGGGAATTCTCTCGTTCTGTTGCCAGTTGCAGTAGACCACTTCGAGGAGACCGGAGAACAAGTCTGGCATTGCTACGTAAAATTCGTAGAGTAGACCGTCGAGACCTGGCGATTTGCATTTGCCGCATTGGCTCAGCGCGTCCCTTATCTCAGCCTCTGTCACTCAGGCCCAGCTAACAGCTTTGGCTCCCTCGTTTCCCAGAGCACGTGTTTTACTCCTGACAACGCAGCCTTCGTGCTTTGCGTCGAAGAACTGGTTCAGGGCCGTTCTTGTCGCTAGCACGTTAGCTACGCTGCCACTCCTAATCACCTCTTCTACTTTATCTACCAGTTCTTTTTCAGTCTTATTCCTGTCTAACGCTAGTTCTTTACTAAAGCCTATCGATTCAAATCTAATTGCTCTCTCAAGATAGCACCACCACCTGTTGTTGACAATTGCTGTTTAACTAAAGTGCTAATCCGACTCTGTATGCTTTACGTGTTGGTAACGACAGGTTCAGCTTCCAGTAGCCGGGTCCCTGCCTATGGGTTCTATCAAAGTTGACTACACAGGTCACTAGTTTGTGATCTGAATAGGCAACCATGAACATGTGTGGACAGCTTAATATGTCCCTATCTCTAATTAGAAACCTATCTAAGTACGATCTAGATGTCCTGCTGCGGTTCGTCCACGTCCACAGTGGCGCAGTCGGGAAATCTAGTTGGTATCTATCGGCCAGTTGAAATTGGCCGATTAACTGTTTGAGGCTGTTACACCCCTCTCTATCGGGACATGCTCCCACATAATCCCAACGTGCATCTAGGATTCCATTCCAGTTCCCCACTAAAAGCAAGGAGCGTGATGTTCCCAGAAAAGTCTCCAGATGTTTGAAGAAGTCTGGCTGCAATGTCCCGGATGGGGCATATACGGCCACCAGTCTGAAGGCTCCACCTTCACTACTGCTGATGTCTAGGACCACCAGTCGACCCTCCGGGTCCAGATGTACCGTCTGTGTCACGAGGTCCAGGTGTTTCCGCAGAAAAACGGCAACCCCACCCCCACCTGACAGAGAGATGCGTAGATCTCAAAGTCGTCAAAGATGGGGACCAGCTGCCGATCGCTGTGGATCCTGGACTCGCAAATGACTGCCATATCCATACCGTGCGACCTGGGGTCGTTTAAGAGTTTGCCCTATTTCCAGGACATCCCCAGGCCGCGCACATTCACACAACCGACTCTTATATTGGCCATGTTGGTGAGGAAGAGTTAGAAAAGAAGAGGAAAGAATTCACTCACCTCCTCGCTTCCTGGAGACCAGGCTACACAATGTTCATGGGGGTGTTGCAGGGGTTGTTTGGTAGGGTGGTGGTTTCTGGCGGGGTGAGGACGGAGATATTTGGTGGGGAGGGGGTGTCTGGGGTGGGGAAACATTTCAAGAGGATGTGGTTTGTTGGTTTAACACACGTATTCCCCACGTCCTCAATAATGTTTTCCTTTAAGGACTTCTAGGTGTCCGTAGGGACCCTAATCATCCTTAAATTAGGTTTGTCTATACATTTGGTACAATATTTTCCTTCGGTTTCCACGGAAGGGTTTTTGGAGATGACCTCCAACAAGGTTTTATTGTCAATGTTTATGTATGTATAATATTTTTGTTGTGTTGTGTGTGTTTTCGTTTTGTTGTGGGTGTTTGTGTTTGGAGTGTTGTCGTTTTGTTTTTGGGAGGGGGGATTTTTGTTTGTAATGTTTGTGTTGTTTATGTTGGTGGTTGTGTGTTTGTTGCCTTTTTGTTCGTGTTGTCTTTTTTTCTTTTTTTTTTGGAGCGGAGGGGTTCTCCCTCATCATCACTGAGTGATGATGAGGGGGCCTCATCCGTTGTGGTGTCTGTGTGATTGGGGAGGGGTACGTATTGGGGAGCTGTTGTGGTTGTGGGTGTTTTTGGAGTTTTCTTAGGTGGGGAGGGGTTGGGTGGGAGTGTGTTTGCAGTTGGTTTGTTTTGTGTGTTGTTGTTGTTGTTGCTGTGGTGGTAGTGGTTGTGTTGGCAGTAGTGCCCTTTTTTTAATCGCAGATAATTGAGGACAGGAAGCCCTCAGGTGACTACTGCTTAAACAGTGGTAACATGAAGGCCGCCTACCCTCAACAGAAATGTTTATGTAGGAAACTCCATCCAGAGGCACACGTGGGATTCTAGCTATTCGTTCTGGCCTCATTTGGACTAGAACTTTTAAGCTAGTACCATTAAATATGCTCCTGGAGGACTTTCCTACCGAAATTATTGTGTATTGATCAAAGTTGATTAAGCCACTCAATATCCACCAGATATTTACATTTGGTGTGATACTCGTTACCCTTATTTTTGGGGTTCTTTTTCCCATATATGTGGGGAAAAAGGTGTAGAGGGGGGACATAATTGGTGACATAGTATATTTCTGTGCCGTCAATTGGTCTTTCATTATTATTGATAAACTCCCGAAGAGTTTTCCCTTCTGTATGAAGGTGATATCTTTTATTGAGTTTCTTAGAACCAGCTCAATTTTATTTTGCATTAATTGAGCTGGTTTTCTGGTGGTGTTTGAGATTGTTCTGAAAACTATAGTTTTCAGGACAGTTTCTCTACGCAATTCTTGGGGAGAAGTGATGCTAAAAGCGCCATTCTTCCCAAAAGTTACGTATTGCTTGGCATCTCTTAGCAATTATCCGCCATTAGAGATGTCAATCTGTGTATATAGTTCTGTCTTTTGGACAGTTTGTTCGAACGAAACCTTTTTTTTCTTGTTTGTGGAGTTGTTCTTGTTGGTGTTGTTGTCATTACTGTTGCTGCTGTTGTCATCATTGTTGCTGTTGCTGTTCCTGTTGTCGCTGTTGTTGTTGTTCTGGTTGATGCCATTCAACCCTTTCATGCTATTGGCTTCGTGCCTTTCAAACCCCACGCCATTCTCAACGTCTTTCAATGAGGTGGTGAGATGAGATGACTGCGAGCTTAACACTCTTACTGCCTCCCCACCACTTCTAGTACTGGACTGAATGCAAAATTTTGTTTACAATTTTTCAAACGAATATTTCACCCCAGGGAGGGGTGAAGATGAGTTGACCCACTGTCTGAAGGTCCAGACGTGGGGTCAAGCTATAAAACAGTATCAAATTTAACAATAAATTCAAAACAACGAACAGCGGAGGACACGTTTCGCACCTTTCCGACAACCTTCCCCTCCGGAAAAAACCCCCAGTTGATGGATGTGAATCCGAAATATATAGGGACAATTAAATCTCTCCCAAGGTAACTCTATCTCGTGTTTTTATTTTTATTTTTATCCTTTACGCTCTTTCCTACATTCTTCTACACGCTACAGTCTTCTTCACGCCACACATCTCAACGTACACCCACTTACATCTCTCTCTCCACCACCGGATCTTGTTACCTGGAGATTTACCCATCTGCATTGTCGAGGCTTCCAAACGACTTAAATAAATTTTTGATTTCTTACGTAGAAAATCAACAAAAACTTACCAGCGAACTGGCACACGTCTATCGAGATAGATAGATAGATAGGCAGGCAGGCAGATATAGAGATAGGCAGACAGATAGATAGACAGGCAGGCAGATAGATAGATAGGCAGACAGATAGATAGACAGGCAGGCAGATAGATAGACACAAAGGCAGACTGACAGACAGATAGATAGATAGGAAGGCAGATAGATAGATAGATAGATAGAGATATATATATATATTTAGATAGGTAGATAGGCAAACAGACAGACAGGTAGGCAGATAGATAGATATTTAGATAGTTAGATAGATAGACAGAAAGCTAGATAGATTGATAGATATTCTATATATAGTTTTATATATATACTGTATATTTTCTTAACAATACTCATGACTGTTAACAAAACAGATATAGGAAGCTTCCATAAAGAAGTTTGTATAATTTCTTTTGAACTAGTTTTTTCCACCACAGAAATATTCGTTTTTATGTTTCACAGCGAATTGACAGTCTTTTCAACATCAGATTAAATGCCTCATAGTTTTGTTCTGACACTCTGAGCTTTTAGTTCCGGTTTGCCTCTCATCTTTTGAAGGGTCAATAAATAAAGTAGCAGAACATGGCGGTGAATTGGAGGAATTATTAGTGTGTCTACCTTGATATTTCTGGTATCTCTTTTGGCTCTGTATCCTCTGAGTTTGTCTCAGTTAGAAACAAAATAAAATCTGTAAAATTTGTGTTATCAACAATGGTTTCTGATTTAGGCACACGGCCAACAATTTTAGGTAGGGGAAGTTGATTAAATCGACCCCATAAGGATGAAAGGCAAAGCTAACCTTGGCAGTATTGGAACTCAGAATGTAAAGGTACGTAACTCTATGCTGCAAAGCATTTCTTCTGACACAATACTGATACCGCCAATCCAATAATAATGGTTTTTGATTTAGGCACAAGGCCAGCAATTTTGGGGGAGGGGAAAGTCGATTAAATCAACCCCAGTGCATTAATGGTGCTTTATTTTATTGACCCTGTCAGGATGAAAAGGAAAGCTAACCTCGGTGGGATTTGAACTCAGAATGTAAAGTGCAGTAACAATATACCACAACGCTCTACCGATATGCCAATCCACCACCCTTATTGTAGAGTGTCGGACAAAATGATTTGTGGCATATTGTTACTGCTCTTTATGTTCTGAGTTCAAATCCCTCCGAGGTTAGCTTTGCCTTTCATCCTTAATAATATTGGTTGATATATATATAGCAATGATAAGGAGGTAAGGGCAGAATGAGGTGGAGTTAAGAAAAATGTAATTTTCTTCAGCCAACCTGACTGATGAATATCTCACCTGTCACTGTGTATATATTCATGGTAGTCAAGCTCAAATCTCCAGAAGTCAAACATTTGTAGATAGATATCACTTCCAGGAAATTTACAATTTGGAAATACACTAACGAGAAAAATAGAATAAAAATATAAATTAGATAAGAAATATTTAAATTACACTAACATTTATGAAAAACTAGTCAGAAAAATTTCTACTGGCTACAAAGGGTTTCTCTCTCAGAATGAAAGGTAGATTGTATGAGGTTTGTGAATGATGTGCAATGGTGCATGGAAGTTAAACCTGAATACAGAGAATTAGAGAGGAATGAGGAAAGCATACTCCAATGGGTGTGTAATAGCAGTATACATGGTGACAAAACATCAGTGAACTGAGAGAAAAACTGTGCTTAATAGGAATCAGACGTAGTATACAAGAGAGGAGACTGCACTGGCATGGACATGTGATATATATGGAAAGTGGCAGCTGCATATATAAGTGCAGCATACTAAAAGTAGATGAAACCTGTGGGAGAGGTAAATCTGGGAAAACAGTAGCATTCCTGCGACAATTAATTTTCTTTATACATGACAAAAAGTACATTACTAGAAATCCCATACATTATAAAATAAACAGGATGGGTTGGGATCTCAAAATGTAAACTAAACAACTAAATCTGGTTTCCAAAAAAATCAACGGAGATAACCTAGAAAAATTACCACTCCCATGCTTATTCCTCCCTCTATTATTTAGGACTGGAGAGTACATTCCTCTATCTGAGTTGGAAAGATCAATAGATATAGACCTACAGTTCTCTATGTGAGGAGGGAAGATCAGTAAATATAAACATACCCTCCTCTGTCTGGGATGAGAGGTAATGTAGGTTCAAATCCCAGCTCCTTTGAAACTGCTGAATGAATAACTGAATTGAATGTTCCTGAAAGTAAAATAAATAATGAAGACTTACTTCACAATTGAAGGGGTTAGCAATGTAAAATAAATGGTGATGATGATGATGATTACTCTACAATTGAATCATCATCACCATTTAACGTCCATTTTTCCAAATCAATGATAAAAGTCATTCCAGCCATGACTATCTCATCTTTTTAAATGTCTAAGACTACACTGTTCAATGTGTTCTTTTTTCCCAAAGACAGTATAGAACAATTTAACCCTTTAGCATTTACATTTCTCTATATATACTCTTCTATTTTTGTGGTAAAGGCTTTATGTTACATAATTATCTCACATAATATCAAATCTATGTATGAGATTTTGATGTTATTTATTTTGAGAACAATACCTTAACATTAGTATGAGTGGCCAGTTATAGCCGATTTGAACCGAAAGACGTAAGAGAATTCTGGCCGGATATAGCCGGTTTAAATGCTAAAGGGTTAAGGGAGAACTGGCTGCTATTTTTAGAAGGTCAAGAGGTCATGTAAATGTATTTTCATTTGCTTGATGGCAGCTGAGGTATTGATGACATTGATATTGATGATGATGATGGGTAGGGTAGGGTTGATGGTGAGGTGAGGGTAGATGGTGAGGTGAGGGTAGGAATGAGAGTGAGGTGAGAGTAGGGTTGATGGTGAGAGTAGGGTTGATGGTGAGGGTAGGGTTGATGTGAGGGTAGGGTTGATGTGAAGATACAGTTGATGATGAGGGTAGGTTTGATGGTACCACGGATGCCGAGACTTACCATTCTTCAAGACATGTAAACAGACAGCAAGGGATGGTAATGCTTGAGGTAGTAGTTCACAGAGGACAGCAAAATGGTCAAACCTGTCGAGAACAATGTTGGATGTTATAATAATATATTGTCTTTCACTGGATACCTAAAAATTCCTACACTAACATATATGGAAATACAATTTATTGATGGTGATATGGATATGTGTATTGTTTGCTTAAAACAGATAGACTCATATATACATCAACATCATCATCATTATGATCATGATCACTACCATTTTATGCCTGCTTTTCCATGCTTGCATGGGTTGTATGTGTCTTTTTTCAGCACAGCCCTCCACTGATCATGGTCCTTTGTCATCCCCTCTGAGAGCTTCAGCAATTTGAGATCAGCCCTCACCATCTCCACCTAGGTCTTTCTCTACCTGTGGCTTCCTTCCACTAGGATTTCTTGGTACTTATTCACCCAACAATCATCATCCATGTGCATCAAATATCCATATCAGTGCAGTCTCCTTTCCTGCACACTACATCTGATTCCTCTTATCCTCAGTTTTCATCCCAGTTCATCCATGCTTCGTCATTTAAGCACATTACGAGGTTAACTTTGCCTTTCATCCATACGGGGTCGATAAAATAAAGTACCAGTAATGCACTGGGTAATTGCTGGCTTTGTGCCAAAAGTAGAAACAATTAACATTACACATCCATTGAAGCATGTTCACTTCATTTTTTTAGCCTTTGCATATCCTATGCATTAACTGTCCATGTTTCACTACCATGCAGCATTGCACATCACACACAGAGATCATACAGCCTGCTTTTCGTTTGTATAGAGTAGCCTTTTGTCAACAACTTTTCCAATCCTGTTCTTATTCTAGCTACTGTGTTCTTGGAGCACCTTACTTTACTGCTAATTTGATCACTTAGACAGCAAAAGCTATCAGCCACTTTTATGGATCTTTCTTGGGATTGGAAAAAGTTTATTCCACTTGTACTCTTACTACCAACTATCCCTGTGTATATAAAGTCTATATTTTCTGTTAATCTGTCTGTTATCCCACATCTCTTGTGGATACAATATTTACATTGTGTACATTATATACAGTTTCTGCCTACTCCTTTCTTACATATCCAGCAAGCATGACCACTTTTCTACTTACTAACACTTTGGTTTTTGCCAAGTTTACCCTCAGCCCCTTTGATTCTAAGTTCTGTTTCCACAACTGGGATTTCTTCAGTTCTTCCACAGATTAAGCTCTAAGAACCAAATCATCAGCATAGAAAAGTTACCATGGATAGCCAGTCTTAAACTCCTCCATTATAGTTTGGAGAACTATAATAAACAGGTGTGGGCTATCATCACCATCACCCCTCCACCACAGTCATAGCTACTCACCTTTGCCACCACCACCACCATCATCCCATCACCACTACCACCACAAATACCATAGCTACTCATCATTGCTATCCAATCACAGCAATACCAGCACTACCCTACCATCCCATCACCCCCACTGACATCCCATCCAACACCCCCCCAAACAACACAGTAGCTATTCACCTTTGCCATCCAGTCACAGCAACATTACCAGCATTATCATCCCACCACCACCACCACCACATAAACCATAGCTATTCACCATTGCCATCTAGTCACAGCAATACCACCATCATTACTATCCCACCACCACCAACACATATACCATAGCTATTTACCTTTGCCATCCAGTCACAGCAATACCACAAACCTTCTTGAATTTATGTTTCTCTTGGTTGATGACATTTACCCAGGCGAGATGGTTGTCCACATGGTGTTGAATGTTGGTTATGTAGGCACAAGAGCTGGTAGCTCCTTTGAAAGAACTTGCCATCCAGATATTAGGAAATACTTTCGAATATCGCTCCCAAATATCTGCAAACATATACAAAGACATTAACTTTCAGTAAGGATTTAGTAGAAAATAATCTAATAAACAGGTTTGTGATATTCTCGATGTGAAATCATGTTGAAACAGATTCTGTTACACCCAAATATAACAATATCTTGGACTCCCCTTGATAATGGATGGAAAATCTGAAAATATTGGTATGATGGTATAATGGTATGGTGTTAAGATGGTATGATGGTGTGATGTTATTTATGTATGATGTATGATGGTATGATTGTATGAGGTGATGATAGTTTGATTGCATGATCATGCCATGATGTGACGATGCTATGATGTTATGATGAAATGACAGTATGATCATATGATTGCATGATGGGATGACAAGATGATGGTATTGTGTTATAATGTTATGATATGACAGTATGATGTTATGATGGGAGTTTCCGTTTACCCAAGTAAACCATGGGTTGACTTGAAGCTATGGTAAATGACACTTGCTCAAGATGCCATGCAGTATTCTGTACTATAAAGCTTCATGAAAATACATCAGTGAAAAGGTTTGAGCCTATTGCTGAAGTCATTCAGTTATTCTATGAGAGTAATCATTTCAAATATACAATTGAAACATATATGAAAGATGCCAGACTCACCATTAGGTAGGAGGAATTGTGTTACATAGTGCCACACCATTGGTTCCACAAGGTCACCTAGTTTAGATTCTAGAGAGGAAAAAATATAATAAAAACAATTTTGATGATGATGATTATATTATAAGGATTGTACAACAATGTTTGACTGCCTGTCAAACAAACACTACAATCTGATGAAATTGTTCTAAAATTTATATTTAGAATATACAAAACACTAATTAAAATTAAAACAAAAAGATTTTGTTTTGTGTGTGAGTGTGTGTGGAGGGGGGAGCAAATGTATATCTGTTTCTTCCTCTCTCTGTATCTAACAATGTATCATCATCATCATCATATATATATATAGATATATCATCATCATTTTACATCTGCTTTTCCCTGCTTGCAAGGGTTGGACAGGTCCTATTCAGGACAGCATCTCTCCCCTTGTCACGGTCGTTCGTCATCTCCTCGGTGAGTTTCAGCGATCTGAGGTCTGCTCTCACCGCCTCCGCCGATGCTTTACATGGTCTACCTCTACTGCGTCTTCCTTCTACTGGGATTTTTTGGCACTTCTTTACCCAGCAGTCATCCTCCATGTGCATCACATGTCCATACCATCTCAACCTTCTCTCCTGCACATCACAACTTATCCTTCTGATACCCAGTTTCTTTCTCAACTCATCTATGCTTGGTCGTTCACGCACATTGACATTGCACATCCAACGGAGCATAGTTGCTTCATTTCTCTCCAGCCGTTGCTTATCCTCTGCAGTTGCTCCCATGTCTCACTACCATGCAGCATCGCGCATCTCACACAGGCATCATATAACCATCCTTTCGTACGCAGGGAGAAACACTTCTTTGTCAACAAAGGAAGCAGCTCTCTAAACTTCTTCCAACCCGTCCTGCTTCTAGATACTATGGCCTTGGAACACCCCCCTCCCATGCTAATCTGATCCCCTAGGTACCGGAAGCTATCAACCACTTCTATAGAACCCACCTGCATTGGAAAAATGTGTCTATCACTGCGATTACTACTGCCAACTTTCCCTGTACATCTTCTGCATACATAGTTTTCCCTACCTGTTAGTTTGCCTGCTATCCCACTACACCTCTTGTGTATATATATATATATATATACATGTATATATCAGAATGGAGGCAGTAAAAACCCGTCAGACTATTATTCACCAGAGTACTCGATACTTGGGGTAGTAGAGAGGGTAATTTGAAAAATTCGGGACCCTGACGGCTGAGCTCCTGCTGCTTTAACAGCTAGATCCGAACACCGAACAGTTCGGATCTAGCTGTTGAAACAGCAGGAGCTCAGCTGTCAGGGTCCTGAATTTTTCATATATTTATATATATCATCAACATAATTTAACATCCATTTTCCATGCTTGGGTTAGACCAGAAACCACAACATGGTCATACAAATCTGAATTTTGGCTTGGTTCCTAGCCTTGATACCCTTCCTAATGACAACCACATTACAGTTTGGATGATGTTTTTTATCGTGGCACCAAAACGACCACGTAACAGGCAGGACTGGGTGCTTTTGTTGTGGCACTTGCTCAGCATACAGAGTTGACTTAGAGCTTTAGTGTCATATATTAACACTAGTTTCCTCATTTTGTGTCATACATTCACCCATTGTTTTGCTCCCTTTGCTTTGGCCTGACCCTGGGTGGATCGGGTGGCTGAGTGGGATGGTAGTGGAAAGCAACTGGGCTACAAGAAGGATGTCAAAGTTGGCAACAGCTACGATCTCACAGTGGCTGATGTGGTATATATAACTCCTGTCTGGGAGGTCAGTAGCCCCACTTCCATACTGACTCAGTCTGTTAAAACCCATCCAACCCTTAGTAGCGGGGAAAGTTGACATTAAACAATGATGATGATGATATATAGAAACAAACATATCTTTGTGTATGTCTCTGATCTGTCCTCAGCACTTAACCCTTTTCTAATTCTTCTATTTATGATACAAATTATATATATATATATATATATATATATATCATCATCATCATCATCATCATCATACGTCCGCTTTTCCCTGCTTGCAAGGGTGGGACGGGAACTGATTCTGGCTTGATTTCTACAGCTGGATGCCCTTCATAACACCAACCCCATTTACAGTGAGTGCTGGGTGCTTTTTTGCCGTGGCACCTCCACGACCACTTTGCAGTGGAATGATAGAGACCCCAGTTCCTATCATCTCATTTCTACAGCTGAGTAAACTGGAGCAATGTGAAATAAAGTGTCTTGCTCAAGGAAACAACACATCACCCGGTCTGAGAATTGAACTCACAACCTTTCAATATATATATATATATCATCATTATCATCGTTTAACGTCTATCTTCCATGCTAGCATGGGTTAGACGGATATATATATACATATTTGAAGTTCTAGTTAAACTTTAATTAGTTACCTACCTAGCCGTGTGTGCTTACACACTTTACAAATTATCCCCCGTGATTGTTTCATGTGTTTATTTTAAATATATATATGTGTCAATCAATTTCTAGTTGATATAAAATGCTCGGATCTATTCATTGCAATCTTTGAGCTTATTCTACAGTGGATATGGCGCATGTCTCTCGGACATGACACCCTTCATTTAATTTTGGATATATATACGGCCCCTTAATTGTAGAGCTAACTCAGTTGAAAGGACTCGGCTGCTATTTCTATCTGTCGATAATCCTATTCACGCCACTGGGATGACTCTGGTACGATGTGTGTATTTAAAAAAAAATGCAACACGTGCTACGGATCATTCACAGATTTGCATTTGCTGTGTAAACACAGATAGTTAAATCTTCTCCCTTGTTGAAAATCCGGGATTTGACTACTGTGATTTACCGATTAATGGTGAAATATATTTCTTTAATGGAATATATACAAGAAAGATTAATCATTTTAAAAGTATCTATATTTGAAGTTCTAGTTAAACTTTAATTAGTTACCTACCTAGCTGTGTGTGCTTACACACTTTACAAATTATCTCCTGTGATTGTTTCATGTGTTTATTTTAGATATATATGTCAATCAATTTCTAGTTGATATATATATACATATATATATATATGGCTGTAGGTGTCACAACAAAAAAACACACAGTCCACGCTGTAATGTGGCCGTGTAGGTAACATGGTAAAAACCTCCCAGTCTAAACCCATGCTAGCGCGGAAGATAGACATTAAACGATGATGATTATATATATACATATATAGTGTAGAAATGTCTCCTTATATATATATATATATATATATGATATTAATTTAACAATGAAAACAATATCAAAGTCAAGTTATATAGATATATATATATTGTAGAAATGACTTTGACAGGACTAGAACTGTCTCAGTCCTATAATAAAATAAATAATCTAAAAGATCTGTCATCTGGTCAAAAAGGCACCTAGACTGTTTCAGGATTATCAGGTAAAATTTTTTAGAGGGAAATTCTAGAATCTAGACTACTTGGCTTTTTCCTGATTGCTGTTCACTTTATAATTGAGGGAATTGAAAGTACAGTTGCCCACTTTGACTGACCATTTTCATCATCATTGTTTTTATGTCCGCTTTTCCAAGCTTGTATGGGTTGGATGTGTCCTTCTTAGCACAACATCTCTCCACTTGTCATGTTCCTTTGTCCTCTCCTCTGCCAGTCTTAGTGATTTGAGGTCCGTTCTCACAATCTGTCCAGGTCTTTCTAGATTGTCCTCTATAGCGGCTTCCTTCCACTGGGATTTCCTGGCATTTCTTTACCCATCAGTCATTGTCCATGCGCATCATATGTCCATACCAATGAAGTCTTCTCTCCTGTACACCATCTCGGATTTCCCTTAAACCCAGCTTCTCCCTCAGCTCATCCAAGCTCTGCCTTTCTCTCACATTTACATCGCACATCCAATGAAACATGGTTGCTTCATTTTTCTCCAGTCTATGCATATCCTCTGCAGTCACAGCCCATGTTTCACTACCATGCAGCATTGCACACCACACACAGTCATCATACAGCTTTCCTTTTGTACGTAGGGAGAAACCTCAGTGGAAAATCATTGGATAGTATAAAGATTCTCCACTGAGATTAAAACTGGTCAGTTACTGTGTGAGTGTGTTTGTATGTATGTGTGTGTCCAGTGGATGTGTTTCTGTATAAATAACTATTTTTGCATACATTACCTTTAAGCATGGCCAATTCACAAAACCTCATCATGTCATCCCACATGAGGACAGTTAAGTGACTATATTTACATTTCACATATTTCACAACTTTCTCGACATGAGCAAGGAACATCTGTTGCGTTGTTAAGTTGTTTGATGTCATTGTCTGTTTGCATCGTTCACAGAACCCTATGTGGTACACCTATAAACAACAAAACTGTGTATATATATATATATATATTTATATGTACACCAGAGTAACAAATTTATAGACTCCAGCATGACACACACACACATACATGAGAGAGAGAGAGAGAGAGAGAGAGAGATATTAGTGGCTAGCATAGAGCAGGGGTTTCAAACACGTGGCCCACAGACTACTTTTCTATGGCTCATGACAGAACGATTTTTGTGATTAATATTTTCCTAAAGCTTAGTTATTTGGAAAATTTGTTCCCCTACATTTTGTACTAATCCACAAAATGAATATGTATATATCATGCATATTCATTTTGATGAAACAAATAAATAGCAGCCTATCAGCTGTATTGCAGAGTAGTATTATAACTGGTGGAAATCACACACTCATCTCTCATCTCACTTTAGGCCCGTTAGTCTCTGCCCCAAGATGTAATGGCCCTTTTGAGTCCTTGAGGTTGAAACTCCTGGCATATAGGCTGACAGTGTTGAATATGGGTATATTTGAAGCCTTCCCTTGTTAGTGTTGGTGAAAGAGAAGTAGGTGATAAAAATAATGGTGGCCATGATGGCGACATGACAAAAAGCACCAAGTACACACTGTAAAGAGGTCATGTAGATGTCACAAAAAGGCACCCAGTACACACAGTAAATGTGGTTGGCATTAAGAAGGGCATCCAGCTGTAGAAACCAAGTCAGAAACAGTTCTGTGTGAGCAAGACGCAGTCACCTGACCCAACTTTCAGGATAACTTGTCTAACCCATGCTAGTGAGGAAAAATGGATGTTAAATGATGATGATGATGATGATGGGTGGATTGGGAAATATCAATTCTTACCTCATCAGCTCCAATATGGAAATAATGACTCCGAGGATGAAGTGTGAGCATTTGATCAATCATCATCTTTACTGTATCTAAAGACTCTGAAAGTAAACAACAGACTCTTGGTGATTTAATGACTAACAATCAACCTTCAACCTTTACCACACCCACTTCTGTAGCTACAGTTAAATAAACAACACACTCCTGATGAGTGGTTGATGGTGTGATTGGTACCATCCAACACAATCATGGAATTGTTCCAATTTATCAGTTTTGGTGGTGAGGTTTCTTTATTGTTCTACATCTTTTATTTCCTGTGTAGATAGAAGACATGAGAGAGAGAGAGAGAAGTATATACCCAAACCAGAGATCTGATCCAAACACTTGCAATAGAGTGGACTACTCTAAAGGTACTAAATTACCAGGTGGTGGTATTAAACCAAGTAACAGATTGTCTATAATCAAAGGGCCAGGTGGTGGTGTTAAACTGGGTGACGGATTAAGTCTACCACCCAAGGGCCAGGTGGTGGTGTTAAACTGGGTGACGGATTAAGTCTACCACCCAAGGGCCAGGTGGTGGTGTTAAACTGGGTGATGGATTAAGTCTACCACCCAAGGGCCAGGTGGTGGTGTTAAACTGGGTGATGGATTAAGTCTACCACCCAAGGGCCAGGTGGTGGTGTTAACTGGGTGACGGATTAAGTCTACCACCCAAGGGCAAGGTGGTGGTGTTAAACTGGGTGATGGATTAAGTCTACCACCCAAGGGCAAGGTGGTGGTGTTAAACTGGGTGATGGATTAAGTCTACCACCCAAGGGCCAGGTGGTGGTGTTAACTGGGTGACGGATTAAGTCTACCACCCAAGGGCCAGGTGGTGGTGTTAAACTGGGTGACGGATTAAGTCTACCACCCAAGGGCAAGGTGGTGGTGTTCAACTGGGTGATGGATTAAGTCTACCACCCAAGGGCCAGGTGGTGGTGTTAACTGGGTGACGGATTAAGTCTACCACCCAAGGGCCAGGTGGTGGTGTTAAACTGGGTGACAGATTAAGTCTACCACCCAAGGGCAAGGTGGTGGTGTTAAACTGGGTGATGGATTAAGTCTACCACCCAAGGGCCAGGTGGTGGTGTTAACTGGGTGACGGATTAAGTCTACCACCCAAGGGCCAGGTGGTGGTGTTAAACTGGGTGACGGATTAAGTCTACCACCCAAGGGCCAGGTGGTGGTGTTAAACTGGGTGACGGATTAAGTCTACCACCCAAAGGCCAGGTGGTGGTGTTAAACTGGGTGACGGATTAAGTCTACCACCCAAGGGCAAGGTGGTGGTGTTAAACTGGGTGATGGATTAAGTCTACCACCCAAGGGCAAGGTGGTGGTGTTAAACTGGGTGACGGATTAAGTCTACCACCCAAGGGCAAGGTGGTGGTGTTAAACTGGGTGACGGATTAAGTCTACCACCCAAGGGCAAGGTGGTGGTGTTAAACTGGGTGATGGATTAAGTCTACCACCCAAGGGCAAGGTGGTGGTGTTAAACTGGGTAATGGATTAAGTCTACCACCCAAGGGCAAGGTGGTGGTGTTAAACTGGGTGACGGATTAAGTCTACCACCCAAGGGCCAGGTGGTGGTGTTAAACTGGGTGAAGGATTAAGTCTACCACCCAAAGGCCAGGTGGTGGTGTTAAACTGGGTGACGGATTAAGTCTACCACCCAAGGGCAAGGTGGTGGTGTTAAACTGGGTGACGGATTAAGTCTACCACCCAAGGGCAAGGTGGTGGTGTTAAACTGGGTGACGGATTAAGTCTACCACCCAAGGGCAAGGTGGTGGTGTTAAACTGGGTGATGGATTAAGTAAAAAAACACAGAAGACAAAGAGTTGTAAGAAATATTGCAAAGCACCACACCCAATACTCTAACAATTCTACCCCTCCACTGTCCAGAACTGCTGGTTTATTAACACCAAAAGTTAACTGATAGGAGAAGTGAAGAAATGTGACTTATTCACCTGGATAGGTAGGACAGAGAAAGTTAACTGACAGAGGGAAGAGGTGTGACTTATGAACCGGGATGGGTAGAACAGGGAAAGTTAACTGATAGAAGAAGGAATAAATGTGACTTACTCACCTGGATGGGTAGGACATAAAGATGTAGGATAAGCTGCAACCTCACGGATTTTCTCAAATTTTTCATGTTTCAATACAAACTGTAATACAATGATTTAGTGACAGCTAAAGTGACATGGCTGGACATATATAGTTGTAGATATATAAGGCACTAGATATATAAGGTACCAGATTTATGAGGCACTAGATATACAAGGTACTATATATATATATATATATATATATATATATATATATATATATCATCATCATCATCATCATCATCATCATTTTACGTCCGCTTTTCCCTGCTTGCAAGGGTGGGACGGGTCTTATTCAGCACAGCATCTCTCCACTCGTCATCTCCCCCGTGAGCTTCAATGATCTGAGGTCTGTTCTCACCACCTCCGCCCGTGTTTTTCGTGGTCTACCTCTACCACGTCTTCCTTCAACTGGCATTTCCTGGCACTTCTTCACCCATCGGTCATCCTCCATGCGCATCACATGTCCATACCACCTCAGTCTCCTCTCAGACACAGTTTCTCTCTCAACACATTTATGCTGGGTCATTCACGCACATTTACACTGCACATCCAACGGAGCATGCTTGCCTCATTTCTCTCCAGCCGTCGCATATCCTCTGCAGTTGCTGCCCATGTCTCACTACCATGCAGCATCGCGCTCCTCACACAGGCATCATACAACCAGCCTTTCGTATGCAGGGAGAAACCCTTCTTCGTCAACAGAGGAAGCAGCTCCCTAAACTTCTTCCAACCCGTCCTTATTCTAGATACTATGGCCTCGGAACACCCTCCTCCCATGCTAATCTGATCTCCTAGGTACCGGAAGCTATCCACCACTTCTATAGCGCCCTCCTGCAAAATGTGTCTATCAATGCGACTTCTACTGTCTAATTTCCCTGTACATCTACTGCATACATATATATATATAGATTTTGAGTTTATGTTGGCTGTATACCAACACCTCAGTATGCAGGCTGGAGCACTCGACGAAGTGCGCAGGTTGGTTTGGTTACTTTGGAGTAGTGTAAAATAAAGTTAAATAAAAAGTCAAATGATTAAAATTTAGCTTCGTTTATTACTGCTATATATATTTCAGTGACAGCCATCTTTGGTTGTGACCTCTTCAGGCAGTTTGAATTAGTATGGTATAGACAAGTACATGTGTTGTTGAGGTGTATAATATTGTCAATACTCTGATATGCCCAGTTCCTGGTTGGGTTGTTATTTCACTGAGGAACTGGAATCATATATATATATATATATATATATTTATATATATATATATATATATATATATATATATTTATATATATATATATATTTATATATATATATATATATATATGTATATATATATATATATATATATACATGGTAGTAAACATACTTTAAGTGACCAAAAGTAGAGAATTCCAGAGATTTACATACCTCAGACATGGAAGTGTGTGGCCTAGTGGTAAGGGTGCTGGACTTATGACCATAACGTTGTGTGTTCAATTCCTGGACTGGGTTGTGTGTTGTGTTCTTGAGCAAAACACTTTATTTCATGTTGCTCTAGTATACGCAACTGAAAATGAGTACCAGCAATAGCCGGGAGTTTAACCCTCCGATGGACTGGCGTCCTGCCCAGGTGGGAGTATTGTACTCTCAGTCGCTTAACACCATGGAAACCGGGATAAGCACTGGCCTGATGAGCCTCCTGGCTTGAGACAGACTTTAGACTAGACATATCTCGAAGTGACCAAAACTATAGAATATCAGAGATTTACATACCTCAAACTGTCCAACACTAGAGAATTTCAGAAATTTACATACCTCAAAATGACCAAATGTTTGAATCAATGGAATAACTTCCAAATGATTTTCTTCTGCCAATTGTTGTATTCTTTGTATATCATCTTTGCTGAAAGAAATAAGGTGAAACTGTTTAGTGTTGGAGTTAATAAGAGTGGCTATCATTATTTTCTAATTAGAGCAGTAAATTGGCAGTTGGTGATAAAAGAGGCATCCAGCTAGAAAAAACTTGCCAAACTAAGGGTCAAGAGAACTCTCCAATTGTGTCAGCGATATGACAACTTCCTTAGTGCTGGTGCCACAAAAATATACTCAGGGTTCTTTGTAGAGGAAGTGAGAGTATATGTAAGTGAGATGTGACCAGCCTCCCTGAGGGTGGGGTCAGTACTTTTGATTAAGTACTGACTTCACTAGTGACAACTCATCCAACCCTTGCTAGCAGGGAGAACAGTTTTCAAATGCTGCTGCTGATGATGATTATTAAAGCATAGGACCAAATGTCTTGCTGTATTTGTTTCGGTGCTTTATACTCTGATTTCAAATCCTGCTAAAGTCAAGTTTTTCAATCACCATTTCAGAGTTGATAAAATAAAGTACTGGTCCTGGACAGAGGATTGGCAGATTTGTTTGAGTGTTGGATGAGATATTTTGCAGTATTTGTGTTCTGTGTTGTGCTGTGGCACTTTGTCAGATGTACAGACAGACATACTGACATAAATACAGGCATAAAGACACAATAAATAGACAAATTGAGAGATATAAAGGCAGGGATCAATTGATAGATAGAGACTGAGGCAGACCAATAGATAGATAGATAGACAAATAGACACAAAGACAGAGATCAATTGATAGCTAGACAGATAAACAGACAGAGATATAAAGGCAAAGACTGATTGATTGATAGATAGATTGACATACAAGGACAGAGACAAATTGATAGATATATATGTTTCTTTTATTTGCCACCAGGGCATCAAAAGTGGGACAAGTACAATGGGGGGAGTTTACAAAACAAGGCGTCCTCAATAAGGAGGAGGCAATAACAATATATAAAAATAAAATAAAATATAACAAAAAATAAAATTTATAACAAAGTCCTCAATAGAGAGGAGGCGCCTTGGGGGGTCGCACACACACCCGAAAAAAGTGTGCAACCCTTCTCCTCAGGAGCACAGAGAAGGGGTGCTCCCTTGGTCTTTCATCTTCCTCACCTATAGTCTGATGTAGAGTGAAGGCCCATTCACACGGGCCATTCTCGCCACTTTCACCCATCTTTCATAGAAACGGCTGGGGTGCAGCACCTCTCTCTCCATCCTGATCCTTCTTCCGAAATGATATCGGAAGAAACGGACCAGTTGTTGGCCAGAGAGAAAGGTGTCTGACCTCAGTCCTTTCAGACGCGTCCACCATACAACCTCTTTCGCCATGGCTATTACGCACAGAAACACCGCCTCTCCTTCGTTTTTGAAGAGGGGAGGTGGCTTGATCGTTACAATAGACTCGGTGGTCAACCGGATTGGTCCCACCCTTGACAGCAGTTGTTCGACATAACCCCACAGATCGGCAATGCCCGAGCAGTGTACCAATGTGTGTGCAACGGTTTCCTCGTCGCACACGCATCTGGGACAGATCTTTTTCGATGGGTCCCTACCCGGGCGCCCGTGTCTGTAGAGCCTTTCTCGAACGGGCAGAGCCCTTCTGTAGCATTGCCAGGCCAGGGACCTCTGGAAGTTATCCATGGGTCCCGGGCTGAATGTCCTACCGAACAGGTTGGCCAGTTCGTCTTCCTCCATGCCTAGGGCTTCTCCGAGGGCGTCGTCGCACCTGCTAACCACCAGCCCTCTATAGAATGACGAGGTGGATTCTCCACTGACAGCCGGGTCCGCCTGCCAGAGAGCCGTGAGTGCCTGGGCACACTCGGTGTGCCAGGCGCCCAGTTTTCTCGGTCTTTGCTTGACCCAGGATTGCAGCTCGGTGAGTGAGACGAGTCTGGGAAAGGCTCGCCTCACAAACGGGGCCCACACCGGTTGACCGGAGAGGAATACCTGAAGGTGCCGTAGCCTTAATGCGTGTTTACGTATCATCAGCCACGGCATCCCCAGCCCTCCTTTCGAAGGGTGTTGACAGCAGATGGATCTCCTCACCATAGGAGCCCGCTTCTTCCAAAGGAATTGGAAGAGTGCGCGCTCCATTTTGGCGAGCGTTTCCCTTGGGCAAGGCACCACGGTCAGGCGGTAGTAGATGACGGACGCTATATAAGTGTTCGCCACCTCCGCCTGACCTTTCAGGGACAGTTTGCACTCGGCCCACTTCTGGGTCAGTGCAAACACCCTGCTCGTCACCTCACCCCAGTTCTTCTCCACCTGGAGGTCTGGTCCGAACCAGACCCCGAGCAATTTCACCGGGCCCTCCGTCCAGCGCCCGACGACGCCATCGGAGGGCATCGATCTGCCCCTCCACGTGCCGAGTTGCAGACCGATCGACTTGTCCCGGTTCAGCTTAGCCCCTGTAAACCTTTCGTACACCTCCAGTAAGGTGCCGATTGCCCCGATTTCCGAGGCCGTCGACACCATTACTGTTACGTCATCGGCGTAGGCTGACACCGCTTTCCGCAATCCCGGTTCCAATGGGATGCCCTGCAACAACTCCAACTTCCGCAGCAGTGGCTCTAGAGTCACTACATACAGAAGGGAGGAGAGAGGGCACCCCTGTCGGATGGACCGCGCGATTTCGAACGGCTCCGAGAGGTAGCCGTTCACCTTGACCCTAGAGCAGATGCGGCTGCTGTGCATGGCATTGATCCAGCCCCTGAAAACGGGTCCGAAGCCTGCTGCCGCTAGCACCGCATCCAGGTAACCATGGTCGACCCTATCGAATGCCTTAGATTGATCCAAGTTGATCAGGGCCCCACCAAAGCCGGGTTCGTTCCCAACCCTCTCTATGATGTATCGCATGAGGTGGAGGTTATCGTGGATGGACCTGGACGGGATAGCACATGTCTGCGCATCTCCCACCAGATTGCCCATGACAAGCGCCAACCTCTTTGCTAGCACCTTGGCCAAAATCTGTAACTCTGTATTTAGCAGAGTTATGGGCCTGAAATTATTTATATCGTCCCCCTTGTTCTCGTCCTTCCTCACTAGCGTGACTACGCCCTTGGTCACAGCACAGGGAATTCTCCCGTTCTGTCGCCAGTTGCAGTAGACCGCCTCGAGGAGTTCGGGGAACAAGTCCGGCATAGCTAGATATAGTTCGTATGGAAGACCATCGAGACCTGGGGATTTGCGTTTGCCGCATTGGCTCAGCACGTCCTCTATCTCAGCGGCTGAAATCGGCTCCTCGCAGGACTTCGCCTCCCTGCTTCCGAGAGACGCGGCAGGCCGTCGAGGTATGGACCGAAGTCCACGTCCCCAACCGGCCCCCCGCCCCTTCCGAACAATTCGGCAAAGTGCTTTTGAAAAGCCTCGCACATCTACTTAGGTTCAAGGATCACCCGTCCATCCTGGTCTCGCAAAGACCGGATAGTGGATCTGCTCCCTCTTTTGGCTTCTGTCACGCGGGCCCAGCTAACAGCTTTGGTCCCCTCGTTTCCCAGAGCACGTATTTTGCTTCGGACGATGCAGCCTTCGTGTTTCGCGTCGAAGAACTGGCCCAGGGCCGTTCTCGACGCTATCACTCTGGCCACGTCGCCGCTTCTAATTGCCTCTTCTACACTATCTACCAACTCCCTTTCCTTCCTATTTCTATTGGAGGCTAACTCCTTACTAAACTCCTTACTATAGAGACTACTCTAATCTCTCTTTTGAGAGATCCCCACCACCTGCTGTTGACGATGGCGCCCGTCAACCGCTCCTTAACTAAAGTGCTAATCCGGTTCCTGTAAGCCTTACTTGGCGGTAAGGACAAGTTGAGCTTCCAGTAACCGGGTCCCTGTCTATGAGTTCTGTCAAGGTTGACCATGCAGGTCACTAATTTGTGGTCTGAATAGCCAACCATGCGCATTTTTGGACAACTTAAAAAGTCCTTATCCTTAATTCTAACTAAGAACCTATCTAGGTACGACCTAGATGTTCCGCTACGATTTGCCCAAGTCCAGGTTGGCGCAGTCGGAAAATCTAGTCGATATCTATCGGCCAGGTCAAATCGACCGATTAACCCTTTGAGGCTATTACACCCCTCTCTATCGGGACAGGCCCCTACGTAGTCCCAGCGTGCATCTAGGATACCATTCCAGTCCCCCACTAATAGCAAGGAGCGGGACGTCCCTAGAAAAGTCTCCAGACGATGGAAGAAGTCCGGCCGCATTGACCCGAAAGGGCCGTAGGCGGCTACCAACCTAAACGCTCCGCTTTACCACTGCCAAGATCCAGAACCACTAGTCGACCCTCCGGATCCAAATGTACCATTTGTGTTGCGAGACCCATTGATAGATATATAGATAGATAGATAGGCAGTCAGACAAACAGACAGATAGATTTCAACATTGTCCCTCTCTTCAACTCAGATTAACTTAGAAATATATTTTTTTTAATTATCTCACCTGTAAGCATTTTTAGCAGCCAATTCTTTGAGGTTATCTTGGTATGGAAACATATCTTCATATTCTATTAACAGACTAGTTGCACCCCATCGATGGAATAAGGGAAATATCTGGATAAATAAAAAGGTCTCATTTAATATAGACTTCTGGATGTTGTGGCATGATGAAAATATTAGGGCACTGGAGTGTCTTTTGTTCAATTCCTGCTGGGGTTGACTTTGCCTTCATAAAATATGTACTATCTATATATTAGGTTGATAAAATAAGTATCAGTTATGTATTAAGGTTGCAAAAATAAGTACAGACACACTGGTGTGTGAAACAAATAGGTGTATTTATGAGGAGGGTATTGTCATAGGATCTGAAAATGTCACTTACGTCAGCAAAATAACTGATTCTTGGTGGAGCTCCTTTTAAGTCCAAGTGGACTGTGCTGTAAACAGAAAATATCAAATATTTAATATACCACCCTACAGCTATATACACTGACTATATATATCGATGGTTTTATGCACTAGTTGTTTTGTTTATTGGTGGGTTTGTTTTCTAATTGTATTATTTACTAATAGGGTATTCAATAATTACTTTGCATTTGTTCTAGATTTATGTATTTGATGGTCCTACTTGCTTATATATATATACAGGGTGTGGACGATATTTGTTCGCAATTTTCAACTGCTAATTTTATGCAAATTCTTTTTACTTCCGTTGTCACTCTTGTCTTCATAAAAACAGTGACTATATTTCCATTATTTATTTTCAGAATAATTGATTATGAATAATTTTGAACCTCCAAATTTGTGGAAGAGACACAGAGTTCTTCTTGGAATCTGCGCCGGGAAGACAAATAAGGCCAGGAGATCAACTCCCAGAACAACAGGTGGCTTGCTGTCTCATCCAAAGACGTGCTCAGAGTCATGCAGACAAAGTTTCCAGCGACAACATTGGTCTTAGGTGTCGTCATGCCACCGCACTTCTTCCCTGAGGGCCTCAAGCTGAACACCAATGGCTACATCCGCGTTCTGATCGAGGTAGTAAAGCCCTGGATCGACCAGGTAGCTGCAGGTAGGCCGTACATGTGGCAGCAAGTCTCAGCGCCCTGCCATACCAGCCGAAAGACCCAAGCCTGGCTGTCAGAGAATTTGTCGACCACACTTCACCTGACATCTGGCCTCCCAGCTCGCCTGACTGCAACCCCCTCGACTTCTTTGTGTGGGGCGCAGTGGAACGAGACACCAACAGATCTAGCTGCAATATGAAAGACGATCTGAAGGCCAGGATCACAAATGCCTTTAGGGGCCTAAGTCGGGGACAGTGACGAAGGCCTGTAGCCGGTTCCGAGGCCGCTTTGAGCCCGTCATCAAAGCCAATGGCGGGTTTATCGAGTAAGATCTAAAGAACAAGTCATGAAGACAAACTGACCCAAGTTTGATAAATAAATCTTAAAAAATAAAACTACTGTGTTATCTTTTCCTAGACAGTAATCTTGCGAACAAATATCGTCTGCACCCTGTATATATTTATACGCACACACACACACACATATATATATCATCATCAACATCATCATCATCATTTTACGTCCGCTTTCCTTGCTTGTAGTTCTAAACAATTTAATTTAATTTTATATAATTTTACAATTTGGTTTTGTAGATCTCTCTCTCCCTCTCTCTCTCTATATATATATATACAACAATATTATACAGACTATTTTCGAACCTTCTCCAAACCTACATAGTGAGGTTCCATTGTAGACAATTTATTATACTTACTGGTGAAAATCTGAAGAACTATTCATTGCAGAAAAATCTGGAAAATATAATAAATAAAATATAAAACCTCTATAATTATTACTGATTAACAAAAAACGTGTACACGTTTATTTCAACAGAATGCATGCAAATAAACACAATTTATCTGAAATAAGGTGTGAATATGACAATATCTAACGCACTTAACCCTTTAGCATTTAAACCGGCCATATCCGGCCAGAATTCTCTCACTCCTTTCTGTTCAAACCGGCCATAACTGGCTGCTCATACTGATGTTTAAGTATTGTTCTCAAAATAAATAATATCAATATTAATAATATAAATAATATCAAAATCTCATAGATTCGATATTATGTGAGATAATTGTGTGAAATTAAGTGTTTACCATGAAAATACAATAGTAAATATAGAGTAATGTAAATGCTAAAGGGTTAAAGACCTTCATAGTCTAGGAACAGTAAGATAATCAATGATATCAATCTCAGTACTTGACTGCTTTTTTTAATTTATCAATTCTAGAATATCAAAAGTTAAAATCGACTCCAATGAAATTTTAAGATACCAGGAATTATATTTTTTTAACCTGTGGCATTTAAGGGAGCTGGGTTGTTAAAAACAAACTTCTTGTCATTGTTGGCGGTGCGACTTACTAACGAATTTGGTGATGCTCCTTGTGAGAGTGCTTGGCTATTCCAGCGTCTTAGCCTTGCTATCACTCACAGCAATGGTGTGTTGGCTTACTTCAAAAATTATTAAAGGGAAACTCTTAGTGACCCTTGTAGTGGCTGTGATTGAGTATATGTCTTCTACTTTTAAGACTCTCACCTCCGTCACTGATGTTTGTATGTATTCTGTAGAAATATACTTATACAATACCAAGAAAAAGTGCCCCAAAACGGGGAGATTTTGAAAGCTCTACCTATTTTCACAAGAGAAGACATCTCTCATTCACCCAAAATGGGTGGGAGATCTCCCCGTCGGACGGGGAGAGTTGACAGGTCTGATGTCTACTGTATTGTTCTGTTCTC
Source organism: Eledone cirrhosa (assembly GCA_964016885.1). Taxonomy (NCBI): domain Eukaryota; kingdom Metazoa; phylum Mollusca; class Cephalopoda; order Octopoda; family Eledonidae; genus Eledone; species Eledone cirrhosa. Next base: position 301,045,470 of record OZ024742.1, on the reverse strand, counting down.
TTTTTGCAATGATTCATAATAATTCATGATAATTTAAATAGATCATACATACAGGGAGTGTTCTCGTGTCTATGTGTATTTCTATGTGCTCGTGTTCATGCATGTATGTGTAGGTGGATTAACAGAACTAAGCTTAAAGGCATGTCAACCATGACCATCTCAACATTTTGTTTACGAGAGTATTACATGATTACATTATCTAAGGTGGATTGGCAGTATCGGTAGAGGGTCGGACGCCATGCTTTCCAGCATAGTTACGTCCCTTTACGATCTGAGTTCAAATCCCGCCGAGGTTGACTTTGCCTTTCATCCTTACGGGGTCGATAAAATAAAGTACCAGTAATGCACTGGGTAATTGCTGGCCTTGTGCCTAAAGTAGAAACAATTATCTAATGTGTCCCTCTTCTTTTAAGAGTGAGGGAGATTTGGTGTATGAGTGTGCAAGCAAGGTCCCAAAATTTAAGACAGTCGAAACAATGGGGAATAGGGCACCCCAATCCTTTTAATGAAAATAGATCGAACAATGATTATATATATATAGTGCACTTTTATGTATCCTATATATATTGTGTTACATAAAAGTGCACTAAGTGTATATATGCATATAATGGACACGGAGTGTATATATCCATATAACTGACAGTGAGTGTATATAATCATAAAAGTACACTGAGTGTCTATAGGCATATAATTCGTACACCAGCAAACAATTCGTAGCGTTCGAGAAGGAAACTTTAATTTTTCTAATAAATTTTTACCTCACGTTTGTAGTACTGAGTTATCTCCCTTACATCTATTATAACCGGTGAATGCTCAGTAATGTTACTATTGTTTTGTTAACTCTTGACGTCCTGTACCATATAAAACCACATTAGCAGTGAGGGCGAGACCTGTATTAACTCTTAATGTCCTGTGCCACATAAAACCATATTAGCAGAGAGGTAGAGAGCTGTATTAACTCTTAATGTCCTGTACCACTTGAAACCACATTAGTAAGTTATTCTTGAAAAGTACAAAACAGCACTATGACTGCATTACATTAAAAAGATTTCTTATAAATGATTCAATGGATTTGCAATGTTAATGTGAATGAATGACAAAGCATGGATGTGCTGAGAGAAAAGCTGGGTTTAAGAGGAATCAGATATATTATACAAGAGAAAAGACTAAGCTGGTATGGACATGTGATAAATATAGATGTCGAACATTGGGTGAGCAAGTGCCAAGAAATCTCAGTAGAAGTAAGCTGCAGCAGAAGAAGATCAATGAAAACCTGGGCAGACACACACACACACACATAAGCAATGCTCCTGTCTATGGCCTTTGTCTGCCAAAACAGTCCTATTTATGGAGTTAATAGTGTCATGGAATGGCAATACTGAAAGAGCAGATTACAGGAAATGATTAAAATAGAAGAAAGTCAGGGTGCCATGTGAGGTATGAGACTAGCAGTGTACAGTATTCCCTGTGGAGGAGAGTTGAGGATTTGTAACTAGATTCATAATATTCTATCTGATTACGATATCAAACCAGTGTGAGAACTGCTGAGAAAAGCATGGATATTGCAGAGATATGTTAGAGAGTGATGAGCATGGATGATAGTTGCTGGGTGAAGAAGTGCCAGGAAATCCCAGTGGAGGGAAGTTGTAGTAGACGTAGACCTGAGCAGAGGTGAAGAGAACTGATCTCAAATCGCTGAGACTCACAGATGAAGGAACGTGTTGAGTGGAGAGATGCTGTGCTAAAAAAGACCCATCCAATCCATGAAATCATTGAAAAATGAATGTAAGAATGTTAATGATGATGATATATCATCATTATCAATACTGCAATTTAACATCTGTTTTCCTTGCCTACATGGATAAAACAGGCTGTCACATTATGAAGCTATACAAGTCAGGTGACTATGTTTTGCTCATATGCCCATTTTGGCTTGGTTTCCTATGGCTCAATGCTCTTCTTAATGTCAACCACTTTAAAGTGTGTACTTGGAACTTTTTGTCATGACACCTACATGACCACTTTACAGGGTGAACTAGGTGTGTTTTATTGTGGCTCCAGCATTACCATTTTGAGTGCTATGCAGGTGCTAGTGCCATCCAGTCTCCACTGTAAAGTAGTAGTGCTTGTGCTATGATAAATGCTCCCAATACACTCCAAAAATCTCAGAATATGACAACTCATAAAAAATAGATGCAAAACAGTGATGATGATGATATAATATTCAAGTGTTTGTGTATGTGTCACTATAAACACTTATGCTGTATGGATTGAATTTTTCAATCATCAACACCAACACAAGCACTATCAACACCAAAATCAATCACAACCAACACCAACACCAAAACACAACGGGTAACCCTGGTAACCAGTAATTATATAGTACTTCCTCCTACCTCACTTCCATTATTACATCTTATCTACATTACCACATTACACTGTAAAGTGTTCATGTAGGTGTCACAACAAAAAGCACCCAGTTCACACTGTAAAGTGGTCATGTAGGTGTCACAACAAAAAATACCCAGTCCAGTGTAAATGTGGTTGGCATTAGGAAGGGCCCCATGTCTTGCTCATACAGAACTAATTTTAGCCCCAAGCTAAATCAATTCTGTATGAGCAAGGCATGGTCACCTGACCTGGCTTGCTTCACAATGGGACAACTTGTCTAACCCATGCTAGCATGGAAAAATGGACGTTAAATGATGATGATGATGATGATGATGATGATGATAGAAATAAGACAACTATTTCTTACTCTCACAAAACAGTTCATTTCTGGTGTTATTTTACTTTATATTTGTTGAGGATAATAGTTGATTGTTGCAGCTATTGTATTTACCTACAAACTCAGACAGTATAGTACATTGTCATTATTTAAGATGTCTTAATGGCGGTGGATTGGCAGTATCGGTAGAGGGTCTGACGCCATGCTTTGCAGCAAAGAGTTACGGCCTTTATGGTCTGAGTTCAACTCCCGCCGATAAAGCACCAGTAATACACTGGGATAATTGCTGGTCCTGTGCCAAATGTAGAAACAATTATTTAAGATGTCTGGAAAGAAACCATCATGTGGAAGTGAAGGCAGAATTACACTTAATATCAAACTTGATATTTTGAAAAAGGCTTGATGTGGGAAAAAATAAAACAAAATACAAAAACAAAAAACAAAAAAACAGAACAGCCACATTACCACATTAAAGTTTGCAATGTCTACAATGGGAACAATCATCATCGTCATCATCACGACTGTTTAACGTCCAGTTTTCCATGCTAGCATGGGTTAGACAATATGTGACAATATAGAGCAAATTAAGTCAAGTGCTCAATCAGCTAATCCATTAACTGCTCAGACATCATTTTTTTCATAGATTTAACCCTTTCATGGTCACATTTCCAATGAAATACACCATATTTTAGTTAATTAATGAAGAATGTTTAGAGATTTACTAAAATAATTTATCATTTCATTACTAAGATAGTAACTTAATGTAAGGTTTTTATATAAAATTATGTTAGAAGATTTAAATTTAAATCGGAAACCTTTAAAATGAGTGGTGTTATTTCATAGAACCAAAGCCAGTTTGGACCAGGTTGGTTACTAAAGGGTTAATGTGATGCTTAAATGGTATGGCTCTTGTATGTATGGATCGAAAATCTGACTTGCACGATAAGCACGATGGTAATTAAAAAAAAACCCTAAAGATTTGTATAACAATTTGCAGAAAAAGGAAGGTGAAATTTCTAAAAAAAAAACAACCTTTTCTAGCTAGTAAAGGCTGGTTTGAAAGGTTGAAGCACTTGAATGTGCACAAAATTAAAATGGCTGGTGAGGCTGCTACTAATTATCATGAGATGAAGAAAATGATTGCTGAAGGGAGCTACACACCACAACAAGTATACAATGTTGATGAAACTGCCCTTTTATGGAAGCGCATGCATGCTACAACTTTTATTTTGCAAGAAGAAAAACCAATACCATGATTTAAAGCTTTTAAAATCGTCTGACACTTCTTCTGGGAGGAAATACCGGTGGTGATATTAAATTAAAACCCCTACTCATGTACATCACTCCAAAAATCTAAGAGATTTGAAGGGTCATGCAAAGTTTAATCTATCACTGATTTGGAATTCAAATAGAAGGGAAGACTAAGAGATTTTTTTAAGCTAGTATGTGTGGCCCAATTGTTAGGATGTTCGACTGACGCCTATACGATCGAGAGTTCGATTTCAGGTGGTTCTTGAGCAAGAAACTTTATTTCATGTTGCTCCAGTCCATTCAGCCATAATTTAACTTGCACGTTAATCTCACGAACAGGCTGGTCCGTTGGTCGAACAACTAGAACACTTCGTTGGAACCAACGGAGGTCTACCCCACTCCACCTACACCACTGTACACTATAGGGTCAAAACAGTCTTAATTACAAAATTAAGACTGTTTACTTCGAGGCGACGGATGCATGGTGTGTGTGGGAACATTTACATTGTTATGAGATTGACAGAAAGGAGATAGGGCACCTGTCAATGAATGAAAGGCTTGTTATTAACGACAGCTAAGGTAGATATGTAGGGAGCCGGTTACAACTTCGAATAATTCAGTCTTTTTACATTAATAGTTTCGTAATTAGAAAAAGCCCCCAAAACAGTATCTGAAAAAATTCGATAATTTCGTTAGGAAAATTATACTTACAAATCAATCAGATGTACATATATAGAAATAATTTCCTGTGCTTGTTTAAGTTTGTTATAAGATTAAAATGTTTAATACTATTCGTCTGTTGAGTTTATTTTCGTTTCAATGATTTTAGAAAGGGGGGATTTAAATAATAAATTTGTGATATCTAAAATGTTTTTCTCTGCTATACAGACATTAAAGAGTAGATGTTGTGGTCTCTAAAATCAGTATTCAGCTCTCGATAAGACTCGAACCCAAAGTCTTGTAGTCGATAGTCAAACACTTTACAACTAAGCTAACATCTCATTAAGAACTGCAATCACATTAAATAGTGCGAAACAGCTAGAATACTTCTTCATATCTAAATATAAATATTGGATACATGCAATCTTTTAGTTTCAGAGAATTATAATTTTTTCCTGTGTGTTTGTCCCGTGTCACCACTTGAATGACCCGGTCAGGTGAGAACGAGTCCGGACCGGATGTAGAATTACTATTTTTCCTAAGCGACCTGTCAGCTACAAGATGGCGGCATCGTTGGAACAATATGTGACCACCGTAACTCATCTCTCAGAACAAGGTGAGAATTTCAACATCATTGCATTGTTTTTATTTATAAACTACAAACACAGAAATTTCACTTTAACAAATTTCTATGACTGGCATTTTCTATAGAAATACAATTTATAGACAGGTGAGCGTTAAAAGCCTCAGTTTCACCTACCTCACTCTGCTTCATTATACACAAACGATGTGGATTTTTACCAGCTTCACAGAATAGACGAGAAAGACAAAGGGTTAGGCAAACACATTCTGGGAGGCATACACATAGATAAATACATAGAGATATCTATATTGTATATACATATATGTAGATAAATTTAGACACGGGAACATGAAATAAATATATATAAGGGTAGATAGATAATAAGCGATTAGATGGATATACAGATAAACAAACGTTAATAATAATATTCTAGTAAATGGACATACAGATAAACATTAATAATGGTTTCTAATTTAGGCATATTTTCTTTTTTCTTATTTTTTGGGAGGTAAGTCTATAATGTGTCGACCCCAGTATTTGACTCCTACTTTATTTTATCGACCCTGGAAGTATAACAGGCGAAGTTATAGCGAATAGCTGTTGATTTTTCTGTCAGCTTCGACAACATATATATGCGCATATGTATATGCATCATATATATATATATATATATATATATATATATATATATATATGTATGTGTGTGTATACATACATATACACAATTTTATAGAACATACAGGTATGCAAATTCCCCGCACACTTACACACACTCTCATATGTATTTGTATATATATATCCATCTATGTATGTATGTATGAATGTATATATCTATCTATGTATGTATGACTATGTAATAAGATCTGATAATGCCCGACAGGAAGATTGGTTGATAAAGATAGCTATAAGTAATTTATGTTGCATACATTCTTCAATTAAGATTACTAACCATATATCTGCTATATATTGGAATCCTTTTGTCTATTTTAATTAATGTTACATTTTTTTTACACACAAATATATATAAAGTTATATCTGTATACATACAGAGTGAGTAACCGATACTGCACCAATGTGTACATAAAAACATTTTTAATATGTAAACATGCCAGAAAAAACGGATTTCCCTGTATATTGAAAAAATGAAAAACACCGTAATCGATTTTCAGACCTAATTGAGCCTTCATCAGAAACCGTATATATCATCCAAACAACCACAAGGAAATACGTATTTGATGGGGTTATATACCCATTTGCTCTTATTATTGTTCTGAAATAGACGTACTAATTTGCATATAATTAGCGCTCGTGTTGTTAGTTAATTTATATATGTATCTATACTACCGAATTCTGTCCAGCCAAGTTAGCGTGGTTTCAATTAGCGATTAAGACCCACTTATAGCCTGAGAGAAAGTCATGTAGACCACAGCCCCCCCCCCCCCCCCATTCCCTCTCAAAATTCGGGCATTTCTGTTCTTGTCTAATCCTTATCTCTGCTAGACACTTTCTTTACATCTTTGACAATGTTACTTCTAAATTCTAATGTTATCCTATCACTGCTCTGATCCTGATGTCATCTCATTCCTTCTTTGGTACCTTCCAACGATATGTTTTTATTGAGGCAAAGTATAAACTTTAGCTTTTTTTCGTTATTCGTAATTAAAATAGGCACAATCCTATTTTAAGGTTCCAACAAAGTGAAAGTGCAATGTCGAGACAAAATTCAAATCAGAAAAGGGAACAACAAAATATTCTTTCTGTTTTTGTGGAAAGAACGAAATGTGCCTATTTTGTTTATATATGCTGCTATAAAGATACGGGCGTATTTTCTGTTAGAATCTAAACTATAATAAAATAGGGAGTGCGGGACTGCGTCCAGAATATATATTTTTATCCCGTTTGTAAAATAAGTTGGATTACTTTGAATAAATAATGAATGAATATTACATAATTTATCTACTAAATTTCGTTAAATATAAATAATTAAATATAAACGATTAAATATAAATAATTTTGTTGCTTATTTTTTAAGATTCACTTCTTTAAAATTTTCAAATGTCAACACTTCCGGTTAGCGATCCCTTAAATAAACATTCATATATTTCCGTCACTAATTTTCTCCTAATGCAGATTATATATAATATCGTCTTTTTTTAATGTATCATGGATTACGTTACTGATTACATAAGACAGTGTAACGCAGTTTCGTTCGATTTCTGTGTATATTGTCAATTACGATTTTATTTGATATATCATATCTACATGCATATATACTTGCGTATAATATCAATATGCACACTATACACGCTAGCAGAAAACTAACCTTCGAGTGGTTTTTCTACTAGTAACTTTGTCTGAAACTGAAAGAAAAAAATGTGAATATGATTTCCACTACATTTGTCTTTTCCTATTTTAATTATTTAATTACAATTTTCACAAATACTATATATATTTCATTGCATTTAACAGTATATGCCTTCTGTTTTAAGTATAAATTTAATTTGTAAGTAGCATATCTAAAGAAACTAATTCTGTTCTGTTTCAATTTTCAACATCTGTCTGAAAAAAATCATTTTCACGGAACCCTAAAATAGGACTTACTAATTACTTTATATTATATGTTATACAATATCCATTGTAAAGTGGTTGGTGATAGGAAGGGCAGACAAAGGGTTGGAAGGACCCTTTTGTCTGGCAAGTTTTGTCTACACCTCAGAAATTATAGTGATAAATTTTTGTAGAACACAGAATGTACTACATCTCAGATATTATAGTGATAAATGCTTGTGTAACACAAGATCTACTATACCTCAGATATTATAGTGGTAATGCTTTAATGTTCAAACCGGCCAGAATTCTCTACCTCTTACTGTTGAAACTGGCTGTAACTGGTTGCTGAAACTGATGTTAAGGTATTGTTCTCAAAATAAATACTTTCAAAATCTCATAGATTCGATATTATGTGAGATAATTATGTGAGGCAAAGCCTTTACCATGAAAATATAATAGTATATATAGAGTAATGTGAATGCTAAAGGGTTAAAGAGTTACTTTCTAAATGTTTCAAAAGTTAAGCTTGCAACAAGCACAAAAACAAAGCAAGATGGCCGACTATACACTGCAGGTTTAAAGTAAGAGTTTCCTTTTCTTATAAACATGTAAATATATATATATACATAAGCTTATATACACATTATTGTCTCTTCTGAGATGTCTGTATCTCTTGCTTGCAGGGAAAATGGATGTTAAACGATGATAGATGGTTTTTGACCCTCATAAGTTAGTTTGCCCTTTGATAGGTTTTCCTTTTCATCTTTCAGGTTGCTCTTGAGTGCTACTGGTAACGTATAACCCAATATAGCCTTTTGCATGGGTCATCATGTTATGAGGCCAGACTGGTCAGGTGATCATGTCCTGCTCATATTCTCCGTTTTTGGCTTGGTTTCTATGCCTGGATGACCTTAATAATAATGAAATTATTGTGTAAAGTGCTCAGGTGCACTACAACTTGTCAAAGGTGTATGTATAGTACATAGAATAATTGTTTCTACTTTAGGCACAAGGCCAGCAATTACCCAGTGCATTACTGGTACTTTATTTTATCGACCCCGTAAGGATGAAAGGCAAAGTCAACCTCGGCGGGATTTGAACTCAGATCGTAAAGGGACGTAACTATGCTGGAAAGCATGGCGTCCGACACTCTACCGATACTGCCAATCCACCATAGAATAATACACAAATGTCAGGGAAGTACATGTGTGTATGTGTTAGCTGTAGTGTTGGCGGATCTCGGGAAGCATGGAGGCCTTAAAGGATGCAGTGTCTCGACAGCTAACAACTGATGCAGGTAGTTTGTTCCATGCTTCAGCAACTCTGAGCGTGAAAAAATGTTTCCGAAAGTCATGGGAACCGTGCTGTTTTCTTACTTTGTGGGCATGTCCACGTGTGTTAGACACATGGAAATCAAAAAGGTACTCAGGGTTGTTGTTGGCAACATGGTTAACAATTTTGTGGGTGTTTACCAAGTCAGTTGCCAGGCGTCGGAGCTTCAATGTATCCATGCCCAGTTATCATCATCATCATCTTCGTTTAACGTCCATTTTCCACGCTAGCATGGGTTAGACAGACCTTCCTAATGCCAAACACTTTACAGCATATACTGGGAATATTTTATAGTGTCACCTGTACTACCACCTTACAAAGTGTATTGGGTGCTTTTCATCATGACACCAGAAGTATCACTTTATACTGGGAGCTTTTTATCTTGGCACCAGCATAACCTTATTACAAAAGGATGCTCAGTGAGTCCTGATCAGAGTGGGGAGGCATTGATGGGAGTGAGGTGTTTAAAATGAGAGGGGTGTAGGCTATATGCTGCCAGCCGTGGGAGAAGACGCACTGGTTCATAAGGGGTGGCTTTAAAACAAGAGTTTGGTGTCTGATATATTGTGGGATATGCCTGGCTTTCCATGTTGGACAGAAAAAGGGCATCAAGGATGTGAGTGTGAAGTGGGGTGGGTGAATCAGAATGTCTGTCCTAGCTTTCTATGCTGGTATGTGTTGGACAAGGAAAGGAAGGTGGGGAAATCAGGTGTATACTGAATATTGTTCCATCTCTCTGCTTCTGCAAGTTTAAGGTGGAGGAAGATGGTCAAGGTTTGTAGAGAGTCAGGAACACACTGGTAGGTGGGGGCTGTCCTCTCTATACTTGTCTTATCCTGTTTCCATGGTAAGGCAAGTTTTCTGTAGCACAGCATGTCACCAGTTGACTCAATCCTGGGTTATTTTCATGAGGTTGGCCTTCACCACATCATCTTAAGTTTTCGTAATACTTCTCTTTCCACTGACTCTGTATTTCTTTGTGCAGCTGTCATCCTCCATATGTATAAATGGTGTTGGTGTATACTAGAGTCGAATATAGCTGACAATGAAATGAAAGTGAATGTTAGACATTGGAAGCTATCCAAGGATTGACGAGTGAATAGCAATCTCAATCAATTTGTAGGTTGTGTTTATGTTCATTATACCATTGTTCAGAACTTTGTAAATCTGAACGACCCCCAATATACATATATAGAGTATTGATAATACTGCCAAAAAAAAAAAAAAATGCTCAATATTAAAAAAAAAAAATCATTTGGAATTTATCAAAAACTCAGCTACCTTCCAATTTCATTTTATTCTTTTTATCACACTATTTTATTCTAATGCTTATTATCATCATCATCATCATCATATCTCTGTCATTTGTAATACTTTAGTCTTTACTCGGTTTACTTTAACCCTTTAGCATTTACATTACTCTGTATATACTATTACATTTTCACAGTAAAGGCTATCTCGCATAAGTTTCTCACATATTATTGAATCTATGAGATTTTTATATTTATTGAGAACAATACCTTAACGTCAGTATGAGTGGCCAGGTATAGCAGGTTTGAACAGAAAAGGTTAGAGAATTCTGGTTGGATAGAGCCAGTTTAATACTAAAGGGTTAAGTTTCATTGATTCCAGATTTTGCTTCCATATCTAAACTTCTTCTCTGTGTCTTTTACTGTTTTGGCTATGAGACCTAGATCATCAGTATACAGGAGCTCCTACAGGCAGCTTCTTTTTAATTCCTTACCTTATGATCTGGAGGATTATAATAGACAGGAGCAGGATAAATATATAAAATCCATGTTTCTGGCTGGTTATTGAAGCTGTAGGATGCATATAGGTCAAAATTAAGAGAAAGGGACAATCTGTCTCTTTCTCTAGAAGAAGTAGTCATGGATTCAAGCATCATCATCACAGAATATTGTAATCAAGGAATTATTAAATTAAATATGTATTTTTATATACATTCTGTATATATATACATTTTGTATTTTTGTTAATCGCTTGTTAAATGCAAGGACCCCATTCAATCATTACCTTCTATCTAGCTACCCAACACCCCTCCCTCCTGCCCCCACGCACCACCATTGCTATTACGTGGACCAATCATAAGCCAGAGCCCCCACGCATCACCAGTATTATTACGCGGACCAATCAGAAGCCAGAGGCCTATACTATCGCTTGCCTGGTTGCCTTTCGATATATGATGGATGGATGGACTGCGGAATCCTGGAGAGTGGAGGAGAGAGAGAGAAAAATCTGGACGCTCAGCGACAATGCCAAAGATAAAGACAAATTCACCTCTTGGACGAGAATGCGAGCACTCCTCATTGTTTCGACCGCGGACGGCTAACATAACCCCATCGCCCCCCGCCCCCACCGCCCCCAACCCCCAAACGCAATCCAAAACTTCAGAGTTGGTACCATAAATGTAGGCACCCTAAAGGGTCGCGCTAACGAGGTTGTAGAAATGCTTGAACGTAAGGAGGTCGATGTTTGTTGTATTCAAGAGACCAGGTGGAGGGGTGGGTCTGCTAGGTTCATTGAGGGTAAAAAACGATGTTATAAGCTTTTCTGGGTGGGAAACGACGATGGGCTGGGTGGAGTAGGAATCATGGTAGCAGAAAAGTGGGCAGATAAGATAATAGACGTAAATAGAGTGAACGACAGAATAATTAAAATACGACTTGTCCTCAATAGAACTACGGTGACAGTAATATCTGCGTACGCACCCCAATCCGGACTGCCCGGCACTATAAAAGACAGATTCTATGAGACACTGATGCTAACTACCTCCCAAATATCCGACAGTGACTATATCATTATCGCAGGCGACCTAAATGGTCACGTTGGACAACATTGTGACGGCTACGACGAAATCCATGGAGGCTATGGGTTTGGTACTAGAAATGAGGAAGGCTCCAGAATCCTGGAATTCTGTGATGCAAATAACCTAACTATCTGTAACACTAACTTCAAAAAACGTGACAATCACCTGATCACCTATAGATCCGGGGAACACACAAGCCAGGTAGATTATATCCTTACCAGAAGACGTGACAGAGTGTCTGTTGTAAACACTAAATCCCTCCCCCATGAAGAATGCACCTCCCAACATAGACTGATAATTAGCGACCTCATAGTCAGGACGAGACGTACTCGACAGCAGAAGAGGACTATCCTCAGGAGAAAAATATGGAAGCTAAAGGACCCCACAGCCAGGAATAAATTTCAAAGCATATTACTTGATGCTTTCGACAGTAAGGAAGAACATTTAGAGTCGGACAATATAGAGGGAGAGTGGGAATTTCTGAAAGCAAACCTGCTGTTGGCGACAGACGAAGTCTGTGGCTGGAGCAGGCCTGTAGGCAGGAGGAGAGTAACATGGTGGTGGAACAGTAAGGTGGAGGGGTCAATTAAGGCCAAAAAGCAGGCTTGGAAAGTATGGCGGGATGGGGGAAGTAGAGAAGACTATCAAGTGGCCAGGAGGGAAGCTAGGAGACAAGTGTACTTAGCAAGAAGGGAAGCTGAGGAAAGAAAGTTCAAGCATGTTCTACAACGCGATGACCAAAAACGTGAGGTGTTCAGGATTGCTAGGCAATGCGTCAAGGAAAACCGTGATATTGTCGGGGAGAAGTGTGTACTAAACGACGATGGCACACTTGCCATCACCGACGCTGATAAGAAGGTAGCTTGGAAGTGTCACTATGAAAGGCTACTAAATGAGGAGAATAAATGGGAGAAAGACAGTCTCCCCCATATCGACCCAATAGAGGGACCAGCAGTGTTAGTCGAGGGGAGTATAATAAGTAAGGCAATCAAGGATATGAAGACGGGTAAGGCGGCTGGGCCTTCGGAAATAGTTGCTGAGATGCTGAAGGCCTCTGGTACGGTGGGACACACCATGGTCACCCGCATAGTTAACCAAGTCGTACAGAATGGGGTTGTTCCGAAGGACTGGCATAGCAGCATCATCGTTAACTGTTATAAGGGTAAAGGAGACGCCCTAGATAGGAGTAACTATAGAGGCATTAAATTAATCGACCAGGTCATGAAGGTCACGGAAAAAGTAATAGCGCAACTAATCAGAGAGAGAATTGACCTAGATGAAATGCAGTTCGGGTTTGTGTCAGGCAAAAGTACCACAGACGCTCTTTTCATAGTACGACAACTACAGGAGAAGTACCTAGCTAAAGGTAAACCCCTCTACTTAGCTTTTGTCGACTTGGAGAAAGCCTTCGACAGAGTCCCCCGCTCCATTATCTGGTGGGCTCTTAGAAAACTAGGCGTTGACGAATGGCTTGTGAGGGCTATACAAGCCATGTATAAAGAAACAGTCAGCAAGGTTAGAATTAACAACGAATATAGTGAAGAGTTTAGCGTAAAAGTTGGCGTCCATCAGGGCTCTGTTCTCAGCCCCCTACTATTTATTATTGCCCTTCAGGCTATAACAGAGGAGTTCAAGACAGGCTGCCCATGGGAACTCCTATACGCAGACGACCTGACACTCATAGCGGAATCAATGGCCGAGCTAGAGAAGAAATTCCAAACATGGAAGCACGGCCTAGAGTCAAAAGGACTTAAAATTAACCTGGCTAAGACCAAAGTACTAGTTTGTAGGAAAGAAAACAAGGCGGCGGTCCCTTCTGGGAAATGGTCGTGCTCGGTGTGTAGGAAAGGCGTAGGTAGAAACTCCATTTTATGTCCTAAATGCAAAGTATGGGTGCATAAAAGATGTAGTGGGATCACAGGTAAGCTAACTAAGAACATAGATTTTACATGTGGCCGGTGTTCTGGTGCAATAAGTAGCAGCAAGTGCCCACAAAATACTAGCTCTTTCAATTGCGCAGAGGGTTCTATAGAAATAGTGGACAGCTTCCGTTACCTGGGCGATAAAATCAGCAGTGGGGGAGGGTGCTCTGAAAGTACTGTAGCTAGAGTCAGAACTGGTTGGAAAAAGTTCAGAGAGCTTATACCACTATTAGCTGCTAAAGGGTTCTCCCTAAAAATGAAAGGCAGGTTGTACGATGCCTGCATACGAACAGCAATGCTGCATGGCAGTGAGACCTGGGCATTGTGTGCAGAGGATATACGCAGACTAGAGAGGAACGAAGCCTGCATGCTCCGCTGGATGTGTAACAGTAATATACGTGAACGGCAAAGCATAAACGAACTAAGGAAAAAATTAGAGATAAGAGGGATCAGATGTTGTTTACTCGAGAGAAGGCTACGTTGGTATGGACACGTGATGCGCATGAAAGTCGATAGCTGTATAACAAAGTGCAGGGCAATAAAGATAGACGGTAGTCACGGAATAGGCAAACCTAGAAAAACCTGGGACGAGCTGATAAACTCCGACATCACACACTTACACCTCTCCAAGACAATGTCACTGGACCGAGACCTTTGGCGGTACTCAGTAACAGAGAAGACCCGCCTTACCTAAATATATAGTAAAACCTACTCCAGCCAGTAGGCATCTCTAACAAAATACACCCCGTCCCACCACCCCCACCCCCACCCCATCTACACCACCCCGTTCTATGTAAAGTTATGTTGGTGCCGCGCCATCGAGGCCGAAACAAATGAGATCGTGTAGGTGTCACGACAAAATAACACACAGTCCACGCTGTAATGTGGCCGTGTAGGCAACACGGTAAAAACCTCCCAGACCCACACTGTAAATGTGGTTGGTGTTAGGAAGGGCATCCAACTGTAGAAAACCTGCCAGACAGTCCTATGCGAGCAACACAATCACTCTTGCCTCAAGTGGGACTACCCCCGTCCAAACCCATGCAAGCGTGGAACACGGACGTTAAACGTTGATGATGATGATGATTCCTTTATTTTCTGACGGCTACTATGCTAGTATATAATACTTATATATGGAATTTAACATGTCCAACTATGTTGGCCATTAGTATGTAGGGTGCTTGAAGTTGTTGGAAACTATGGAATTGGAAATCTTGGTATGATGTACTAAACGTTGACCACACAAACCTCTCAAAGGAGATGACACAATATCAAGTTCTCTGGTGATACACCATACTGCAGAAGACCTGCCTTTCCATGCATACAGAATGAAACAAACATAGAGAGAACAGTCTTCACCAATATCCCTCATACACCTCTCCAACTAAATACTCACCCCTAATTTAAGTACTCCACCTTAGACCTCTTCTACTCACTTCCTCCATCCTCACTCTATGTTGTGCATCCAAAAACAACTTCCTCATCCAACTCCTTCCAGTGTGGAACGGCAGCTTCCACACCACCCCCTTCTAGCCTAGCCCAGCTCGTACCAACGTACAAAGACCCCATGCTAATATGGAAGGCTAGACATGCTCCTATCTTGTAACATGACAAAATGCATGGTCAAAACAAGAACAGAATGTATGAAGAAAACGTGGTCTCTTGTTTGGACCAAGGGGACAGGGAGTAGTTATCTAAGGACTATGCTGATGTACCCCCCCCCCCCCCCCCCCCCCGATACACCTCTCCCATGCACACATGGAAAGCCTGACACTCTCCTCACCTGCTCTCCAACAGTGTTGGTACCATGACAAAAATCATCCAATCCACCCTCTAAGACAGACTTTAGATTGGTGTCACTGCCATCAAAAATCAACTATAAGTTGAATAAGTTTTGACATGTAGGATGTATGTAAAAAAACATGCATTTCTCTGAAAAGTTAGTGTCCACATTTAATTCACTCAGGAACATAAAAATTGGACATCATCAGACTGGTCATAATTTTTATGGTCAGATGAGTGAAAATATAATTTGTTCGTTCTGATGGCTGACTTTGTGTCTGATGTATAGAATTTCACCCAAAGTGCATGGTTGTGGCAACACCTGTGTTTGGGTTATATGTCTAGGAAAAGGATGTTGGTGGCCCCATACACCAGATCAAGGTGTATCATGAACTGTACAGCCTGTTTGGAGATCTTGGAGAAAACTATATACCAAGTTATTTGCAGTGGTCATGGAATTTTTAACATGATAAATTACCTGATGTTTAACAGTAGAATAAAGAATTCAGTGAAGGCTAGACAATCCAGAAGCTACAGAGGACAACATCCTTCCTGGATTTAAATCTAATAGAAAACCCATGGAAACAGGTTGACCTGAGTAGTCAGCATAAGAAATCCAGGAAATTGACTGAATTGAATAATCATACAAACTCCTGTCCCTTTATCCCCCAAGGTGATTGTGTTGGTGTTGGAATTGCAAATATTCTTATCAGCCATATAAATTCAGTGCCTTATACATGTGATACTGTTTTGAGAAATGTTTTATACCCTTAATATTCTATAATGATTTATCAGGAAATATCTAAAATCTGGTTTGTTAATTCAAATGTTATATTTGGAGGCACATGGCTTAGTGGTTAGAGCATTGGGCTTGCAATCGAAAGGTTGTGAGTTCAATTCTCAGACTGGGCGATGTGTTGTTCCTTGAGCAAGACACTTTATTTCACATTGCTCCAGTTTACTCAGCTGTAGAAATGAGATGATAGGACTGGGGTCCCTATCATTCCACTGCAAAGTGGTCGTGGAGGTGCCACGGCAATAAAAAGCACCCAGGCCACACTGTAAAGTGGACGTGTAGGCACCACGGAAAAAAAAAACCAACCAGCACTCACTGTAAATGAGGTTGGTGTTAGGAAGGGCATCCAGCTGTAGAAATCAAGCCAGAATCCAGTTCCCATCCCATCCTTGCAAGCAGAGAAAAGCGGAAGTAAAATGATGATGATATAGTATCTTTAATAATGCATAGATTGTTTTGAGAATTTGCTATAAATTGAAGACTTTAATGTTTAATTTCCAATGTGATGCAGTCATCCTGCTGTTTTGTTTTTACTTTTCAAGAATACCTTGATAATGTGGTTTCATTTGGTACAGGACTTCAAGAGTTAAAAAACAAATAAAACCTTTTTTTTGTATAATTGATAATTGATAGGAAGACAGTGAGATGGATCTAGGATATTGAGACTAGAAATAGGTGGTGGCATAACCACTATCTATTAGTCAATATATTGATTTACTATGACCAATCAACCATCTGAAGTGTTTGTAAAACAATGAACTAAGAACTTATCTTTGCCTTTTGTTTTAGTTTTGTATACACACATTATATGTATTTTAGGGTGTTAAAAGATAATGTAACTATTACAATACCTTATATTTTATTTTTTTTAGGCAATTTTGCCAAACTGTGTGAGTTTATCAGCAAAAGTACTGATTGTTTAGCAAAGAATTCCAGCCATCTCGACAATGTGATTGCTACATTAGATTGCCAAAAACATTCATTTGGAATACTGGGCATTTTGTAAGTTATTTGTTTTATCTGTTTAAATATTTATTGTTAAACTGTCTTAGATTTTATTTTGCTGTTTAGATTTTACATTGCTGAGTGGTTAAGAAATTTACTTCACTTGTATGAAGTCCCAGGTTTAATCCCAATGCATGGGATCTTGAGCAAGTGTCTATTACTCTAGCTTCAGGTTGACCCAAAGCCTTGTGAATGAAATTGAGTTGACAATGATTGTGTGGAAGCCCATCAGATGGATTGTACTTGTAATTCAAAGGAGCATCCTTCTCACACAGTGTGTCACACTGATTCATCATCACCATTTAACGTCACTTTTTCACACTAGCATGGGTTAGACAAGTTGTCCTGTTGTGAGATAGGTCAGATCAGGTGACCATGTCTTGCTCATTCAGAACTGATTTTGGCTTGGTTTCTATGGCTGGATGCCCTTTCTAATGCCAACCACATTTACAGTGAATACTGGGTGCTTTTTATCGTGACACACACAATCACTTTACAGTGTGGGCTGTGTACTTTTTGTCTTGACACTTACACAACCACTTTACAGTGTGGGCTGGGCACCTTTTGTCATGTCATCATCACGATCACTTGGGAATTATTTTAAGTGTTCACATCTCTAGAATACTCAGCCACTTATATGTTAATGAATTGGATGTTGAGTTCATCAAACAACTGAATGCTCATCATTAAAACAAACTGCTATATTCTTATGTTGACAGTTGTGCCATTTTGTTTTTCAGGCACCACCTTCAATTTTAACTTGTGTCACTCTCTTCTAATTTTGTTTTTAAAACACAAACAACTTTACTATAAAGAGTGGTATGCTCATGTGTGGAGATGCTATAAAATAGCTTATAAAATAGGGAGAAGACTCTTAAAGGTGGAAAAAGAAGTTGCCATTGATTGCTGTTAGAAATTGAACCTGGTGTTTGATTCTTCATAACAGCCAATGGCAACTCCTTTTTCCATCTTTAAAGGTCATCACCCTATTTTATAGCATCTCCGATCATGAGTACACCAGTCTTTATATTAACTTTATCACCTCAGCACTTCATAAAAGTCCAAGAGATCAGCTACTTATACACAATGTTTGTTGACAAACAACTTTATTTTAATTTTTATCAATGCTTGAAAACTAGTATAATAATAAAAATTATTGTGTACAGTGCTCAGGTGCACTACAACTCATCAAATGTGCACTACAACTCCTCAAATGTACATGTATAGTACATAGAATAATGTACAAAAGTCAGGAAAGTGAACAGTGTATGAGTCATGATATACACACATGGTTGTATGTGTATGGAGGAGGAATACTGGGTGAAATGTTGGTGAATTTCGGGAAGCATACAAGTTTTGAAGGATTAGCATTTTAAAGTTTTTCAGTAGAATCCCAGTTTGGTATAGGCAAACCTTTTGGAAGATGAGAAATGTTTGTTATATCGCACATAATTGATCTCTTTTCAATATTTTCTGATCTTTAGTGTGTTTTTTTTTCTCCAAGGTGTGTAAAGTATAACTTGAGTAACATTCCAGACTTTGAAACGTTGTATGTCCAAACTCAGGATTTTATACTCTCATGCAATGGCGAACATGTTAGAAATGCAACCAGTAGCTGTAAGTATCATATTTGTTGTTGTCAGATATTTTCTCTAACCTTTCACTAACTGTTTTGATACCAATCCGCTGAGGTTAGCTTTGCCTTTCATCATTATGGATTCAATAACTAATAATAATGGTTAATTTCTATTTTAATATTATTTTGATATTTTTACAATATTGACATATTTTATTGTTGTTTTATAAAATATTTTGTTTCTTTGATTAGTTGCTGATCTTTGTCATAAGTTTACTCAATACTTGATGGACAGCACCAGGCAGGTTAGTGTCATCTTTGTATATTTATTCTTGTAAGTGACTTGTAAAGGCATGTGGCTTAGTGGTTAGAGAATTAGATTCACAATCGTGAGATTGAGTTCGTTTCCAGGATTGGGCAATGTGTTATGCCCTTCAGCAAGACACTTTATTTCACATAGCTCTTTCTGCCAGGAGCTGCGACCAGTAGATAGTATCAGCAATGGAAAGACCAATGGAAACATTGTTTCTTTGGTCCAATTTAATGAGTTCCACCCAACTCAGTAAGCAAATGATGCCTAGGATTTTGTTGATCATTTGTAGGTGGCTCAATCTCTCACTTCTTTTAATGTTGAATTCACTCTGTTTGCAAGTATTTTAACCAAATCCTTGTTTTCAGGATAATTGGATTGATACTTTCTACTTCTGAGTCATACTTTCTTCCTACTTTTCCTACCACAAGTTTTGGAGTGTTTGTAAAGATTATGGGCACCCTTATTCCTTGTCAGAATAAACCATTAATAACTGGGTGTTCATTAGTAGCTAGAAGAAAGAGATTATTTAAGTCTGAAAAGAAGTGTGCAGGCCTCTATCTGCACTATCTTGACCAAAGTTGATTGACACCAGTTGTAAAGTATACAATGGGAGGACAGCTATCACAGCTGAATGCTCAATAAATTTGGATCATTCAAGCTGAATGTAAAAGCTTATAATGTGCTTATCCCCTCTTGCTGAGGAGGACATTTTTATAAAAACTCTTTGTCATTTATTTCATAGTTAAGAAAACTAGCTTTTAAAATACACATTTTTTGTTTGGCTACATAAGGTGGTTTGTGCTAGGAAGAGTTTTCAGCTGTAGAAACCATGCCAAGATAGGGTTGAAAGGACCCTTCAGTTATGTCAAAAGTACAGCAACCTTTTTAGTTTTGGTGATAATAATAATGAAATTGTGTACAATGCTCAGGTGCACTACAACTCATCAAAGGGCATGTATAGTACATAGAATAATGTACAAATGTCAGGAAAGTGAACAGTATATGATATACATGTGTGCATGTGTATGGAGGGGGAATATCAGGTGTAGTGTTGGCAAATTTCAGGAAGCATGGAGGTTTTAAAGGATGCAGTGTCCCTGCAGCTAACAACTGATGCAGGTAGTTTGTTCCATGTTTCAGCAACTCGGAGCGTGAAAAAATGTTTCCAAAAGTCATGGGAGCTGTGCTGTTTTCTGACTTTGTAGGCATGCCATCGGGTGTTAGACACATGGAATTTAAAAAAAAAATGATAAATGCACTCAATACACTCTGTAAAGGGGTTGGTGAAAAAAGGGTATCCAGCTGCAGAAAACTTGCCAAAAAACGGAGCTGAGAGAAGACTTTTCAGTTGCGTTAAATATATGACAACTTCTTTAGGCTGGTGTTGCAATTAAATGCACCTAGTGCACTCTGTAGATTGTCGGGAACATATGTGAGATGTGGACTCCCAACCCATCTGAAAGGTCAGTAGCTCTGATTAAATACTGACTTGGTCTATGAAGACCTGTTCAACCCTTATGAGTAAAGAAAACATGTTAAATGATGATGATAATCTATTTTATACTTGGTCACAACTTCTTTCACTCTGTTACTGCTGAGTATTTCTTCATACCTGATTCCTTCATTCTTGTAATTCTATTGGTTGTTTTTGTATCCATCATTTGTTTATTATCACTAAATATTTTGTTATATATATTTTCCAGCCTTCTCAAGCAATGCGTGGAATAGCCATCTTAATCAAAGCAATCAACAAGATCCAGCTGTTTCCCTCTCAATTAACTTCTATTCATAGTGATCTCTGCAAGGTTAGAAACATTTGTCTTCATTCTATTCTGTTTGTAATCCTATTATAACTTACACCAATAGTTGTTAATATTGGTGATGATGATGACTACTTAGATAAGAGTGGTGGATTGGCAGTATTTGTAGAGCATTGGACAACATGCTTTATGTTCTGAGTTCAAATACCATTGAGGCCAGCTTTGCCTTTAATCCTTACAGACTTGATAAAACAAAGTACCAGTAATGTGCTGAGGTCGATTTAATCAAATTGCTGGCCTTGTGTCAAAAATAGGAACATTATTACTACTTAAAGGGTGGTGGATTGGCAGTATCAGTAGTGGGTTGGACGCCATGCTTTGCAACATAGAGTTACGGCCCTTTGCGGATTGAGTTCAAATCACGCCAAGGTTAACTTTGCCTTTCATCCTTATGGGGTCGATAAAATAAAGTAACAGTAATGCACTAGGTAATTGCTGGCCAAAAGTAGAAACAATTATTACTACTTAAATAGATTTCACTATGATATATTATTACAAAGTTGATTCACTTTATCCTGGCTTCTGTAATATTTAATCCAGACATGTACAAAAGACTATCATTATCATGGCCCTTTACGTTCTGAGTTCAAATCTCATTGAGGTTAACTTTGCCTTTCATCCTTATAGGGTCGATGAAATAAAGTACCAGTCATGCACTGTGGTTGATTTAACCCCCCCCCCCCTCTCCCAATTGTTGGCCTTGAGCCTAAAGTAGAAACAATTATTTTATGACCCTTTTCCATGTTGGGCCTCTCTGTTGGCATGGATTAGATCGATTATTACGGTTCAAGACCAAACAGATTGGAATGACCTCATCTCACTCATCATCATCATCATCATCGTTTAATGTCCATGTTCCACACTTGCATGGGTTTGGACGGGAGTTTTCCCACTTGAGGCAAGAGTGGTTGTCTTGCTCGCATAGGACTGTCTGGCGGGTTTTCTACAGCTGCATGCCCTTCCTAACACCAGCCACATTTACAGTGTGGGGCTGGGAGGTTTTTACCGTGTTGCCTACACGGCCACATTACAGCGTGGACTGTCTGGCGTGTTTTCTACGGCTGGATGCCTTTCCTAACACCAACCACATTTACAGTGTGGGGCTGGGAGGTTTTTACCGTGTTGCCTACACGGCCACATTACAGCGTGGACTGTCTGGCGTGTTTTCTACAGCTGGATGCCTTTCAACCACATTTACAGTGTGGGACTGGGAGGTTTTTACCGTGTTGCCTACACGGCCACATTACAGCGTGGACTGTGTGTTTTTTGTCGTGACACCTACACGATCTCATTTGTTTCGGCCTGGATGTTGTGGCACCAACATAACTTTACATTGAAAGGGGCGGTGTGGATGGGGTGGGGGTGGTGGGACGGGGGTGTATTTTGTTAGAGATGTCTACTGACTGTAGTAGGTTTTACTTTGTATTTAGGTAAGGCGGGTCTTCTCTGTTACTGAGTACCGCCAAAGGTCTCGGTCCAGTGACATTGTCTTGGAGAGGTGTAAGTGTGTGAGGTCGGAATTTATCAGCTCGTCCCAGGTTTTCCTGGGTCTGCCTACTCCGTGGCTACCATCTATCTTTATTGCCCTGCACTTTGTTATACAGCTGTCGTCTTTCATGCGCATCACGTGACCATACCAACGTAGCCTTCTCTCGAGTAAACAACATCTGATCCCTCTTATTTCTAATTTTTCCTTAGTTCGTTTATGCTTTGCCATTCACGTATATTACTATTACACATCCAGTGGAGCATGCAAGCTTCGTTCCTCTCTAGTCTGCATATATCATCTGCACACAATGCCCAGGTCTCACTGCCATGCAACATTGCTGTTCGTATGCAGGCATCGTACAACCTGCCTTTCATTTTTAGGGAGAACCCTTTAGCGGCTAATAGTGGTATAAGCTCTCTGAACTTTTTCCATCCAGTTTTGACTCTAGCTACTGTACTTTCAGAGCACCCTCCCCCACTGCTGATTTTGTCACCCAGGTAACGGAAGCTGTCCACTATTTCTATAGAACCCTCTGCGCAATTGAAAGAGCTAGTATTTTGTGGGCACTTGCTACTTATTGCACCAGAGCACCGGCGACATGTAAAATCTGTGTTCTTAGTTAGCTTACCTGTGATCCCACTACATCTTTTATGCACCCATACTTTGCATTTGGGACATAAAATGGAGTTTCTACCTACGCCTTTCCTACACACTGAGCATGGCCATTTCCCGGAAGGGACCGGCGCCTTATTTTCTTTCCTACAAACTAGAACTTTAGTCTTAGCCAGGTTAATTTTAAGGCCTTTTGATTCTAGGCCGTGCATCCATGTTTGGAATTTCTTCTCTAGCTCGGCCATTGATTCAGCTATGAGCGTTAGATCATCTGCGTATAGGAGTTCCCATGGGCAGCCGGTCTTGAACTCCTCTGTTATAGCCTGAAGGGCAATAATAAATAGTAGGGGGCTAAGAACAGAGCCCTTATGGACACCAACTTTTACGCTAAACTCTTCACTATATTCGTTGTTAATTCTAACCTTGCTGACTGTTTCTTTATACATGGCTTGTATAGCTCTCACAAGCCATTCGTCAACACCTAGTTTTCTAAGAGCCCACCAGATAATGGAACGGGGGACTCTGTCGAAGGCTTTCTCCAAGTCGACAAAAGCTAAGTATAGGGGTTTACTTTTAGCTAGGTACTTCTCCTGTAGTTGTCGTACAATGAAAAGAGCGTCTGTGGTACTTTTGCCTGACACAAACCCGAACTGCATTTCATCTAGATCAATTCTCTCTCTGATTAGTTGCGCTATTACTTTTTCCGTGACCTTCATGACCTGGTCGATTAATTTAATGCCTCTATAGTTACTCCTATCTAGGGCGTCTCCTTTACCCTTGTAACAGTTAACGATGATGCTGCTATGCCAGTCCTTCGGAACAACCCCATTCTGTATGACTTGGTTTACTATCCGGGTGACCATGGTGTGTCCCACCGTACCAGAGGCTTTCAGCATCTCAGCAACTATTTCCGAAGGCCCAGCCGCCTTACCCGTCTTCATATCTTTGATTGCCTTACTTATTATACTACCTTCGACTAACACTGCTGGTCCCTCTATTGGGTCGATGTGGGGGAGACTGTCTTTCTCCCATTTATTCTCCTCATTTAGTAGCCTTTCGTAGTGACACTTCCAAGCTACCTTCTTATCAGTGTCAGTGATGGCAAGTACGCCATCATCGTTAAGTACACACTTCTCCCCGACAATATCACGGTTTTCCTTGACACATTGCCTAGCAATCCTGAACACCACGTTTTTGGTCCTCGCGTTGTAGAACATGCTTGAACTTTCTTTCCTCTGCTTCCCTTCTTGCGAAGTACACTTGTCTCCTAGCTTCCCTCCTGGCCACTTGATAGTCTTCTCTACTTCCCCCATCCCGCCATGCTTTCCAAGCCTGCTTTTTGGCCTTGATTGATCCCTCCACCTTACTGTTCCACCACCATGTTACTCCCCTCCTGCCTACAGGCCTGCTCCAGCCACAGACTTCGTCTGCCGCCATCAGCAGGTTTGCTTTCAGGAATTCCCACTGTTCCTCTACCTTGTACGACTCTAATTGCTCTTCCTTACTGTCGAAAGCATCAAGTAATATGCTTTGAAATTTATTTCTGGCTGTGGGATCCTTTAGCTTCCATATTTTTCTCCTGAGGATAGTCCTCTTCTGCTGTCTAGTACGTCTCGTCCTGACTATGAGGTCGCTAATTATCGGTCTATGTTGGAAGGTGCATTCTTCATGGGGGAGGGATTTAGTGTTTACAACAGACACTCTGTCACGTCTTCTGGTAAGGATATAATCTACCTGGCTGGTATGTTCTGATCTGTAGGTGATCAAGTGATTGTCTCGTTTTTTGAAGTTAGTGTTACAGATAGTTAGGTTGTATTCAACACATTTCATATTTGGTATGTTTTCTACTATTGGATCCCCTTCCTAATACCAACCACCTTACAAGATGTACTGGGTGCGCCACTGTGTGAGTTTTACTTGTGGCACCAACACTATCACTATTTTCCCCACTGGCATGAGCTATACAGGTTGTCATGCTCTGAATCAGTGCCCTCTGGTGGATATACAATGCCTCAGTCTGGTTGAAGATTTTACCATATTCTGTGTACTGTGTTGGTTGTGATGTTGAGTTTCCTTCGCTGACTTTTATTTGCTTGTGTTGTATGTATGTAGTTTCCAGTGGTGCTCACACTGGAGTGAAGAGAGCTGTTTCTGGAGGGTTGACTATTTAAGAGTGAGATTTAGCTATGTTTCTGGTAGTTTGATAGGTTACACAAAATAAACTTTCTTATATAGCCTGGTCTCAATAAGATGAAAGACATTATTGATCTAACAAGTTAGCTTAATAAGTTGTCTTTGAATGTATGATTACTTTGGTGTATGTGGTTTATTTGAGCAGTTAAAATCAATACCTACACCAGTAACGTATCACACTCTAAAGTGTTAGTGTTGGTACATTTAAGTTTTCTCTTGAATGTATTCGCTACAAGTTATACACCGGACAGTGTAGTTCTAGATATACACAAATACAGGATAGTCAAGGCTAGAATACTTTTGACCATAGGTTTTCTTTCAAACAGTGCTAATTTGGGGTTAAATAATAACAGTCACAAATACTTATTAATTTCAGTGTTGTGACTTCTAGCATTGTTGAGCCATTCTATTCTGTGGAAAATAACATACATCTATGTAGATAGACTGGACAGTTGGAAGTTGGGTGTTTTGACCAGGGTGCCATATAGATTGGACAGTTGGAAGTTGTGTGTTTTGACCAGGGTCACAATACAGCACTGGTTAGAGTACGTGAATTACAACTTAGCACATTTCTTTGTATATCATACTAAAAGTAAAATGGGAAGTTAGCATTTAAACCAGCCATATCTGGCCAGTATTCTGTCACCTCTTACTGTTCAAACTGACAGTAACCAGTTGCTCATACTGATAAGGTATTGTTCTCAAAATAAATAACATCAAAATCTCATAGATTTGATATTATGTGAGATAGTGTTTACTGAAAATACAATAGTATATATAGAATAATGCAAATGCTAAAGGGTTAATGTATTGGATTATTGTTTAGTCCACAGTACCTAGACTCTAAAAATAATACACAATGACAATTTATAAGCTAAAATTGAGTCAAGATTAGACAGTTATGGAAACCATTTGTTGAATGTTGGTGGCACCAAATTGATATTTCAAAAAATGGATTTTTAAATGTTGTCATTTATGATGACGAAACTGATGATGATAATGATACAGATGTTGGTAATGGAAAGCTGATGATAACAGTGATAATAGTGATGATGTTCACGACATAGATAATGATGATGGTAACTAAAAGACTGTTATGAAACCTGTGTGTTCTCTCTTCTTGTCAGTACACATATTCACAATGAGTATTAACATGTGCATCTATTATCACTTTTCACACTTCTCTCTTGTAGTTGTGTACATCTATTGTCACTCTTCACACTTCTCTCTCTCTCTCTCTTGCAGTTATGTTTGCAATCCAAAAACTTGCAGCCAGCCCTGCAATTTTTAAATGTGGACTTTGTTGACATTGGTAATGAGGTAAGTATTTTTTCATTTCTGTTATTTTACATTGCCTTCCAGGATTTATCCATGTACACACCCACCCACATACACAGGTTATTTATTTCTATTTCATTTCTCTTTCAAACATATACGAGGTAGACGGGCTCCGTAAGCCGTAGTGAAGGCCATCCATCCAGGCGAGTAGACACTCCAAAAAAAAACTGATACAGGGAGGAGAGGACTCTTAAGTCTGGTAAGACAACCTCTCTAGTGCTGGTGGCATGAACAATGTGCCCAGTCCACACTGTAAAGTGTTGGTGATAGGAAGTGCATCCGGCCTGTAGAACCCAGCCAAACTCATGAAAAGCATGACCAATTTTTCAAGAATACATTCATGTACACATACGCACCCATACACATAGTATTTTACTTTATTCCTGATAATAGTAAGAAAAGAAAAACATTGTAGATTAGTGAATCTTGTTGAGAAAGCTTAATGTTTTTATTTTTATGGACTTTGTCACATGGTTACTGTGTTTCACAATCAGATCTCAGATTAAATTTTTCCACATGAGACCTTGTATATGTGTCAGATCTCCAAGTTAGGTCCTCCTACATGGGACCTTGTGTAAGTGTTAGAAGACCCTGAAGTTAAGTCTTCCTACATGGGACCTTGCATAAGTGTCTTCTACTATAGATTTGGCTTGAGTTGGGCCTTGTGAGGGAAACTGTCGATGGACTTTACCTGTAATTCAATGGGCCTGCTTTGTCACACACAGTCATACTAATTCAGCCTTATGAGTATATTAAGGATACAAGTGTCTGTGAAATACTCAGCCACTTAGATATGATACAATGAGTAGGTTCTGATGATTGAACATCAGGAATACTCCATTTTGGAACCGATGTGAGATCTATCATCAT
Organism: Eledone cirrhosa; assembly: GCA_964016885.1. Lineage (NCBI taxonomy): Eukaryota > Metazoa > Mollusca > Cephalopoda > Octopoda > Eledonidae > Eledone > Eledone cirrhosa. The sequence continues at coordinate 301,017,823 of OZ024742.1, read as the reverse complement.
AATTATATCTATAAAGTGCATTTTTTGTAATTCCTAAAACATTCAGGTCTTTAGCCCCAAACTACACCAACTCACACCGTGTCCAAAGTACAGAAGTTGAAATGAATATGGTAATGATTCCATAAATGTTGTATTCTGTTTTTTTTATTTCTGCAGGGTGGTCACTATGATGCCAAAGACTTTTTACTCTATTACTACTATGGTGGGATGATCTACACTGCTCTAAAGAACTATGACCGGGCTTTGTATTTCTTTGAAGTGGTAAGTGATTTTCACTTAACCCTTTAGCATTTAAACCAGCCATATCCGGCCAGAATTCTTTCATCTTTTTCTGTTCAAACCGATTATAATTGGCCGCTCATATCGACGTTAAGGTATTGTTCTCAAAATAAATAATATCAAAATCTCATAGATTCGATGTTATGGGAGATAATTATGTAAGGTAAAGCCTTTACCACAAAAATACAATAGTAAATATAGAGTAATGTAAATGCTAAAGGGTGAAACATTGTCAGTTGAATTTCATAGACAGAAATTGTTTTGAAACCTGGTGTGTGTGTGTGTGTGATGATATTATCACTGTGTGTATCAGTGAAGGATAAAAGTATTACCTCCAGCCTCACAAAAAACCCCACAGAAATGGTGCTTTTCTAACAAAGCCTTTTGCAATATTTATTCTGTACCATATTAGATCAGACATGGACAACTGCTTAAAAATTCAAGGCAATTTTGAAATTAGGCGTATCATTCAGAAAGCCAAATCGGCCACATGTGGCTGACAGGTTGCAGTTTACCTATGACTGTGTTAGATACACTCTCTTGTTACACCATGTTTTATTGTGTATTTAGGCACTAGATATATATTAGGTAGGAACCTGATTACTTGAGAATGTTAGATGAAATAAACAAGCATTCTATCAAGGCTAATATTTTTATCTCATTCCTCTGCACCATGAAACTGCATCACCAATGATGGTGGAAAATTGATATCCAGCCATAGAAACCAAGTCAAAATACAGGTCTGTATGAGCAAAACGCAGTCTCTTGACCCAACTTCTCTCATAACGCAATGACCCATCTAACCCATTCAAGTGTGGAAAATGGATGTTAAATGATGATGATGATGATCAGTGAATATGGTTAAATGATTTGTAGTATTTGTTCTAGCTCCTTGTGTTCTGAGTTTAAAATCATGCGAAGGTCAACTTTGCTTTTTATCCTTTTGAGGTAGATAGATAAATAATAAATTCAAAGTGTTGGATTAGCAGAATTGTTAATATTTAAAAAGTTGTATGTGTCGCATCTTTGTTTTTTCTGTGTTCAAATCCTGCCACCTATCACTGGGGAAATGGTGACATGATAGGAATGGGGGGTTTATATCATTAAAACCCCAAGAAACCTCACATAAGATGCAATGACATAGGAAGCTAGTAAGACCTGTGTAGGTGTGATCCATAACAGCAACAAACATTAACAATGAAACTAATCTATAACTTTGGTTACATTGTAAAGTGGTTAGTAATAGGAAGGGCATTCAGCTGTAGATAACCTGCCAAACATAGGATCATGTAGAACCTTCAGTTGTGTCAAAGACATCACAACCTCTCTAGTGCTGGTGTTATAATAAAATAAACCCAGCACACTCTATAGAGTGCGGGAGCAGATATGAGTGAGATGTAAATATCTAAAATTTAAAGTACCATTTCATCCATGATTTGGTGTTAAAAATGGCTGTAGAATGAAGTAAAATGATTTATTGTTTTTGTTTTTCAGGCAATTACAACTCCCAGCATGGCTGTCAGCCACATTATGATGGAAGCTTATAAGAAATATATACTAGTGGCTCTTATATTACATGGCAAGGTAGGTATTATGTTGTGTTGTGTTACATGGTAAGGTAGTTGTGTTGTTACATGATATGGTAGGAGTTGTGTTGTGTTGTTACATGGCAAAGTAGTTGTTGTGTGTTATTACATGACATGGTAGTAGTCCAATTGTATTGTGTGTTACAGGGCAATGTGGAAGTTATGTTGTTACATGGCAAAGTAGGAGTTGTGTGTTATTACATGACATGGTAGTAGTCCTATTGTGTTACAGGGCAATGTGGAAGTTATGTTGTTACATGGCAATGTGGGAGTTATGTTGTGTTGTGTTGTTACATGGCAAAGTAGGAGTTGTGTGTTGTTATTACATGACATGGAAGGAGTCCTATTGTGTTGTGTTGTTACATGACAAGCAAGGTAGTAGGGGTAATGTGTGTTGTGTTATTGTACTATGTTGTAAACGTAACATCCATGTTTGTGTTGTTCCACTAGTGGTTTGGTTGTTTGACTCACTGTCCTAAGATTGTGGTTTCAAGTCTATGTTCGGGTGGGATATTGTGTTCTTGGGCAAGACTAGCGGTCATATATGTGATACATTATACTACATAGAAAGGAAGGGGTCACACTGTGTTGCTTTTTTGTGCATTTGTTTACTAAGTAAGTCTATGGTGCTATGGTATGAAAAGGAATTAACATATTTAACCCTTTAGCATTTAAACTTGGTGTATCCGGCCAGAATACTCACCTCTTTCTATTCAAATCGGTTGTAACCGGTTGCTCATACTTATGTTAAGGTATTGTTCTCAAAATAATTAATATCAAAATCTTGTACATTCGATATTATGTGAGATAATTATTTGCGATAAAGCTTTTACCATGAAAATGCAATAGTAAATAAAATGTAAATGCTACAGGTTGTGTAGAACACTAGCATGGGTTAGACGGGAGTTGTCCCACTAGAGGCAAGATTGGTCGGGTAACTGTTTCTCGCTTGTATAGGACTATCTGGCAGGTTTTCTACGCCTGGATGCCCTTCCTAACACCAACACATTTACAGTGTGGACTGGGAACTTTTTATCATACCTACACAGCCATATTACAGCGTGACACCTACACAGCCACATTACAGTGTAACACCTACACACTCATTAGTTTGGATTGGATGTTGTGGTACCAACATAACTTTATAGAGAAAGGGTGGTATTGGTGGTAGTGGGTTGAGGTGTGTTTGGTTTGGAGGGGCCTACTGACTGTAGGTTAACTCTTCACGTAGGGAAGGCAGGTCTTCTGTAATACTGCGTGGTGCCAAAAATATCGATCCAGTGACATTGTCTTAGAGAGGTGAAACAGCAAAGAAAAATTAGGGAAGGGTGCTATGTTAATTGTGGAAATCATTATTTTTTATGTATTTTTGTAACTTTTAATTATTTTAATTTTTCCAGATTCCAGCTCTTCCCAAATATACATCTCAAGTTGTAGGTAAATATATTAAGGTAAGTGATTTTATTTGTGTTATTAATGTTTCTTATTAAGGTAAATCTTTTTATTGTTGAAGATGTCACTGTTGACTGGCCACATACTAAAATACACACAAACACCCATCCATCATCATCATCAATTAACGTCTATCTTCCATTCTAGCATGGGTTAGATGGGTTTGTCCCATTTAGAGGCAAGTTGGGTAGCGTGACCATGTCTCGCTCATATAGGAGTATTTCTGGCTGGTTTTCTATGGCTGGATGCCCTTCGTGTAACTATCTACCAGATTACACACACACATCTCTCTCTCTCTCTCTATATATATAACTACTACCAGACTACACACTTCTATATGTGTAACTATCTACCAGACTACACTCACTGCTCTCTGTCGGTTTGGTCAAACATATTGCTGCCTGCTGTTGGTTTGGTCAAACACTATGTATGAGGGTTGGCTGAAAAGATCATAGGTTGACTATGAAGGAGTGATGCTAGAGCTATAAAATCTTGCATGCATTAATTTCAGCTCTTATTATTAACTGCATTCCAGGGACTATTTTGAAAAATAACTGCATTCCAGGGACTATGTTGAAAAATTAACCTCATTTGGTTATTCCATGAAAGTATCTTGATCAGCCTATGAACTTTTCAGCCTACCCTCGTAAGTGGTTTCTGTTAACAATGCTGATGAAACACTGATTAGGTCAAGCTAAATCCCTGGGTGGATGTCAGACATCTATGTGTGTGTGGCCTCTGTACATGATGCTGTGGATCCATGGGTTAGAGCTAGTTCTAACTACACTGGGTGGACACTGACACAAGTACAAGTAAAAGTTAGTACTGGACTGCTCACAGACAGACAAAAACCACTATATAACTCCTTACTAGAACACACACACACACACTCACACACCTCTATAGGTATAACTCTACCCAGCTATGCACACACACACACACACACACACCTCTATAGGTGTAACTATCTACCAGTTTACATACACACACCTCTATAGGTGTAACTATCTACCAGTCTACACACAGACAAACCTCTTTATGTATGACTGCATCACAGATTAGAGTTATTGTAGATGTGAAATGCTGTTGTTCTCTATTACAGCCACTGTGCCAACCATACTATGATCTTGCTACGTCCTACGGAACAAATAACCCATCAGATCTGCGGATGATTGTCAATAAACACTCTGAAGTATTCGCTAAGGTAAAAATATATTCAGGTATCTCATGTATAATTAACAACACTGTTTTCTTCTTATCTTGAAGCTAATCACACGCCACTGTTCCTATCATCATAACAACCATCACCACGTGCCATCATCACCACCA
>OZ024742.1:300977585-301012977 GCA_964016885.1 Eledone cirrhosa | reverse complement strand
ATTTTCCATTTTATTCCATTGTTGGATGGTTTATTTGTTAGAACGATTTTTTTTTACACCTGAATGGAGGATTGCTAATAACTTCCCTTGGGTGAAACTAATGGTTTTTACACTTTAGTATAGGTATTGCTACTAACTACCTTGAGGTGAACCTGTTTTTACACCTGAATGCCTTCCCTATCATAAACCACTTTACAGCTGAATGTCCTCACTGTCTAAAACCTTATTATAGCATGGGCTTGATGCATTTTACTGTGTTACTGGCACTAGCGCAGGTTTTATGACAGTCAAAGTATCTCCTCTAACCTAACATTAAAAGAAATCAACAAAAAGATAGTGTTATATTGGAGAAAGCAAGCGTCATGTACATGTTCTATAAGTATCGGTGGTACCGTAACACCTGATAGAATTATAGGGGCGCTGTATTGACATATGGCATTTCTTGCGGATTCTAAGCCTGGCGGAGCCCATCCCTCTCCAGGCCTAAGTATCGGTAGAGTGTCAATAGATTGCTTTGTGGCATGTAGTTGTGGCTCTTTACATTCTGAGTTTAAATCTTGCTGGGGTTGATTTGATCAACTTTCTCCTTCCCCAAAATTGTTGGCCTTGTGGCTTAATCAGAAACCATTATTATTTACTCACTTCTTTCACCTTGTCCACAGACGTTCCTCACATTATCATTAGCAGATATGGCTGGTCGAGTACAACTTTCTGGTCCAGCTGAAGCCGAAAAATATGTTTTACGTATGGTAAGTAATATCTGTTGTTCAGATTGTTGTTCTGTTTTCACACTTAACAGGGAATAGTACCAAATAGCTAGAAGTCTGATTTATTTAGCACTAGAATTTTTTCAACACGCTGACACGTGTATATGTGTGCGTGTCTGTATGTAGATTGTACACACTAGTGTTGTGAATGTTAGACGCTGCTTTCTGTAGTTTGTCATCACCCCTTCCTTCCTCAGTCACCTCTAGTGTGTGACGTCATCACCCCTTCTTCAATTATCTCTAGTGCATGGTATCATCACCCCTTCCTTCCTCAGTCATCTCTAGTGTGTGACGGACTGAAGTTACTCAAATTCATATATAGAAGATAGGAGACAAAATGTAGGGGGTTTGTCAAGTTTTTACAGCCCTAGGATCAGGGGCATGAGGTATTCTGGATTACAAGACAGTATAGTAGGGAGAACTGAGATATTGTTGGGGAGAAATGTGTGCAGAATGACTGTGGCTTACATTTTTTGATGCTAAAAAGAAAACTGCAAGGAAATGTTACTATGAGAATTTTTTTTTGAATGAGCAGAATGTATGATAGTGATGGTCTGTCCCAAGCGGACTTATCTAAGGGACCAATCATCAAAGTTGACAGCAGCATGATACTGAGTATTGGAGAAAAAAAATAGGTCAAAATTCCATGCAGTGTATCCATTGTGTATAATGACTACACAGATATAGTTGGATCACAGGTAGGCTGATAGAGAAGATAGGCTTTGTATGCGACAGGTGCACAGGAATAGTCAACAGTCGGGATACTTGTGAAATAAACTCTCTCAAATGACCAGAAGGCTCACTAGAAGTAGTAGATAGCTTTTGCTATCCAGGTGACCTCATAGGCATTGGAGGGACCTGTGCTGAAACTGTTGTAGCTAGAATGAGAATGGGGTAGAAGAAGTTCAGGGAGCTGTTACCTCTGTTGAAAACAAAAGGCTTCTCTCTCAGAGTGAAAAGCAGATTCTATGATGCTTGGGTTTAAACTGTCATGCTGCATGGTAGTGAGATGTGAGCCATGTATTCATCTGACATGTCTCCTGTGGAATGGTGTCTGTCCTGATGCTGTCAATTATTGTCTATCTTTTTCTCTTACTCTATCACTTTATCTTTATAATGTTTTCTTTCCAGATCGAAGATGGTGAAATATTTGCCACTATCAACCAGAAAGACGGGATGGTGGAATTCCATGACAACCCCGAGAAATACAACAGCGCTCACATGCTGCTACAGCTCAACACAGAGGTAATTAGTGGCAGTTGCTGATGATGTCTCTTCTTCCTGCTAGCAAAGGTTCAGTGGATCATCACACACCAAGTCAATACTTAATCTCAACCTCTGACCTCTCAGACAGATCAGTGTTCACATTTAGTGTACATACATTCCTGCATTCTAGAATAAACTGAGGGCATTTTATGGTGGTACCAGCATTAGGGAAGTTGTCATGTCTTTGACACAACTGTAGAGTTCTCTCGACCCTTTTTTTGGCATGGTTTCTTCAGCTAGATGCCTTTCCTATCACCAACCACCTTACAGGATCTACTGGATGTATTTTTCATGGTGCCAGTTCTAGAGAGTTTATTGTGTCAACCCTTTTTTTGCATGGTTTTTGCATTGACTTAACTGGAAAGCACACTCATTCCACTTCTCTCCAGCTCTCCCACGTCCTCTTGCAGTCAGGGTCTGTGACTCACTGCCATGCAGCATCAGCATTTGCAGCATGTAGGCATTAAACTACCCACTCCTCATGCCAAGAGAGAAGCTCCCCCTCCTCATTTCTCAATGGCGGTACAAGCTTTCTAATCTATTCTCACTTTGGCTACTACACTTTGAGAACATCGCACTCCAACTAGATTTCAATAACCAACTACTTTACAGAATATACTGTGTGCATTTTATCGTGGCATCAGCACAGAGAGGTTGTCATGTCTTTGATACAATTGAAGAATCCTCTCCATCCTTTGTTTGGTATGGTGCTTGTGTCATGAATGTTGTTATTAATGTTGCTATAACAAATTACTTTTGTGTGTATTTGATGTTGTACACTTCTTGTATCAACATTCTCATGTCACCAGTAACAACAATAATGATCACAACCACCACCATAGCAATCATAAGCAACAACTGCAGTGTCTTCAACAGCAACATTAATAGCAATAACAGTAACAACAACTGCAATAACATTAACAGCAACAGCAACAACATTAACAGCAACATCAATAGCAACAACAACAACATCAATAGCAGCAGCACCAGCAACATCATCAATAACAGCAACAACAACAACAACAGCAGTAACAGCAACAACAACAACAACAATAATAGCAATAGCAGCAACAACTGCAAGAGAAAAAAGGAATGTAAATTTCTCCACATATGATGGCAGTTTGACATGTTTATAGTAATAGTTAGTTAAATATGTTGCTGTATATACAAATGGATTGAGGCTAAGGTTAGGTTATTGACACAATCAATCATACTTGTTACATTTCACAGCAATTGATAAAACTACTATCAGACAGATGTTGTATAAATAACATTCTCCAAGTTTTTACCTATCCCATCCAGAATTTCACTGCTAGGTATTTTATTGAGTACTTCTTTTAAATTTTTTATTAACCTTTTAGTATTTAAACTGGCCGTATCCGGCCAGAATTCTCTCACCTCTTTCTGTTTAAACCAGCTGTAACTGGCCACTCATACCGACGTTAAGGTATTGTTCTCAAAATAAATAATATCAAAATCTCATAGATTTGATATTATAAGAGGTAAAGCCTTTACCATGAATATGCAATAGTAAATATAGAGTAATGTAAATGCTAAAGGATTAAAAAAACATGTAGGCCATGTTATGAACTACATTGTCTCAGACAAAAGTATTTTATTACTGTCCAACCCTTAGTATATACCTGCTGCTCTTAATGATGATGGTGTGTGGTGTGTGCACAGTTTAATTTCTGTTATATTATATTTGTAGAACAAATGTTTGTGTAATTTGCTTCACTCTAGTGATAAAACTGCTTTTGATTCTATGAGTTAAAACTTTATTTAGAAAACATTTCCATTATAATTTTATGTATGAATGTTTAACTTCTGCTCCCAACACCAGTCTTTCATTAGAAATATGGTAATGAGAGGGTTAATATAAATTTGTTTTTCATTTATCTTTAGATTCCATACTTCCTGAAATTTGCCAACACTGCACCTGACATTCCCCCTCCACACACACGCATGTATCCATGTGTATATCATGACTCATTCACTGTTCACTTTCCTGACATTTGTACATTATTCTATGTACTATACATGCACCTTTGATGAGTTGTAGTGCACCTGAGCACTGTACACAATAATTTCCATTATTATTATATGGCTATTCAAGTTAAGACAGCAAGCAACCAGTTGAGGTAGTGTATCAGTGTGTGGTTCTAATCAGACATAAAAGATGGTTAACTGGTGGAATGATAGAGCATCTGATAGGATATCCTATGTATTTGTTCTGGCTCTGTGTTCCGAGTTCAAATCTTGCTTACTTGTTTGGAAAACTTCATCTGTCATCCAGTTTAACACCACTACCTGACCCTTGGGTGGTAGACTTAATCTGTTACCTGGTTCAACACCACCACCTGGCCCTTGTGTGGTAGATTTAATCTATCACCCAGTTTAACACCACCACTTGGCCCTTGGGTGGTCAACTTAATCTGACACCTGTTTTAATGCTACCACCTGGCCTTTGGGTGGTAGACTTAATCTGTTACCTGGTCTAACACCACTATCTGGAAGAGTCCATTTTGTTGCAAGCATTTGTGCCAAATCTCCAGTTTTGGGATATCTTCTTCTCCCCCCTTCCTACCAGACATTAAGGGTTTAAAAGGGCTCATGGACACTGCCCTACTGTCTTAGATTCCCTGAAAAGAGTCATGAGTACTGCCCTTCTTTCCCTCTCTCCCACTTGAATGAGGCTCTGAAAGAGCTCATGAACACTGCTCCTACCTCCCTCTCACCAGTCTCAAAGGTCCTAGAAAGGGTCAGTGATACTGCCCTTTGCTTCACTAAGTGATTAAAATGAATAGACATACATATTGATTTGCAGTCCTGTGTTCTATTCCCTCAACAGGAAAACATTAAAAAGGAACATCCTTTCCAGGGGAAGATATATTATCTCAACTGTTGACAATATAGAAACTGGTGATAAACACCATCCATTTGAATCTTAGTGATTAGGGATTCTCTCTCTCTCTCATACAACCACTCAATCAGGACATCTTGTCTATTTCAGATGCAGAAATGTATTGCATTGGATGAGAAATTACAAGACATGGATCACACCATTACTGTCAACTCCCAATATGTACAAAAGGTAAGGCTTTCTCTTAGTGTCTCTTCTTTTATGCTGATGATGTTTTCTTATTTACAGAATTATCCCCTTTTCTGGAGTTATAGCTAGCTGAGGAAACTAAACAATTGATGTTTCTTATCTCATCAGACCTGGAGAGGATTGGGCTCCATTAGGTTTTAAAAAATACCTTAGACTTGCCTCAAGAGTTACAGGATCATGCAATGCCATCTCATCCCTGGTACTTCACTATGTCTTTAGTTAAAGCTGATTACCTCTCGCTGGCTCAGATTTCCTGGCTGTTATTAAATACCATAGTGATGAACAGCTGACAACCGTAAACAACAAGAAACTAAAAATTAACTGAGCTTGCAATCCTAAGTTGAAAACCTGCTACATGGTTTGACTGTCCAAGGACTAGATGATATTAAGATAAAGTAAAAAAAAACCTTATCTTCATGTTTGTTTAGTTGTCAATGCTGTACCAGTTTAACATCAGTGGTGACATATTGACAAATGTCATTGTTTAGTTATCTGTGTTGTACAATTCCACATCAATGGTGACATGTTAGCATCCATTTTCTTCTAGATGATGATGATGATGATGATGGTGATGATACCATTAATTTGATGGAGTTTGTTATTCAGTTGAGTCAGCAAATTAGTAGAGCTTTTAGATAGGAGGACAAAATACCTTGTATTTGTTTCTGCTCTCTACATTCTGAGTTCAAATCCTACTGTAGCCTGTTTGGGTGGTAGACTTAATCTATCACCTGTTTCAACACCACCATCACTAACACCTAGCTCTTGGGTCATAGACTTAACCTTCCACCTGGTTTAACACCACCACCTAGCTCTTGGGTGGTAGACTTAATCTGACACCTGGTTCAACCCCCCACCAACACCACTTGGCCTTTGGATACCTTTAGCAGAGTCCACTCAGTTATAACAATTTCAGTCAGGCCTCTGGATATCTTCTTAATTCCATCTAATCAGTCCTAGAATCCCTGAAAGGGTCATGAACCTTTTCCCTACCTCCTTGACTAAACATTAACAACAACAATACTACCATCATTAACAGCCATAACAATATCTTTGCTATCACCACCAACACTAACAACACTACTACCATCACTACCACTAACATCCACAATTCCAGCTTCACCAACATCACCACAACTACCTCTATCAACAACAACAATACCACAACCAACGACAACACTATCACTAAAACCATCAACACCTTGACTAACAATAGTACCGCTAACACCACTAAAACCACCAAAAACACCACCACCACTCCTAGTAACAACAACACTACCATTACCACCACTAACACCACCATCACCACCTCTAGCAATAACAACAACAACAACACCAACATCACCAATAACACCAACATCATCACCTGTAGCAACAACACTACCATCATCACCTATACCACCACCAGCAACAACAGCACTACCATTATCACCACTAACACTACCTCCACCACCACTAGTAACAACAGCAACAACAACACTACTGATAATACCAACACCTCTTGTAACAACAACACCACCACCATCACCACCAATAATACCAACAACATACCAATAATACCTCTTGTAACAACAACACTACCATCATCACCAATAACACCACCACCACCACCTGTAGCAATAACACCAACATCGCCACCACCATCACCACCTGTAGCAACACCACCATCACCACCTGTAGCAACACCACCACCACCTGTAACAACAACAACACTACCATCATCACCACCATATCAATGAAATTAACATATCTGACTTTAATGCTTTAATGTTTTTTCTTCTTTCAGAGTTGTGGTTTACACGAGGAAGAACTTTCTGGTTCCTCTTCTATCAAGGGTCAAGGATACTAAAACATCTGTCACCCCTTAACTGTCACCTAAACTCTTTGGATTCAAATTGAGCCATATTGGTCAAGGAGATTTAATGTGACCACATTAACTGGACAATGACTCCCCCTCCCAACCATATGATTTCACTGTTTTGGGATAAACTTAAGATTGGCTTTTGTTCTGGTCTTAGAAATTGTTCTGACTCCCTGCCCCAAACACCACCAACAACACCACCACCACCACCACCACTATCAACAACAACAACAACAACCTGTTGCTATGGTAATTAATAACAGCTCAGACTCCAATAAACTGCTTTTCTTTTTATTGTTCCTTTTAACAGACTTTTGTTTTTTTTTCTGGTCACTTTGTACCTGTGTAATTGTCTTAACAATTGTCACACCTGTGTGTGTGTGTGTATACTCACATGCATTCACAAACATGCAACCACACATATACATCTGTTATTATTGCAGTTGTATAGTGTGATATATAACCACCAAAATGAATGGAGTTTTCAAACAGCAATTTATTATTTTTTGGAATATGGAAATTCACAGGATCTTATGCTCAGAAACAATTGTAAAGAATTCAAATAAATTGCTATTTGGAAACTCCATTGGTCTTTGTTAATTATAAGCTCTATAAAAGGATCACACAGAAATACTTGAGTTTAATCAAGGATGACAGGCTGGAATTTGACACCTGTCTACTTGGTCACTACCTTCTGACACTTTCCTGTACCACTGTACCTACAATTTACATTGAACTGGAAAGATGCTTGTAAAATGATGATGCTTTTGTTTACATAAATATTCATCATTAACTTTTTAGCATTTAAACCGGTCGTATCCAGCCAGAATTCTCTCACCTCTTTCTGTTCAAACCAGTTGTAACCGGCCACTCATACTGATGTTAAGGTATTGTTTTCAAAATAAATATCATCAAAATCTCAGAGATTCGATATGTGAGAGAAAGCCTTTACCATGAAAATATAATAGTATATATATTGAGTAATGTAAATGCTAAAGGGTTAAAGGTGGAAGTGTACAGTGATGGTGAAAATAGGGTCAAGATGGCTAAGTTTTGTCAATGGCACAACCTCTCCACTTTTGTTGACATAAGCACACTCAGTACAGTCATGATGCAGTTATATGAATGCCACAAATCTGGTCTCTCATGCTGAAATGCATCACAAAGATGGAGGGCTTCCTGATAATACTCCTTTGTAACTGTCCTTCCGATACAAATTCTTGATACACAATGCCTTGGTAGACAAAGAAAACAGTCAGCATCACCTTAATTTTGCTCTACACTTGACTAGCTTTTGGGGGCCTTGGTGACATTAGATGCTTCCACTGAGGTGACAGACCTTTGGTTTCCAGGTTGTACCCATACATCCATGTCGCCAGTTTTCATGGTACTCAGGAACCTTGTTGGCAGTATTCGGTGAAATGAAAATGTGATGATTTGTACAGCACCTCACATACTGGCTGCTTGACAGTGACTTATGTATCCAGCAAACTTACCAAAAAAAAAAACATTCAGATGAATGTATGTGGCTCCACTACACACTTGTTTTCTTAACGTCTTTATTTCCTACAGGAAAAATTAAACCAGGCTCCAATGATTGATGAGGTGGCCAGTCTCTCTTAATATAGTGAGAACCTTGCATAGCTGTCCCATTCACACAGAAAGCAGCAGTACTTGGTGTATCCACCCTGCAAGCTTATCACAAGAGCAACAACCTTTAAGTCACCACAGAGCTGCCATTGATGTTCATCATATTTTATGCATTACAACATATGCTTTATATTCTCATAAGTTTCTATCATATGTGATGCATAGCCCACAGGAACTGATGGTTCACTATTGCCATTATGCTGCAAAACACCTTTCAGACTAGTTTTTGATGAATCTATGGACAGCCTCCAGGGACAGTTCGTATTCAATACCAAGTGCTTCCATCAGACCATTAATACTGTTGCAGGCCAATAAATCACCTTTCATTATGAAGAAATTGCTGAACTGCTGCTGATGGTCACAACATTTTGAAATCTTCACAGCTGTAAGGAGATTCCAGTTGAAGACAAGAGCCTAGCAGCTCTGCCTTATTTTTAGATAGTTGTAGATCCCTGACAAGGTCATGGAGTTCCCCTTGTGTTATGAGATATAGTCTAGAGGAGTGTACTTCATCAAAATTATATCATTCAGTAGGAAAATAAAATCAATATAAAATGCCTCACATGCATATCAATAGCTTGCTCAATGACTATCTATTTGTCCCCTTCTTTTGCACCCTCGTGGCAATAAATAAAAATATATCTATCTAAGTTCAAAAAATGTAAAGTATTAGTGCTGGTGACACAATAAAGCATACACAGTACACTCTGTAAGGTGGTTGATGTTAGGAAAGGCATCTAGCTGTAGAAACCATGTCATATATGGAATGTAATGAGTGAGATTGGTTGCTCAGATCCCATCAAGCCTCAGACTATGATAACTTCTCCAGCCCATGCCAATTTGGAAAGCAGAAGTGAAATGATAATGATGGTGATGGTGAGTATGTTAAAAGTGCATGTTTATATGTGTGGGAGTTGTCAGTGTATGGTTGTAACAGGTGTGTGTGTATATGTATATATATTGTGTGTGTGTGTGTGTGTATGTATATTGGTATATATGTGTGTGTGTCTTGCACAGGAGTATATATTTATATATATATAATAGTGTAGCATAGGTTAAATACACGACTTTGCTAAAGGTCTATATATTGATCTTTATGTACTACAGTGGAGCATAGGTGTGTATATAGCTATATATGTTCCTGCCTTACTGTGTCATTTGGCTTCCAGTATGAAACTCTAACAATATTCAAACTATTGTGATTACAAAACCATGGATAACTGAATTTTCTACATCACAAATATGTGTAAAATTTTCCATTGTAAGGTATTGCTAAGTTAACAGGCTTGACCTATACATAATAGCCTAATCTCCCTGAAAAACCCCCCAAATGTTCCACTAAGGTACTGCTAAGTTAACTAGCCTGACCTGTTATACATTATAGTCTAATCTCCCTCCTTATTTTTAGATAGTTGTAGATCCCTGACAAGGTCATGGAGTTCCCCTTGTGTTATGAGATATAGTCTAGAGGAGTGTACTTCATCAAAATTATATCATTCAGTAGGAAAATAAAATCAATATAAAATGCCTCACATGCATATCAATAGCTTGCTCAATGACTATCTATTTGTCCCCTTCTTTTGCACTCTCGTGGCAATAAATAAAAATATATCTATCTAAGTTCAAAAAATGTAAAGTATTAGTGCTGGTGACACAATAAAGCATACACAGTACACTCTGTAAGGTGGTTGATGTTAGGAAAGGCATCTAGCTGTAGAAACCATGTCATATATGGAATGTAATGAGTGAGATTGGTTGCTCAGATCCCATCAGGCCTCAGACTATGATAACTTCTCCAGCCCATGCCAATTTGGAAAGCAGAAGTGAAATGATAATGATGGTGATGGTGAGTATGTTATATGTGTGGGAGTTGTAAGTGTATGGTTGTAACAGGTGTGTGTGTATATGTATATATATTGTGTGTCTGTGTCACAGCTGTGTATGTGTGTATGTATATGTATATATATTGTGTGTGTGTGTGTATGTATATTGGTATATATATGTGTGTGTGTCTTGCACAGGAGTATATATATATAATAGTGTAGCATAGGTTAAATACACGACTTTGCTAAAGGTCTATATATTGATCTTTATGTACTACAGTGGAGCATAGGTGTGTATATAGCTATATATGTTCCTGGCTTCCAGTATGAAACTCTAACAACATTCAAACTATTGTGATTACAAAACCATGGATAACTGAATTTTCTACATCACAAATATGTGTAAAATTTTCCATTGTAAGGTATTGCTAAGTTAACAGGCTTGACCTATACATAATAGCCTAATCTCCCTAAAAAAAACCCCCAAATGTTCCACTAAGGTACTGCTAAGTTAACTAGCCTCACCTGTTATACATTATAGTCTAATCTCCCTCAAATCAGACCCCAAATTCTCCACTGTAAGGTACTGCTAAGTTAACTAGCCTGATCTGTTATAGATAACAGCTTAATTTCCCTCAAATCACACCCTACCAACTAATGAAAATGAGGCTTGGTCTGAGCTGACTTAGGGCTAAACAGCAACAACTAGTTTAAGAAGATGCCAATGAAGGAGCCACTATGTTGTAGTTTGACTTGCTAAGATTGACACCTAAATCTTTAAGTGTCTCTGTATTGCCCTAAAAATGTATGACTATAGTGGGATAGTAATTTTTAAAAAATTTTTACTGTTTAGTTGGGGAGGGAAGAGTTGTGGCTAAGATCCTTTTCAGGGTCTCTGAAACTAATGGGATTACACAGTAATAACTGGGTTAATGAGCCCATGAGGAGTTACACAGTAATAACTGAGCTAATGAGTCTATAAGGGGTTACATAGAAATAACTGAGTTAATGAGTCCATGAGGGGAGTTTTGATGAGGTCATTCAACCTGCTGGAATTATACTTAGACAATATAGTCCTAGATATACATATGTCTGAAACTATGAACCGGATGCAGTCATTCCTACCTCTCAGGTTACAGAGTATGACAACCCATGCTAGTGATGATGATGATGATAATGTATTTTTGATACTTCTGATGCTACATAGATTCCATATTATCTTAGAGCAGCATCTCTGCAAAACAATTCTTCAATTATTTGTGAACAAAGAAACCTTGTCTTTAATATACATACATACATAGATGTATGCATACATACATATATATACATCCATACATATATGCATATATACATATATGCATACATACATATGCATATATATATATATATATATATATATATATATATATATATATATTGGTATGTAGAACAAGTGGAGCAGTATTTAAATAAACCTCACTGTGTGATGTGTAAATTATTCGAAGCAAGAACACAGCTGCCAAGTATATACATGGTGTCTTTATAACTAGTGTATTACACACACTTACACATACACACACACACACATATATATGGTCACATATATAATTATATAAATACACACATGCATGTATATGTGTCTCTGAATGAAACAGTTCTAGTCCTGCTGAAGCCAAATTCTATATTAAATTTATTGTTTACACTCTACTAACGTATTGAGTCAATTACTATGGTTACCTCTGATTGAACCCAGGACTCTCTCTCTCTCTCACACATATATATATATAAATATGATATATTCATTTACTGGCTCAGTGGTGAGCCTAAGAGTTTCACCTAAGCACTCATAGGATCATTCAGACTGCTGATCCTGCGAGTGCTTAGTTGAAACTCCAGAGTAACAAGGCTCACCATTTAGCCATTAAATGAATATTTTAAACTCTACATCAGTTTTGAACACTTTTTCTTTGTACTTTGGTGGGAGACCTTGGCATTTTGATAGGAAACTCTTACACATCTCTCTTGACAAGGGTATTTTGTAGACCTGGACAGGCCCCAGAAGCCATGCTGATAGTAACGCTCCTTAAACTTCCTCGTAACATCACTAGTGTCAATGGAATTACTCCTTGTTTTAGCTTGGCTTCTATCTCAATACTCCTTTTTGCATCATTTAGGAGCACTGTGTAGATACAAGCAAGACTCTGAATTGCCTGATTCCAGTTTGTTGAAATCATTTGCCCTGCAGAATTTAACTGCAGAAGCATGGCAAAAAATTAAAGATATTATAGATGATATAGTTACAACTATTAATGATCTGTATTTAAACTCAGAACCAGGACCAGATAGTCTCTACCATACTGTTAAAAACTTGTAAAAATAGCCTATTCCAAATGTCATTAGAAACAGGCATATTCCCAAAACTACTGAAAGAAATAACAGTAACAGTCTAAAGTCTGTTTTCAACCATTTAAGGCCTGTTAGGCTGGTGCTTATCCTGGTTTCATGGCATGAAGCAACTGAAAGTACAAGATTTACCCTGGACAGGATGCTGGTCCATTGCTGGGTTAAACCCCCAGCTGTTGCTGGTACTCATTTTCAGCTAAGTATACTGGAGTAATGTGAAATGAAGTCTTTTGTTGAAGAACACAACACACAAACCAGTCCAGGAATCAAACCCACAATATTATGATTGTAAGTCCAACACCCTTACCACTAGGCCATATGGCTCCATTATATCTATGCATAAAGGAGGGAAACTACAAACCTGTTTCTGTCACATCTTACACATCTAAAATTGTAGAACAAATTGTCTGAAAAAAGAATCATTGCCAACCTTGAGGAAAGCAACTTCTTTAGTGATAAACAGCATGGTCTTCTGATAGGGCATGGTTGCTTGACACAACTGTTATAGCACTATAACACTATCCTCAATAATCTTCTGAAAGGAATGAATACTAACTGCATATACTTTGATTTTGCCAAGGCATTTCACAAGATTGCTCATAGAACCATCTGTCATAGGTCAAGGTATCACAGGAAAACTCAGTAAATGGCTTTTGACTTCTTATAGTGTAGGAATAAATCTGTTGCTGAAAACGGTTTTCTTTCTTCCAAGTCCCCTTTAGTAAGTGGTATACCTCAGGGCATGGTTTTTAGGACCATTAATATTTATCATCACCCTATCAGCTCACAGCTACACTTGACCAACCTAACAAGTTTTGCCGATGACACAAAAATATTGATAGCTATCCAAACCTCAGAAGATGTCGTCACACTCCAAAATGAGCCAAACCTCATTTATTGATAGCCAGATGAAAATAATATGAAATTCAATACATCAAAATTTCCGCTCCTTCATTATGGAGGGGATATACACAACACACATTGTTTAACCCCTTTCTGACATCAAACAAGGCAACTTTCCTGATGGCATAACTGTATACATATATGTATTCTCCTCTTCCCAGTTTATAAGGTCTGAATTGATGGTGATCGTCACTCTGTTCTGATAATTTGCCATATACGGAGTAAGAAATATTCCACAGTACTTGAATTCGATTTTTCCCGATTATTGAGAATAGTGATTTCAAGACAAAAAAACTCATATACGGCAATGAAACATATGTAAATGCTAGAAATAAATCCTACTGTATTGCTTATCTGTTTAAATCTTTATATATATATATATTTCGTTTTTGAATTTGTTTTGCAAGATTTCTTATCTGACACAACACACAAAAACAAGATGGTGTTGGACAGAACAAAGGAGAGACACAAAATAAAAACCTAGTCACTGAGGAGGTCACATAATGTGTGACGAAAGAGCTTTGACAATATACAAACAACCATCTGGTTATCAAACACACCAACCAAAAAAACTGGAAATTTATAATAAATTGAAGTGAAAACCAACAGGTGTGTGTGTTTTTATTGGCAGCATGACCCTCCCAAAGTATAACAATATATATATATATAAGAAGTGTAAGTTAACAGGTTAAAATTAACTTTGTTTATCCATAGATGCTGTTATATATATTTTGGTGATAACCATTATGCAACAGCTAGAATTTGAATAGAAAAAACAGAAAAACATAATGATGGAATAAAGCTTCTGTTATTTTGATTTTTTGATATGCTCAGTGCTGAAATTTGGTGTTGTTTTCTCAAGGCACTGGTAGCATATGAAGTCTTGGTAATTAACCAGCACATACTTAAATTAATATTATATATATGTATATATGTATATATAAATATATATATATAAATATATATATACTAATATATATATATATATACTAATATATATATAATTTAGATGCACAGTAATTCCACAAATATAACACCCCTGCTCTCTTGCTTCACTCCCCAAATCTCAACTTTCTTCTAAAACTGATAATTCTGTGAACAATAAACAATTCAAAGAACAGTAGATATCCAAAGAAAAATATTACAAAGAATTATTATACAAGTTTTCTAAAATTCTATAAATTGTTACATGTCTGCTGATTCCATTAACAGATACTGTGTTGTAACAAACAACTGCCTTATATATATGTGAAAGAGTTCTTTATTGTTGATATTGTTTTTAGCCCTAGGTCAACCCTTAATCAGTAGATCTTTAACTGAAAGTCTTATGATAACTATCCTGTCTTTTCTTTCCCCACATCAAGTCTACAATTATAACAACATTATCCAGTGTGGTTTGTTTTCCTTTTTATTTTATCTTATACTAGCAGAATGGCCCAGCGTTGCTCGGGATTCTAAACATAGATTGGCATGTTTATCCCTCCTTTCTGAAACAGTTTTGTGGTATGTTCACCAATTGATGCAGAAGTCCTAATAAAAAGTGAAGTCGCCTTGGGTGAATAGGCAAATAATTTCCCATGAAGATTTTTCAAAAGTATGTAATTACATGCCCTCTCTTTTTTGTTGTTGTTTTGGCTACTGTCGAGCCTTGTGAAATAAATACGTTTGTTTATATTTTGTTATTGTGTATGCAAAAATATCTGTACATGAATATATAATTATATATATATATGGAGGCACATGGCTTAGTGGTTAGAGCATTGACCTTGCAATCAAAAGGTTGTGAGTTCAATTCTCAGACCAGGTGATGTGTTGTTTCCTTGAGCAAGACACTTTATTTCACATTGCTCCAGTTTACTCAGCTGTAGAAATGAGATGATAGGACTGGGGTCCATATCATTCCACTGCAAAGTGGTCATGTAGGTGCCACGGAAAAAAATCACCCAGCACTCACTGTAAATGAGGTTGGTGTTAGGAAGGGCATCCAGCTGTAGAAATCAAGCCAGAATCAGTTCCCGTCCCACCCTTGCAAGCAGGGAAAAGCGGACGTAAAATGAAATGATGAAATGATGAAATGATGATCTATATATCTAAAACAGAGAATGTCTGTCTGTCTGTCTGACACCCTAAAACTCGAGAACGCTCCAACCGATTGTTTTCAAACTTTATACATGTAATACTTATGGTCGTGTGAGTGTTTTGAGCAAAAAATATTTCAAATTTTCAATGCTCTATGGACCGCATTAGGCGCCGGAACGTCTAGCCCTTATAATATCTGTCTGTATGTCTGGCTGTCTGCATTACGACATCATGACTTTGCTATCTGTGTGTGTGTGTGTGTATATAAATGTATATATAGTGTGTGTATATATATATTCTTCTCATTGCTGACGTATTATGTTCGTTATTTTCCGTTCATTGCCAGGGAACGTCTTCACGAACCAAAGTATCGTCTTCCTGTTTTCCTTCGGTTGCAACGTTTTTCGAAAGATTAATTTTTTTAGTTTCAGAAGATCCCGTTAAGGGTGAAAGCAGCGATTCTTTGCTTAAGCTTTAATCTGTTATTTTAATATATATAATATATATATATACTTTTTATAATCCCTCCGATAAGTCGTTCGACCTGCGACGAGTCCACGCCACGACTTTACCTTTTAACAAACGCACGCAATTGCCGTCGCAGGTCGATGAACAAACAGAAGCACAATTTAGTGTAGCTAGATCTAAACTTAGAAATATTATAGAACAGTATAGCAAGAAGCATAATAGAATGTGGGCCCAGCAATTGGGAGATAAATCTGCAAATGGCTTGCGTAAGCTCATGCAGCGCTCGCGTAATGGAGAGATAGCATGCTTTCCAACAGACAAGTCTGGCAGAATGTCGGTTGACAGTCTGCCAAACTACATCCAGGCAATGCAACCCCACATCACTAACACAAGAGAAGTAACACCACAAGAGCATGAGGATAGAGAAAAAGCCCTCAATGCCCATATGGTGATGTGGACAAATATAATGCAGCCCAACAAAAGGACTGCCAACAACTTCCAGGCCTGGAACAATGACGTGCTAACGTTGTATGGGCTTCGAAAAGACCATAACACGGGCAGTGACTCTGTCACGGGACCACCAACACGGCCAGTCTGTGGAGCTAACATTGCTAGTAACTACAGACTGTCCTACTTCCTCTTCCTGATCATACGCCCCATCATTGAAATGTCCCCAGATGTATGTGACAGCACGGAGGACCTCCTCAGCAGAATCGGCGAGAGTAACCGATCTAGGGACCTAACAAACTGCATAATAGGTAGTATGGATGTTGTGTCCCTGTATCCATCTATTGACGTGGATTTTGCTGTAGAGAAATGCGTAGAAATGATCAGTGAGAGCAATGTTGAGTTCTGTGGGATTGATACCAGTGAGCTGGGACTCCTACTTAAACTTACCTATAGTAATAATTACCTAGACACATATGACCTTAGCAACCTGTGCCCTACAAGACCAGCAAGAGGCAGACCACCTACGATTACCTCAATGGCCAAGAAAACCCACACAGATAGATGGAACGGGTGGACCAGAGCCATACGGACACCCGAAAACCACGATGAACTAAAGAAAATGATTGCACATGCGGTGGGGACCAGCATAAAATTAACCCTTAAGGAACATATGTTCAAATTTAATGGAAAAACATATGCCCAAGAGGAAGGAGCAGCCATTGGTGTTAGCATTGCAGGTGACATAGCTAACTTATTCATGGTATGGTGGGACAGTAGACTTAAACTTAAACTTAAAGAACAATTAGAAGACCCCTTAACCCTGATAATGTACTCCCGCTACGTTGATGATATAAACATCGTAGTTAAAACACCCCCACTAGAGAACAGTCAGGAATTAGAGAAAAACACAATGGAAAGCATCCAGCAAATAGCTAATTCCATCGACCAGAGTATTAGAGTTACTATAGACTACCCAAGTAAACACCCCAACCATCGATTACCTGTACTAGACACAGAGCTCTGGTTAGATACCATTAATAACAAAAAACAAATCCTCCATTCCCATTATGCCAAACCCGTGACTTCCAAATATCTGATCCACCGAAACTCAGCTGTTTAGGACAATACCAAAATCAACATACTGATTGCGAATTTGGTACGGGTGATGAGAAACGTGTCCCGCATGTGCAACTCCGAAGAACTAGAGAAACACATACAACACTTCATCCACCGTATGCAGTTCTCTGGCTACAATCAGAGAGATAAAATCAGAGTGTATAGAGGAGCCAGAACCAAATGGGAAAAAATGGTAAATAATGACACAAATGGGACCTGCCCCTTGTAAAGGAGCAAATTTTGGAATAGAATAGAAAGAACTAGGAATAAGGCTAATAGAATAAACTCATGGTATGATAGCAATAAATACCAGAGTGTAATGTTCATCGATACAACCCCTAGAGGTGAATTAGCTTACAAATTTAGAAGGGCCCTAGATAAACATAAACTGAATATTAAGATAGTAGAAAGACCAGGTACCTCCGTAAAAACACTTATTAGCAAGACATACCCTTTTCAAAGACCCCCTGTATAGATAAGAAATGTATAACCTGTAAATTAAGCCCCCATATTAACTGTAAAACTAGAAATGTAGTATATAGCATAAGATGTACTGAAGGACAATGTAGAGACAAAAATATAGTGTACATAGGTGAGACAGCTCGTAGTGTAGGGGAACGGATAAATGAACACTGGCGAGACCTTCAAGATAGTAAAGAATCATCTGTACTCTACCAACATGCTAAAATAGAACATAAGGGTAAATTAGAGAACATAGAAATAAAAATAGAATCTACACACAGAAAAGACGCAATGTTTAGACAAATCACAGAGGCAATAAACATAAAAGAATTACAACCAAAATTAAATAGAAAACATGAGTGGAACAGCAACATCACAACTTACAATTAAGGACAAAATGAAAACACACACGCACATAGAACAAACAACCAACCTGTAACATGTAAATAAACAAATAAATAAACAAATATAAACACACACAGACACCCGGATGTAACACATGCGCAAACTAAGCACACAACACACACAAAAACAAGATGGCGTAGGACAGAACAAAGGAGAGGCACAAAAACAAAGAAAAGAATCCCCAGTCACTGAAGAGGTCACAGAATGTGTGACGAAAGAACTTTGACAATATATAAACAACCATCTGGTTGTGGAACCAACCAACCAACCGGAAATTTATAACTTCCTAAATTTATAAATTTATTATAATAAATTGAAGTGAAAGCAACTGGTGCGTGTGTTTCTTATTGGCAACATGAACCTCCCAAAGTATAACAATATATATATATATATATATATATATATATATATATATATATATATATATATATATATATATATTAAAATAACAGATTAGCACTACCATTGTTACCATCGCTTTCCTCTAGCCATGGGGCTTGGAGACATGAACCGAATGCTACCATTCTATTTTATATTAATGTGAACTGCTATTTCTAATAGCCATCTTTTCACCCCTTGATAATTTGTGTGTGAGACACGTTGGCTGAGGATTTCTGACAGGAACTAAAAGATTGATTCTTTTTAGCTTCCCGTCCTCACGTAAAATTTGTAAATCAGTGGCTGTTGAGAGATAGAGTCCTATCGGTTGCCAGTTAATCGCTTTACCGTGTCGGTTGTCACAAACAGCCATGACCGGCACGGGCCGGTGTTTGGATTATGTCGATCGATTGGTTATTGATTAGGCGATACCCGCTGATGAAGCCGCATAAGCCGATTGTGCATTGTTGCATAATATATGCAGACAGATGGTGCAGTGCACCTTACTGCTGCACATATATTCGTGTACAGATATTTTTGCATACACAAAAACAAAATCTAAACAAACGTATTTATTTCACGAAAGCACAAAATGTAGACACCACCTCGAGGCCGAGGTATTCCGTACTTCTCTGTACTGTTTCGCCCTATAATATCTGTCTGTATGTCTGGCTGTCTGCATTACGACATTGACTTCGCTATCTGTGTGTGTGTGTATATATATATGTATATTTATAGTGTGTGTATATATATATATATATATATATATATATAGTGTGTAACGTTTTTCGAAATATTTACTTCTGCGTTCACAGATTGATTTTTTTAGTTTCAGAAGATCCCGTTAAGAGTGAAAGCAGCGATTCTTTGCTTAAACTTTTATCTGTTATTTTAATAAATATATATATAATTATATATTCGTGTACAGTTATTTTTGCATACACAATAACAAAATATAAACAAACGTATTTATTTCACGAGGCTCGACAGCAGCAAAAACAACAACAACAAAGAGAGGGAACGCAATTACATGCTTTTGAAAAATCTTAATGGAAAATTATTTGTCTATTCACCCAAGGCGGCTTTACTTTTTATTATGACTTCTGCATCAATTGGTGAACATACGACGAAACTGTTTCAGAAAGAGGGATAAATATGCCAATCTATGTTTAGAATCCCGAGCAACGCTGGGCCATTCTGCTAGACATACAGACAGATATTATAAGGGTGCGACGTCGTAGCTATGTATCTATCTAAAAAGACAGACTAAGAATTATAGAGAGATCGCTAAATCGCCTAATGCGGTCCCTAGACCATTGAAAATTTGAAATATTTTTTGCTCAAAACATTCACACGACCATAAGTATTACATGTGTAAAGTTTGAAAAAAATCGGTTGGGTGGTTCTCGAGTTTTAGGGAGTCAGACAGACAGACAGATAGACAGACAGACATTCTCTGTTTTAGATATATAGATAATATGGTAAGGTAAGATTTGCTATGAGATTTGACTACTATTTCTAGCATATAGAGTGACTATAAGAAAGTTCGCTTGTTGGTTCATTCCACCCCATCCTGGTAAATGCTGCTTAGTAGATCTATCTCATGTAGGTGACTGTTGCTATGGCTGATTTTAACAAACAGTTATTGTTGTTGTTCTTGCTACTATTGTTGTTGTTATTATTATTGTTGTTGTTTTGGTCACTGCACTGGCTAGATTATTGCCTATTTTAGTCTTCTAGCTATTGTTATTACCGGTGGATTGGCAGTATCGGTAGAGGGTTGGACGCTATGCTTTGACGTACAGAGTTACGGCCCGTGCCATTCTGAGTTCGAATCCCGCCGAGGTTAACTTTGCCTTTCATCCTTACGGGGTCGATAAAATAAAGTACCAGTAATGCACTGGGTAATTGCTGGCCTTGTGCCAAAAAGTAGAAACAATTATTTCCGCCTGACCGTCGTGCCTCGTCAAGTTGAATGGCACCTCTTCAAATTCTTGTGGAGGGGACAAGTTTCGTTGGTGAGGCGGTCCATCTGCTGCCAGCACCCTCTACGCGGAGGGCTGGGTATGCCGTGGCTAATGATGCGCAGGCAAGCGTTGAGGCTGCGACATCTCCAGATATTCTGCCTAAACGGTGAACAGATGTGGTCGCCGTTTATCAGACGTGCCTTTCTGCTGCTCGTTTCTTTGACTGAGCTGCCAAGCGGGCAATGCGATCAGTGGAACTTCCACTCTCGAGTTCTATAGAGGATTAGTGGGCAAGTGCGATGACGCATTCGGAGAAGCTTTGGGCCTCGACGAAGTCGAGCTGACCAGTCTGTACCGGAGGACTTTCGAAATCCCTCGCTTGGCAGTGCTACCGGGGGCACTGCCAGTTCGGGATAAACTCTACAGGCACTGAAGTGCTGTCAGACGGACCTGCCCAAGATGCGCACAGAACGACGAAACCTTTCTGCACGCACTTGTCCGTGCATTACTGACTTCTGGAGTTATGTCGAACAGCTACTGTCGCGTGTGGAACGAATCCGGCTATCGGCCGAGTCCACAGTGAAGATCGACCCGCCGCCTTCCTTAGATCAGGAAAAGAAGGAAATTTTCCTCTGTCTGGTGGCAGTTGCGAAAGAGGTTATATGGTGCACCAGATTAAAAGGACTGAAGACAGACACTTTTCTCTTCGGCCAATCCCTCATCAACTTCTTCAAGTTTCACCTGGAAATGAAGGTGAGGGTGGAGAGAGAAGTGCTGCCCCCCAGTACATTTGCTAAAAGGTGGGTGAATGTGGCGAGAATGGCTCGTGTGAATGGGCCTACTCTGACCATGCACCTATAGGCTGGCTAACTTGAGGAGAGGGGTGCTCTCCCTGGGTGCCCTAGAAGCGCAGGGTGGTTCAGGATAGGTGAGCTACCTGAGTCACCCCAGGGTCGTCCAGCCCCTATCGGGGAATTTATTTTGTTATATTTATGCATAGTTTATTTTATATTTTTATATTTTTATATTTTCATTGTTAAATTAGTCTTGCCAGTGTGCACTTTTACTCGACCTTATTGTAAACCCCCACTGTCCCTGTCTTTGTATTGTCCCCTACATGTCGGCCCTTGTGGCTAATAAATGAAATCATTATTATTATTACTGTTATTGTTGTTATTGTTGCTTATGACCAAGTCAACCAAGACCCAGTAGACCCATCAACAAAGTTGTTCCAGCTATGACCATATCATCTTTTAATGAGATGGTAAGTAGGACTTGAGGGACATTTGGCTGTTATTTCTAACAGAGTTAGTGATCACATAGAGGCCTTCATGCATATATGTATATGTTTGTTTCTTACTACTCAAGTATGGCAAAATTAGTGGAGAAGTGAATTAACCCTTCAGCATTTAAACTGGCTGTATCCAGCCAGAATTTTCTCACCTCTTTCTGTTCAAGCCAGTTGTAACCAGCCATTCATACTGATGTTAAAGTATTGTTCTCAAAATAAATAATATCAAAATCTCATAGATTCGATATTATGTGAGATAATTATGTAAAATGAAATGTTTACCATGAAAATACAATAGTAAATATAGAGTAATGTAAATGCTAAAGGGTTTAAGATCCTGCAGTATTTAATATTGTTCCTTCAATGTTCTGAACGTAAAGCTACAACATGGTGCTTGACAGTGTTGTTTGATTAGAAGCAGATGATGCATACAGTCTCCCAGCAGCATATTAACAAACTGACTGCTTGTAATGAGGATTGAACTAGTAGTGGTAGTCTTTAATACCTCATTGGTTGGCCTCAATCCTCAGCAAATGAGGTGAAGAGATGTAAAAGTTTCATAACAATATTAAAGATATGGAGAGTTGTTGTTGTTGTTGTTGTTTGGCCTCTGGGCAATACCGATTCTGTAGACCTACAATCAAAGATATCCTAGCCATCATTTCTATGAGTACATTACTATTTATGGCCTTTCTTCTTCTTCTTCTTCTTCTTCTTCTTCTTCTTCTTCTTCTTCTTCTTCTTCTTCTTCTTCTTCTTCTTCTTCTTCTTCTTCTTCTTCTTCTTCTTCTTCTTCCACCACCACCACCACCACAGCCACTTCTACCACCACCACGACCATCACCAACACTACTTCCAGTTATATGACATAGATCTACTGGAGGTCTGTGTTATCACTACCACCACCACCACCACTACCACCTATACCACTATCTCCATTTATGTGACATAGATCCATTGGAGATCTGTGCTACCACCACCACCACCACCATCACTGTTACCTCCAGTTACATCAACAACAAAACTAAAATTGTTGCCACTATTTTTACTGTCAACAACCTTAATCAAGAAATGTCAAATGGCTTTACACTGTTCTTCACAACCATTTTAAAAGCTTGGCATTTGATAGTCTCTTTATAGAACTGTGGTCGCTGTTGTCATTATAGATTTGTTGTTGTTGTTGTTTTTCTTGTGGTCGCTGTTGTTATTTGTGGTGGTGGTGGTGGTAATATTGATGATGGTAGTGCTGCTGATGGTAGTGATGGTGATGATAATGGTGGTGATGGTAGTGGTGAGAATGTTAGTGGCGGTGATGGTGGGAATGGTAGTGGTGTCGGTTATCTCTCTCTCTCTCTCTCTCTCTCTCTCTCTCTCTCTCTCTCTCTCTCTCTC
Source organism: Eledone cirrhosa (assembly GCA_964016885.1). NCBI lineage: Eukaryota > Metazoa > Mollusca > Cephalopoda > Octopoda > Eledonidae > Eledone > Eledone cirrhosa. The sequence goes on along the minus strand of OZ024742.1, from coordinate 300,989,205 downwards.
TCTCTCTCTTTCTCTCTCTCTCTCTCCCTCTCTCTCTCTCTCTCTTTCTCTTTATCTATCTATCTATCTATCTATCTATCTATCTATCTATCTATCTATCTATCTATCTATCTATCTATCTATCTATCTGTGGCGCCTCCCCCCTATTGGGGATTTCGATTGTTGAAATTGTTTGTTTTTATATTTTTTACACGACTGTATGTAAAATCCCCGGCATGTCTTTGTATTGTCCCCTTTCTTGTTGCGCCCTTGTGGCTAATAAAGAAATCTATCTATCTATCTATCTATCTATCTGTCCCCTTCTTTTGTGCCCCTGTGGCTAATAAAGAAATATATCTATCTATCTATCTATCTATCTATCTATCTATCTATCTATCTATCTATCTATCAAATATATATAGGCTTATATGGGCAAATATATATCCGATCTAACTGTCGAAACAGCCGGAGCTCAGCTGTCGGGGTCCTGACTCTTTTCCTACAAATATATAGATATATATTAAAAAAACAAACGATAATGTTTCGTTTACATGAATTGTGTATCAACCTGTTACACGCGTTTAGCAGAGGATTGGCTCCGGGTCGCCTATAGGAGTTATGGACCCGACTCCATTATTGATCTGCTCTTCAGACTGGCGTTGTGACAAAAAATATAGTGAATGAACTACACTATATATATATATATGAAGAATAGAAATGGCTGTGTAGTTGCTATTTAAGGTAACTTAAAATGCAGTGGGAATACGAAGAAAGCAAGAACAGGGGGGTTTCCTCATCAGTTGTTTACTGGGGGTCTAGGATATTTCTAGCTTTAGTCTCCCGGTATTGGCGCAGGTTACGTTCCTAGAGCACCGGCGAAGAGTGACCGCTAATATTGGACGTGATCCATAAAAAACGTCAAAATATAACGTAAAATATAATTAAAAAAAAACAGGCAGAGTTTTATGTGGAGGGGCGTCTAATAGGTCGGCAAATACGGTATATTGTTAGTAATTTAGCGATAAAAAATATATATTGCCACGAGAAAAGCCTTGAAAAAATCGCGCAAGTTATTTACAATACCCCGAATATGAGGTGGTTTCCACGAACAATTATTAGTATGGTTCTAAGGAAAATTCCGCGAATAGCCGGGACAGGGAATGTCGGAACTACGAATGGCGGGGTACACTGTATTTATATAAATCAGAATGGATGCAGTAAAAACTAGTTACACCATTACTCACCAGAGTAGTAGACCATTACTCACTTGGGGTAGTAGTGTGGGTAATATAAAGGATTCGAGACCCCAACGGCTGAGCTCCTGCCATTTAAACAGCTCAGCCGTCGGGGTCCCGAATCCTTCATATATATATATATATACATACATTACTATTTGCAGACACCAAAATATCGATCATTAATCACATGATGCAGATATTGTAATTGGTCTCTTACTTTATCATTATGTTAGTGATAGGATTAAGTTGAATATTGTCAAGAAATTTTAGAAAATTTTGCATTTTTACAACTTAATGTGCAACATTTATCGATGGCAGGCAGTAACAGCCAGTTTTAAGATGTATACGATATTCTAAGAATTATTGTGTATAAATAAGTATACGTTGTATAGTGGTTGGGTGATAGGAAGGGCATCCAGCCGTAAACATCTTGAGAAACAAGGGGTTGGGAGGATCCTCAGTTGTATCAAAGGCATACTATCTGTCGGTCGCAACTCCAGGTAGAAGGATCATCGTGAAATAAAGGACATAACGAATCGAAATCACAAACTCAAGATTGCGAATCCAATTCTCTGACCACTCAGCCACGCGCCTTCACACACACACACACACACACACACACACACACACACACACACACACACACACACACACACAGACACATATATATATATATATACATGTATATGTGTATATATGTGTGTTTATGTGTGTGTGTTGTGTGTGTTGTGTGTGTGTGTTGTGAGTGTTGTGTGTGTTGTGTGTGTGTGCGTGCGTGCATGCGTGCGTGCGTGTGTGTGTAGTGTGTGTGTGTGTGTGTGTTTATTGTACCTTCTCCAATAAAAAATATTATGTATTTTGCGAAATCCAGAGACTTTCAATAATGACCAGAAGTCGACCCTAAATGTTACTAATAGCTCAAGCAAAGCCATGAACGACACCACATCTTTTTAACTTTGATTTTGAAAGTAAGTTTATAATTATCAATTTTCATTATACTTTCGTAGCCGTCTCGGTGGCCTAGCTGGAGGAATCATAGACGGTGGTGATCCTGTTCCGAAGTTCGATACTGGGTTCCCAGTAAATCTTTTCAGTTTTTTTTTCTATGGGCTGTAAAATAAAAACTGAAAAAGGTTACATGTATCTCTTGACCAGGATCGAACCCAAGGTCAGGATCTCCACCGTCTCTAGTACCTACCGTTAGGCCACAGAGACAACTATGAAAATCTTATGAAAATTCATACTTATCAACCTACTTTCAAAATTTTCAAAACAAAGTGTTGTGGTGTCGTTCATGTCTTTCTTAATGTTATTGCTCCTACTCAAGGTAGATTCAAACTTAAAATGATTGGGATTTACTAGGTCTAAAAATATTGGTTGCCAGATGAAGGGGTCCCACCTACATATAGAATGCTATCATTTCATTTTTATAATGAATAAATAACATTTTCAAAAAATATATAAGTGGCAACAAAACAATGCAATCAAATTTTTGCGGGAAAATATTTTACCTTCTCCAATAAAAAATATGTATTTTGCGAAATCCAGAGACTTTCAATAATGACCTTTGGTCTTTCATACTCACTCAATATATATATATATGTGTGTGTGTGTGTGTGTGTATGACAATACGTGTGATTTACAATACGAGATTTTTATTCAAAATTTCAATCTTAAAAGTTTCTCTCAATGAATCAGTATCTAAGCTTCTTGGGGAAAAATGGAAGCGTTGTCTCTCATCCGATGACCGGAAGTAGGAGAATCGACAAAAACTTTTGCAGATCCAAAGAAACAATGGTCTTTAGTAAAGAATAAGAAATAAGATCATATAAGTCATCTGAGAATCATACAAGAAATAAAAACCCCAAAAATAATAATATAAATAAAGCCACGTAGTTTACACGAAGGAAATTTATCAGGTTATACATTATCGTTAGCGGCTTGTCTTACCGAGGTGTCAGGTGATGCCCGTGAGGGTGTTTGGTTGTTTCAGCGCCTTAGCCTCGCCATCACCCACGGTATTGTTGCGAGCGTGTTGCAGACCTGCCAACCTCTAAAAACCCAAACGGGGGAGTACCATGAAAAAAAGTGCCCCAAAACGGGGAGAAATGAGGCAAAATGGGGAGATTTTACACAATGAAAGCTATACTCATTTTCACAAGTGAAGACGTCTCTTACCCATCCCAAGTAGGGGTGGGAGATCTCCCCGTCGGACGAGGAGAGTTGACACGTCTGGTGTTGGCTTGCCATAAAATGTACCGATGACCCTTATATGAATGTATTTCTATCTGATGCATGCGTGCGTAGTCCCGTAACTCGTAACAGAGTCGTAGGGGCACCGTATTGACACAGCGTTTCTGGGGACATTTTCAGCTTGGCGGAACCCATCCTTCTCCAGGTCTGACTACAGCAGGTTTCTTCCAGAGAAAGAAAGATAGTGAGAGAATGGATGTGAGAAAGAGATATAGAGGAAGATTCGACCCCAGTACTAGACTGGTACTTTCTTTATCGACCTCGAAAGGATGAAAGGTATCCTTTCGAGCTCGATATCTGATATAACAGTAATAAAAATTCTATATATGTACACATAAAAAATACTATGTACATATTTTATACATCTAAGTATCTATTTTTATATAGCTACCTACCTACCTACCTACCTACCTACCTACCAACCTACCTTACACCTATATACCATCTTATCTATCTATCTGTCTATCTTGATAGAGTGAGACACGCTTCACATCGGCTCCGCTATTCTATCGGAATTTACCCTTACTATAGTAAGTACCAGTGAATTTTTTCAGTGCAACACATTTGGAACACTTACCCCTGTTATTTAGGGAAACATTTTTACATTTACCCCCTTTTTAGGGGGTAAAATAAATAACTATTTTCTGTAAAACTTCTTTCTTGGCAGCATGGCGGAAAAGATGGCAGACATGTCTGCCATTAGCTCTGCCACGCCCCCCAAGTCTGAAGAACAAAAAATGGATACAACAAAACTAGACAACGAAACAAACAAGGAAAATGAAAAAACAAATGTTACGGAAAATGAGCAAACGGAAAACAAACAAACAGAAAATAAGAATACAAATAACAACAAGGCAACTTTCGCCCAGAAAACAAAACAATCCATAATATATACACCTATAGACTTAACTGCCGCCAGAGAAAAACTGGCAGAAGCAATAGTCTTGGGGGAGAACGGAATGTTTTCCATTAATCCCCCCCCCCCCAGAATTCAAGAAAGCGAGAATAGAAAGCACTGTTCTCTTCAGAACAATCCTAAACCAAACGAGAAAGCCAGCACAGCCCAGCCAAATGGAGATAGAGTTGGTCCTAAAAGACTATATGAAGAATATTCTCTTCATACGAAAGGACCGACTCTATGGCAGCATTTCGGTCTTAATAAAAGACAGGGAAACAGCGCAGAGGCTTTCCCTAAGCCCACTCTCATCAACAACATACAGCTTCTATCCCTCCTACATGGGTAGAAGAACACAGAGAGTCAAAATACAAACAATGCTGCCCACAATGGACTTCTGGTGGGCTATTGCTGGCTTCATAGACATGGGCGAGGACACAGTGCTGTCAATGGGGAAGGCATCTGGAGATGAGTTCCTGGGAATGGGCCTCGACCTACTAATCCAAATGAGGCCCGAAAGAATAGCGCAAATCCCGGATCGCATCTGGCTGGATGACCTCACCCCAATATATATAATTGTAGAGGGGAGAAGACCAGCATGCTATTCATGCACGGAAAGGGGACACGTTAAGGCTAACTGCCCGAATCGTATCCCCCAAAAAGGACTATTGCCCACACCCACCACAAACAGTACACCACACCACCCACCTCCAAAAATACACTAATACCACACACAGCAAACAAAATACAGACACCACCAACCACAAGCACAACACAAACATCACCACCACCAGCACCAAACACAAGCACGACACAAAAATCACCACCACCATCACCAACCACAACACAAACATCACCACCACCATCACCAACCACAAGCACGACACAAACATCACCACCACCACCACAAAACGCATTCCAAACAAATAAAACAAAAACAGCAACAAATCTACCCCTCCCGCAAAAAAAAACAACCAGACACCACGTCCCTCCCACCTAGCGCTGAAGAGTTTCCCCCAACTTCTGAAGAAGAAGGAGGAGAAGCCTTCAGACAAGTTAAAAGAAAAAAAAGAAAGCACACACCCAGCACACCACAAATAACCCACACACAAACACCAACTCCAATCAAAAACACCCCACCCTCGACAAACAAAAATAAATCTGCGCCTCCCCTCTTCGAAACATTGACAGCATCACAAAAAAAGACTTTGCAATAAACATATATAAATAAAGAAAACAAAAAACTGTTTAAATTAATAAACAATAGCCCTTTGGTGCAGACCGAAGGGCCAAACTTTATCTCAACAGAGAACTTCACCCATTTAAAAATGATAAAGGTCCCTCTGGACCTTTATCGTTCCTTAAAAGAACAATTTAAACAGGACGTGAGCCCCCCCCCCCTGTTTAAAACCGTTAAATCGCGTCCTCTTGAAAGATTTCCCCATAACCTCTCCTCTCCTTGACACAACTCCAAATACCCCAACCCTACCACACTCGGATACCCCCACACCACCACAAAACATCCCTCCACCCAACACACCCGACGCCATGGAAATTACACAACCCGGAGAGGTAGGTGCTTTTCTTTCTTCACTTTCAACACCAAAATAGATCAATTGAGAGTTGGCTGTTTGAATGCGCGTGGCCTGGGCTCAGCTTGGAAGCAAGCAAAGCTTCTAAGTGACCTCAGGTCACGAAGTATAGATGTGATGGTTGTTTGCGAGAGTTGGACCAGCAGCGTGCGACAGCTGGCTCCCGCCTTCGATGACTTTGAGATGCACGCATCTCTCTGTCAACCCGGAGGCGGAGGTGGGGTTGCCGTACTGCTGGATAAACGTCTGGCTCTCGACGTACAGATTGTTCACTCGGACCCGGGGGCTCGATTACTGGTGCTGGACGTCGGAGGCGGTGAAGGCGGGGCTTTCAGACTGGTCGGTCTTTATGCCCCCTTCGGGGCTGAAAGAGCCGACTTCTTCCAGCGTCTGGAGACTTTTCTAGGAACCTCGCGTTCTCTGCTTTTAGTGGGGGACTGGAATGGAATCCTAGATGCGCGTTGGGACTATGCAGGGGCATGTCCCGATAGAGGGGGGTGTAGCAGCCTCAAGGGGTTACTCGATCGATTCGACCTGGTCGATAGATTTCGACTAGATTTTCCAACTGTGCCAACCTGGACCTGGACAAACCGCAGTGGTCAATCTAGATCGTACCTAGATAGGTTTTTGGTTAGGAGTAAGGATAGGGACGTATTTAGTTGTCCAGAATTGCTCATGGTTGGCTATTCAGATCACAAATTAGTGACCTGCGTGGTCAACCTTGATAGAACGCATAGACAGGGTCCCGGTTACTGGAAGATGAACTTGTCCTTGCCGGCAAAGGAAGCTTACAGGAACCGGATTAGTAGCTTAGTTAAGATGCGGTTGACGGGAGCGATCGTCAACAGCAGGTGGTGGGTATCTCTAAAGAGAGAAATTAGAGTAAGTTCGATAGGTTACAGTAAGGAACTAGCGGCGAATAGAAATAGGAGGGAAAGGGAGTTAACAGATAAACTAGAAGAGGCGATTAGGAGCGGAGACGTGGCCAGAGTGTTAGCGGCGAGAACGGCGTTGAGCCAGTTCTTTGACGCGAAGCACGAAGGCTGCGTTGTCCGAAGTAAAATACGTGCTTTAGGAAACGAGGGGACCAAAGCTGTTAGCTGGGCCCGCGTGACAGAAGCCAAGAGTGGGATTAAATCCACCATTCGGTCTTTGCGAGACCAGGATGGACGGGTGATCCTCGAACCTGAGCGGATGTACGAGGCCTTTCAAAGGCACTTTTCTCGACTGTTCGGAGGGGGCGGGGGGCCGGACGGGGATGTGGACTTCGGTCCATACCTCGACGGTCTACCGCATCTTTCGAGCGGCGAAGCGGAGTGCTGCGAAAGGCCAATCACAGCCACTGAAATCGGGGAAGCGCTCAGCCAATGCAGCAGACGCAAATCTCCGGGTCTCGATGGTCTACCATACGAACTTTATTTAGCTATGCCGGTTTTGTTCTCCGAACTCCTCGAAGCTGTCTATTGCAACTGGCAACAGAACGGGAGAATTCCCTGTTCTGTGACCAAGGGCGTAGTCACGCTAGTGAGGAAGGACGAGAGCAAGGGGGACGACTTAAGTAACTTTAGGCCCATAACTCTGCTGAATGCAGAGTTACAGATTTTGGCCAAGGTGTTGGCGAAGAGGTTGGCGCTTGTGGTGGGTGGTTTGGTGGGAGACGCGCAGACATGCGCTATCCCGTCCAGGTCCATTCACGACAACCTCCACCTCATGCGATACACCGTAGAGAGGGTTGGGAACGAACCCGGCTTTGGTGGGGCCCTGATCAACTTGGATCAATCTAAGGCGTTCGATAGGGTCGACCATGGTTACCTGGATGCGGTGCTAGCGGCGGCGGGCTTCGGACCCGTTTTCAGGGGCTGGATTTCTGCCATGCACAGTGGCAACGTCTGCTCTAGGATTAAAGTAAACGGCTACCTCTCGGAGCCGTTTCAAATCACCCGGTCCATCAGACAGGGGTGTCCCCTCTCCTCCCTTCTGTACGTATTGACTCTCGAGCCACTGCTGCGGAAGTTGGAGTTGCTGCGGGGCATACCCCTGGAACCGGGATTGCACAAAGCGGTCTCGGCCTATGCCGACGACGTAACAGTAATGGTGGCGGACGCCTCGGAAATCGGGGCGATCGCCACCCTACTGGAGGAATACGAAAGGCTGACGGGGGCTAGGCTGAACCGGGACAAGTCAGTCGGTTTGCAACTCGGAACGTGGAGGGGCAAACCGATGCCGTTAGACGGTGTCGTCGGGCGGTGGACGGAGGGCCCGGTGAAGCTGCTCGGGGTCTGGTTCGGACCCGACCTCCAGGTGGAGAAGAATTGGGGCGAAGTGACGAGCAGGGTGTTTGCGCTGACCCAGAAGTGGGCCAAGTACAAACTATCACTGAAAGGTCGGGCGGAGGTGACGAACGCTTACATAGCGTCCGTCATCTACTACCGCCTGACCGTCGTGTCTTGCCCCAAGGAAACGCTCACCATCATGGAGCGCATGCTCTTCCAGTTCCTCTGGAAGAAGCGGCCTCCCATGGTGAGGAGATCCATCTGCTGCCAGGACCCTTCGAAAGGAGGGATGAGTATGCCGTGGCTGTTGATGCGTAGGCACGCATTAAGGCTACGGCATCTACAGGTATTCCTCACGGGTCAGCCGGTGTGGGCCCCGTTTCTGAGGCGAGCCTTCCCACAGCTCGTCTCGCTCACCGAGCTGCAATCCTGGGTGAAGCAAAGACCGAGAAAACTGGGCAACTGGCACACCGAGTGTGCCCAGGCGCTCACGGCTCTCTGGCAAGCGGACCCGACTATCAGTGGAGAATCCACCTCGACATTCTATAGAGGGCTGGTGGCTAGCAGGGGCGACGACACCCTTGGAGAGTCGCTAGGCATGGAGGAGGACGAACTGGCCAGCCCGTTCGGTAGAACTTTCGGCCCGGGACCCATGGACAACTTCCAGAGGTCCCTAGCCTGGCAGTGCTACCAGGGGGCTCTGCCCGTTCGAGAAAAGCTCGACAGACACGGGCGCCCTGGCAGGGATCCCGCGAAAAAGATCTGTCCCAGATGCGTGCGCGACGAGGAAACCGTTGCGCATGCACTGGTACACTGCCCGGGCGTTGCCGATCTGTGGGGCTACGTCGAACGACTGCTGTCGCGTGTGGCGCCGATTCGATTGACCGCCGAGTCTGTGGTGAACATCAAGCCGCCTCCTCCCTTCAGAAATGAAGCAGAGGCGGTCTTTCTGTGCGTAATAGCCATGATGAAAGAGGTTGTGTGGTGGACGCGCCTGAAAGGTCTGAGGTCGAGTGACTTTCTCTCCGGCCAACACCTGGTCTACTTCTTCCGATACCACTTCGGAAGAAGGATCAGGATGGAGAGAGAAGTGCTTGGCCCCAGACAGTTTTATGAAAGGTGGGTGAAAGAAGCGAGAATGGCTCGTGTAAATGGGCCTTCTCTCTACATTGTTCTGTAGGTGAAGAAGTGAAGAGGAAAGGGGGAGCGCCTCCTCTCTGGGCTTCCCCCGCGAAAAGAGTTGCACACTTTTCGGGGGTATGTGCAATCCCCAACACGCCCCCTCCCTTTTGAGGACTTTTTATTATTATATTATTCTTATTGTTATGCCTTTTTCTTTACTCGCATTTATGTAAACTCCCCCCTGTGTATTTGTCCCTTTCTCTTGTGCCCTAGTGGCAAATAAATCTATCTATCTATCTATCTATCTATCTATCTATCTATCTATCTATCTATCTATCTATCTATCTATCTATCTATCTATCTGTCTGTCTGTCTGTCACTCTCTTTCTGTCCATTCCATCTGTCCGTCTGTCTGTCTGACCCCCCCCCCTCTCTCTATATATATAAATTGAGATGAGCAGAACAAATAAACATTAAACAATTAATTAAAAAAAAAAAATGATTTAAATATCTACCTGTTCATAATGCTATTACCGTCGGTTTCGCTTTACAAAAGATTAGAAATTCAGAGAATTTCTAACGGAAAAGTAAAGTTCATCAGATAGCTATTTCCACTCTATAGGATCAAGTCCCACAATTTGCAAATATATTGCCAACTACCAGCTCCTATGAGTTATAGCCGTTAAAGTGACCCACACGTGAACTGGCCGCTAATAAAAGCGGGAATATTACAGACGCGCTGCTGGCTTTGGTGCTACAAAAATAGCAGTAAGCAACAACGAATTTTTTTCTGTAATAATCCCGCTTTTATTAGCGGCCAGTTCACGTGTGAGTCACTTTAACGGCTATAACTCATAGGAGCTGGTAGTTGGCAATATATTTGCAAATTGTGGGACTTGATCCTATAGAGTGGAAATAGCTATCTGATGAACTTTACTTTTCCGTTAGAAATTCTCTGAATTTCTAATCTTTTGTAAAGCGAAACCGACGGTAATAGCATTATGAACAGGTAGATATTTAAATCATTTTTTTTTTTTTAAATTAATTGTTTAATGTTTATTTGTTCTGCTCATCTCAATTTATATAGTTCTGGTATCTCAAATTAGTACCATCGAACAACAATTATATTATAGACACCCTATATATCTCAATGGGTACTTAGTACCCATTGAGATATATACCTTATTTTGTCTGTCTATCTCATTGTCCGGCCGTCCACCCCTACGTCTATCCATCCATCTATCCGTCCATCAATCTGGCCGTCTCCCCGTCCGTTTGTCCATCCATCCATCCATCCATCTCCCCATCCATCTCCCCATCCATCCATCCGTCCGTTCGTCCGTGCATCCATCCATCTATTCGTTCGTCTGTCCATCCATCCACCCATCCACCCATCCATCCTTCCATCCACTCATCCATCCACCCATCCTTCCATCCATCCAACCACCCATCCATCCATCCACTAATCCATCCAACCATCCAACCATCCATCCATCCACTAATCCATCCAACCATCCAACCACCCATCCATCCATCCACTAATCCATCCAACCATCCATCCATCCACTAATCCATCCAACCATCCACCCATCCATCCAACCATCCAACCATCCATCCAACCACCCATCCATCCAACCATCCATCCAACCATCCAACCACCCATCCATCCATCCATCCATCCAACCATCCAACCATCCATCCAACCACCCATCCATCCAACCATCCATCCATCCAACCACCCATCCATCCATCCATCCATCCAACCACCCATCCAACCATCCAACCATCCATCCATCCAACCACCCATCCAACCATCCATCCATCCAACCACCCATCCAACCACCCATCCATCCAACCACCCATCCAACCAACCACCCATCCAACCATCCAACCACCCATCCATCCAACCATCCATCCATCCATCCATCCATCCAACCAACCATCCATCCAACCAACCATCCAACCATCCATCCATCCAACCATCCATCCACCCATCCATCCAACCACCCATCCAACCAACCAACCACCCATCCATCCAACCATCCATCCATCCATCCATCCAACCAACCATCCATCCAACCAACCATCCAACCATCCATCCATCCAACCATCCATCCACCCATCCATCCATCCAACCATCCACCCATCCATCCATCCAACCATCCAACTATCCATCCAACCACCCATCCATCCAACCATCCATCCATCCATCCATCCATCCATCTATTTATTTACCTCTATCGCTACCCCCCCCCCCTCTATTTGCTT
>OZ024742.1:300860085-300970085 GCA_964016885.1 Eledone cirrhosa | reverse complement strand
GACAATGATGTATTTCCCTACTTATCTATCTATCTATCTTGGGTGCCTGGCACCTCGAGTGCCTTCAGGCGCTCACGGCCCTCTACCAAGCGGAAACGGTAGACAGCGGAGACTCCACTTCGACATTCTATAGGGGATTAGTGGAGGATAAATGCGACGATTTTCTCGGGGAAACTCTAGGCATCGAAGAGGACAAACTGACAAGTCTGTTCTGGAGGACTTTCCGTCCAGGGCCTATGGATAACTTCCAGGGGTCTCTGGCCTGGCAGTGCTAACGCGGAGCTCTATCAGTTCGAGACAAGATCTACAGGCACGGACGCCCTGGCAGAGATCCTGCCAAAAGGACCTGTCCAAGATGCGAGCAGGACATGGAAACTGTCTTGCACGCAATTGTTCAGTGCCCAGGGGTGACCGACCTGTGGAATTATGTCGAACAGCTACTGTCACGTGTGGGACGCATCCAGTTGTCAGCCGAGTCCATCGTGAGGATCACTCAGCCGCTTTCATTGAATAATGAAGGAGAGGCGGTTTTCATCTGCCTGGTGGTTATGGCGAAATATGGTGGACGAGGTTAAAAGGACTGAGGGCAAACACCTTTCTCTCCGGACAACAACTCATCCCCTTCTAGAAGTACCACTTCAGAAGGAAGGTAAGAGTGGAGAGAGAGGTGCTACATCCCAGTAAATTCGCTGAAATGTGGGTGAATGTGGCGAAAATGGCTCGAGTGAATGGGCCTTCTCTGTATATAAACCTGTAGGTTGAGGAAGACAAACAGAGGGAAGACGGGAACACCTACAAAACGTGCTCCTGGTGTTGAGGGTTGTTCTATCGACGGGGTGTAAAACAACCCCGCAGTAACGTTCCCCTCGATTGTTTTATTTTGTATATAGTTTATTGTTATCCATTATAATGGATAACAAAAACATTTTTTTTGTCTGGTGCCTGGAATATTTTAACGAATTCTTAAGTGATTTTGCCTGCTAAATTCAAAAGTAATTTCAGTTTTTCTCTATTCTGACTAGACCTGATAGAGTAAGTATTTTATTCATACAAGAGGCATATAATATGAATCAATAAAGAGAGCGTAACACAAAACAAAACAAAGTACAAATAAAAATTCAAAAGAATGCACATTGGCAAAGATTTTTGGCAGAAAATTCAAGGAATAAATTTACGTTTCTTTGTGCACCGTGAATGTTGAGCAACAGGTGTATCTCGTTTTAAACACCAGCAATAGTTTGCGATCATCACAGCGTCCCAACGTCCTTGGTACCGAGTTTCCATCTCCTTGATGTCCTGATGGAATCGTTCTCCTTATTCATCGCTAACAACTCCGAGATTTTCAGGAAAACGATCAAGATGACTATTTTGATGCTCATATTCGTGCCAATATCACGAAAAGTGATATCAAGTTGGTAACAAGGTCTTTATAGTTTTCACTTTTGTGTTTTCCAATGAAATTTTGCACTACTTCTGCAAAGGCTAGCCAAGCTGATGCTTCATTTTCGCTCATCGTTTTCACGAAATTTGTCTCCTTCAAGAGCTTACGTATCTGTGGTCCATCTAAAATCCCTGCTTTAAGTTTTTCAATCGTCAAGTCTGGAAATTCATTGCAGATATACTTGAAGCACTCCCCATTTTTTTCAAGAGCTTTGATGAATTACTTGATCAATCCGAGTTTGAGGTGCAAAGGGGGTAAAATGATCTTATCTCGCTCAGCTAAAAGTTCTTCCAATATATTGGCAGCTCTACATGGAGCCATATTTGTTTGAGGCGGCCAGTCTTTCTTAACATAGTGGTTTACTCGGTCTCTACTGTCTCACATGCAAAGAAAGCATGGGTATTTGGTATAACCAGATTGCTGTCCCATGAGAAAATTCACCATCTTTAAGTCAACGTAGATGACCCATTTATGATCATGATACAGTATCTTTTCTAAAACCAACTTAATTTCTTCATATTTTTCCTTCAGAGTTGTTGAGTGGCCGTTTGGGACAGAACCATACACATTTCCGTTGTGCAACAATACACATTTTAAACTACGCTTAGTGATGTCTATGAAAAGACGCCATTCCTCTGGTTTGTATTCCTCAATGCCAAGTTTATTAAGAAGCCCACTGACATCTCTGCAGTAAACCAGCTCTTCCTCTTTTGTGAAGAAAGAAAGGAACTCTTCATGCCGACTCCTATAAAAGGTTATACGGACACCATTCTCTAGAAGATTCTTCTCTTTCAGTCGGGAAGCCAACAGTTCTGCAGAATTTTTGGGGAGGTTCAAATCACGAACTAGATCATTCAGCTCTACCTGGGAGAATATCTGAGGTAAAGTCTCAACTGAAAAGTCTTGATCTCTAATGTCATCTTCAGGTGATGAATCTTCTTTGGTTGAGGGTAAAGTTATCTGAGGCAAGACATTGAAAATAGGAACAGGTAGCTCTTCACTGTGTGGAACCGGTCTAATAGCAGAGGCAAGATTTGGATAGACAAGCGTTTGTCGATTTTGCCGGTTAATACCCTTCAAATTTAGGTTACAAAAATAGCAGTCGTCCACGTGATTATAGGGCTCCCGCCATACCATTGGTATAGCAAACCTCATACTTTTCCTTTGTCGCAAATGTTCTGTACATTGTTTGCAGACACTATGCGGTGTTCAATATTTATCTTGGTCTCCCAGCTTGACCCCAAAATATGCCATATACGCTCTTTCAAGTAAATCAGTGATGTTTTTTCGATTTTCAGTTAATGTGTATTCACCACAAACATTTTGGTGCTCTTCAAAAGTGAGGCCGTTGCGAAAAAATACTCAGTGACCCCGGTCACCTCTGCCACACACCTTTTTCCCTACATACATAGGAAAAAGAACACAAAGAATAAACATTACCAATATACCACCCAACATTAACATCTTGTGGATTCTGGCAAGGTTCTTGGAGGAGGATGAAGACACGATACTGTCGATTCAAAAATCCACAAGAAACACCTGGAACGGCACAAGCTTGGAAATTTTGGTCCAAATGAAACCGGACAGAATTTCTAAGATACCAGAAAGGGTGCCAGTAGACTATACAAACTATATACAGATTTCGGCAGAAGATGGGAGGCCACATTGTTTTAAATGCGCAAGCACATCGCATTTAAAGGCCTCCTGTCCCCTATTACGAACAAACACCACCACTCCCCAAAAAGTTATTTTACCAACACCAACTCCAAAACCACAACAACAACAACACACAAAACAAGCAAAACAAACAAAAACAAACAACCGTTCAACCACAAACAACAGAAAAAACACAAACAATTCCCCTGAAAAACACAGTCCCACCTCATCTCACTCCATCCAACACTACCACAATCACACACACAAACAAACCATCACCACACAACATACCCCTCCCACACGCCCCTGATGACGATTCATCACCAGACGAGGCTACTTCTCCATCCCCAAGTGAAGATGAAGGAGAGCCTCGGAAATAAAAAAAAAATAAAAAAAGAGACACCACAAAGCCACAAAAACAACACGAACACACAACCATCAACACACACAACAACACAAACACACCACAATCACCCCCCCCTCCTAACAGCAAAACAAACACCAACACCACCCCAAACAAAAATGTCCACCATAAAAAGAAACTACAAAATGAACAACAAACCAAAACAACACAAAAAAAACAAAACAAACAACAATACACATACATTAACACAAACAACAAAAATTTGATTGAGATCATCTCATAGGACCCCAAAGTGGAAACTGAGGGGAAAACTTTTGTCAAAGCAGACTCTCAACCGCACTTAAAACTAATAAGGGTTTCGATAGAAACCTATCAGAAATTGAAAGAACAGTTTTCACAGGACGTTGGCAACCCCTGCCAAAAACCAATAAACCGTGTCCTGTTGAAATGTTTCCCCACCCCACTCAACACCCCCACCAGAACTGAATGGAGATTGAACAACCCGATCTCCAGGAAACGAAAAGGTAAGTGCACCTTTTCGTCCTTTTCGCCAACTCTTCACCACCAACATGGCTGACTTACGAGTTGGAAGCGTGAATGTGCGTGGCCTAGGGATGCCCTGGAAACAGGGCCAACTTTTAAACGACCTTAGGGCTCACGGCATAGATGTAATAGCCATCACCGAGTCCAGGATCCACAACAGGCAACAACTAACCCCATCTTCAATGACTTTGAGATCTACGCATCTCTCTGTCAGCCGGGAGGTGGAGGGAAAGTGACTGTCATATTTCGGAAAAACCTGGATCTCGAAGTACAGCAAGTACACTTGGACCCGGAGGGTAGACTGGTAGTCCTAGACGTGAACAGTATTGGAGGTGGAGCCTTCAGACTGGTGGCTGTTTATGCCCTGGACAGAGCAATCACAATCGCGGCCAGACTTCTTTAAGCGTCTAGAGTCTTTTCTGGGAACGTCTCGCTCCTTGCTTTTAGTGGGGGACTGGAATGGTATCCTAGATGCACGATGGGACTATGTGGGAGCATGTCCTAGTAGAGCGAGGTGCAACAGCCTCAAATCTAATCGGCCAATTCCAACTGGCCGATAGATATCGATTAGATTTCCCGACTGCACGACAGTGGATGTGGGCAAACCGCAGCGGGACATCTATATCGTATCTAGATATGTTTTTCATTAGAGAGAAAGACAAGAAGATGTTAAGCTGTCACAAATGCGCATGGTTGCCTATTCAGATCACAAACTAGTCGTCTGCATAGTCAACCGTGATAGAATACATAGTCAAGAACCCGGATACTGGAAGCTGAACGTGTCGTTGCCGGCACGAAAAGCCTACAGTGAACGGATAAGTAGATTAGTTAAGCAAGAGTTGACGGGAGCCATGGTCAAGTTGGAGCTTTTGCAGGGCATCCCTTTAGAACCGGGACTGCGAAAAGCGGCATCAGCTTATGCCGACGACGTGACGATAATGGTGTCGAAAACCTTGGAAATCGAGGTAATCGGGAACCTACTACAGGAATACGAAAGGTTCGTCGGACGCTGGACGGAAGGACCAGTGAAATTGCTCGGGGTCTGGTTCGGTCCAGACCTCCAGGTGGAGAAAAACTTGAACGAGGTAATGGCCAAGGTATTTGCGCTCACCCAGAAGTGGGCAGAGTGCAAACTGTTTTTGAATGGTCGAGCGGAGGTGGCGAACACTTTTATAGCGTCCGTCATCTACTACCGCTTGACTGTCGTGCCTTGTCCCCGTGAATATCTCATCAAGATGGAACGCAGGCTCTTCCAGTTCCTGTGGAAGAAGCAGGCTCCACTGGTGAGGCGATCCGTTTGCTGTCAACATCCTTCCAACGGAGGGCTGGGCACGCCGTGGCTAATGATGCGCAAACATGCGCTGAGGCTACGGCATCTCCAGGTATTCCTAACCAACCAACCGGTGTGGGCACCGTTTGTGAGATAGGCCTTTCCACAACTTGTCTCGCTGACGGAGTTGCAGTCCTGGGTCAAGCGAAGACCGAAGAAGATGGGCGCCTGGCACATTGAATGCTCCCAGGCGCTCACAGTCCTCTATCAAGCGGGCACAGCAATCAGTGGAGACTCCACTTCGACATTCTATAGAGGGTTAGTACTTTACAAGTGCCACGACGTGCTCGGGGAGACTCTAAGCATTGAAGACGACGAGTTCACTAGTCTGTTCGGTAGGACCTTCCGCCCGGGACCTATGGACAACTTCCTGGCCTGGCAGTGCTACCGAGGAGCTCTTCCCGTTCGAGACAAGATCTACAGGCACGGATGTCCCGGCAGGGATCCTTCCAAGAGGACGTGTCCAAGATGCGAGCAGGACATTGAAACCGTCTTGCACGCAATTGTACACTGCCCGGGCGTAAGCGACCCGTGGAACTATGCAGAACAACTGCTGTCGCGTATGGGACAAATCCAGTTGACTGCCGAGTCCATAGTAAGGATCAAACCGCCAGCCTCTTTCAAAAACGAAAGAGAGGCGGTTTTCCTCTTTACAGTGGCTATGGTGAAAGAGGTTATATGGTGGACGATATTGAGAGGACTGAGGACAGATGCCTTTCTCTCCGGACAACAATTGATTCCCTTCTTTAAGTATCACTTTAGAAGGAAAATCAGAGTGGAGAGAGAGGCACTGCACCCCAGTAAATTTACTGAAAGGTGGGTGAATGAAGCGAAAATAGTCCGAGTGATTGGACCTTCTCTGTTTATAAGCCTGTAGGTTAAAGAAGAAAGCAAAAGGAAGAAAGGAACACTTGCACAACACGCTCCTGATTTTGAGGGTTGTTCTATCGACGGGGTATTAAACAACCCATTTGTGGGGCCTCGCCCCTATTGGGGATTTCGATTGTTATAATTGTTTGTTTCAACATTTTTACACGACTGTATGTAAAATCCCCGGCATGTGTCTTTGTATTGCCCCCTTTTCTTGTGCGCCCTTGTGGCAAATAAAGAAATATATCTATCTATCTATTTATCTAGCTAGCGATCAATCGATCTCTTAGGCCTATTACTGCTACTACTGCCACTATTGCATACCATAAAAGGAGTCTCAGAGGAATCACTTGATCCCCCAAAATATTACTCAAATCTTCAGGTAGCACCTACGTAAGGGCACATTCTATCCTGGCTATACTAACTAAATAAAAGATCGAATGGTCACGACTGGAAAATATTGATTATAGGTTTGTTGGGTCTGAGTTGACTTGGGGGGGGGGGGGGGGGGGGCAAACAATTATAATAGTCACCATTAACTCATTGGCTCCCACAGGACAAAATATACATACATACATACAACACTTGGAAAAAAACTACCAACCCATTGCATGCCAGAACCTGATGTATAAGATGTATACAGCCTGCCTGAACCTATTCCTCCAAGATCACTGTGAAAATAATAACATCATCACAGATGAAGAAGCAGCTGGAAAGAAAGGGGTTTGGGGGATGTGCTGAACAACTCCTAATCAACAAAACTGCGATGTCGGAAGTGCGGCAACTTAGGAGCAATATGGCTACAGTCTGGCTGGACTACAGGAAAGCTCTCGATTCTGTTCCCCACTCTTGGATGATAGAGGCCCTCCAGCTTGCTAAAGTCCCAGACATTATTATCAGAGCCATAGAGAGGCTGTCTTCTTTTTGGGCTACTATCCTAAGATTAAAGACAGAGAAAGAGGACTCTATTTTCACTGATAAAATAAAATATCGCAGGGGTATATTTCAGGGAGACAGTCTCTCTGTTATTTTTCATCTTGTCATTAAATCCCTTGTCTTTTCTGCTCAGGAAATGTGAAGGATACATCATTGGCTCACAGGAGGACAGAAATACGTACCTAACCCATAAATTCTTTGTGGATGATCTGAAACTCTATGCCATGGATGGGATGAAGAAATATCATGACCTGGTTACAACGTTCTCAAAGGATATAGGAATGGAGTTTGACCAAGATAAATGCTTATATATGACTGTAAAGCGGGGAAAAACAACAACCCAATCTAGCAACATTGTCATCAATGGCCTAACTGTTTCACCGATATCTGATGAGGACTGCTACAGATACCTGGAGATAGATGAGAACATATCCTATAATGGTATCTGTAATAAGGAACGCGTAACCAGGGAATACTACACCCGATTAAGAAAGATTTGGTCATCGGAACTCTCTGTGCAAAACAAAACAGTGGCTCACAATGTGTTTGCTGTGCCTGTCCTAACACCAACGTTTGGAATACTCAATTGGACGATAGACGAAATCCGAGCAGTTGATGTTGGAACTCGAAAAATACTAAACAACACCGGAAACTTCCACATCAACAGTGACATAGACCGCCTTTACTTGAAACGTAAGCAGGGAGGCAGAGGCCTAACATCAGTCCAGACAGCATTTGAATGTCGCATCATATCCCTCCGACAACATCTACGAACCTCGAAGCGTAGGAGCCCGTCTCTCGAGCAAGTCTATCTGCATGAAACAGATAAGATCATGAGAGTTGGGAAGGAACTTCTCGAGGAACTTCCCTGTGTGATAATCAAAAACTCACACCCAGGGAAGTCGCTTAGCAGTATCGCAGTGAATCCATGGATGAAAAACTGCATGCTTATCAGCAAAAATTCATGCATGTATATGTTGCCAGGAAGCTCCAGAGTGAGAGTAATATAGAATAGGAAAGTATCTATCTTGGACCAACAACCGCTATATTTGCTCCCACTTTGAAGGATACGCTTTTGCAATCCAAGAACAGAAAATTAACACGAAATACCTGATTCACAAAAGAGATAGGGATGCATGAAAAACACCTAAATGGGATAACAAGTGCAGACTCTGCAGAACTAACATCGAAGATATCCCCCATGTCATCAGCACCTGTCCAAAGATGTCATCGCGGTACTATCTACCTATGAGGCATGATGTAGTGGCCAAATCACTGTACAATGCAATCCGTAAAAAAGGTAGCCCTGATAATAAACACATTAAAAGCTACAACAATGTGGAAGACATCCATGTACATAATATGAAAGAGTACTGGTGGAATGTTCCAGTAAAAACCCCAATAAAATGCAGGCATAACAGACCAGATATTATGATATGGGACAGGGAGAAGAAGTCATTCACAGTAGTGGAAATTCGCTGCCCAGCAGATGCCAATATAATATCAAAGATTAGCGAAAAGGAGAATATTTATGCAGAACTGATGAGAAATCTACAGATACTCCACCCTGATTATACCTTCAGATTTATGCCTGTGATTATTGGGGCACTGGAGTATGTTAGTAACTGCCTCAATACAAATCTTGAGAAGCTAGGCTTCACAGGAACACAAAGAACACGACTAGTTAGGAAATTACAAGTACAATCCATTAATGAAACAGTAAAAATATGTAAAACATTCCAAAAATTTTGCATCTAATAACTGCATATACACATGTACAGATACAAAGCATATACACATGCACACATACAATTCAAAGCATACACATTCACACATACAATAACATCCATATCTACACATGCATGCATACATACATATCTACCTAGTTGATGTTGTGTAAATTCAAATGAGAGAGTCTTGTGTCTATGTTAGAAACCGACTCTCTCTCTATTGGTAAAACTTTGTGAAATTATAAAACCAGAAAAACATACATACATGCATGCATACATACATACATACATGGTGGCTGCCAACTCGTTTTCGAGTACGGCCAATACTTTATATCCATCTAGGAGAACCCCTACCGATGCGCTGAATGAATATGACTTTTTAGTCCAGCCAGCGACTTGAAAACTCTGGTACAAACACTACACCTGTGACAATCATTGACACATAGTGCTGGGCCCATGGTACCATGTAACGACAAGTGCAGAAAGATCTCCAGATATAAAGCAATGCCTGTGCCGTGAAGCTTTAATAGTGAGCAAAGGCACTGCACAAAGCCAGTCCCACTCTCTTAACCAAGATGATATTTACCAAAAAGAAGAACAAGTCAACATCATTGGATACCATCAGAGTTGCAGGTGTTATATCAGAGTTTTCCTTCTCCTAGAATTCTGCCTTGACAAAGGCTAAGGGGTCATCTCTCCCGGTGATTTTGGATGGCCATTGACTCTTAAGAGCTCTTTTGCCCTTTGACAGGTTTTGTTTTTAGTCCTGCAGGATGTCCAAAGTCACCCTCCTCACCAAGAAACCTTGGTGGGGTTGCCAGTTTAGTCGCCAACGACCCGACCATGAGACAGGTTGTACTGGGATACATGTTACCAGTAGCACCAACTGGTGACCTGACACATACATACATACATACATTATTGGGGCACTGGGATATGTTAGTAACTGCCTCAATACAAATCTTGAGAAGCTAGGCTTCACAGGAACAGCGAGAACACGACTAGTTAGGAAATTACAAGTACAATCCATTAATGGAACAGTAAAAATATGTAAAACATTCCAAAAATTTTGCATCTAATAACTGCATATATACATGTACAGATACAAAGCATATACACATGCACACATACAACTCAAAACATACACATCCACACATACAATAACATCCATATCTACACATGCATGCATACATACATATCTACCTAATTGATGTTGTGTAAATTCCAATGAGAGAGTCTTGTGTCTATGTTAGAAACCGACTCTCTCTATTGGGAAAAAAATTGTGAAATTATAAAACCAGAAGAACATACATATATGGAAGGTATTCCGTCGGTTACGACGACGAGTGTTCCAGTTGATCTAATCAACGGAAAAGCTTGCTCGTGAAATTAAAGTGCAAGTGGCTGAGCATTCCACAAACACGCGTACCCTTAATGTAGTTCTCAGGGAGATTCGGCATGACATAGAATGTGACAAGGCTGGCCATTTGAATTACAGGTACAACTCATTTTTGCCAGCTGAGTGAACTGGAACAACGTGAAATAAAGAAGGCGCGTTTCTTTGTGGTTAGGGAATCCATCTCACGATTGTAAGGTCATGAGTTCGAATCCCGGCGGCGCATTGTGTCCTTGAGCAAGACATTTATACATACATACATTTGGTAAAAGAATTTGTGCAATTGTAAAAAAAGAACAATACATACAAACATACATATACATTCATACATACATACATACATATACATTCATACATATACATTCATACATACATAAATATATACATACAAACATACATACAAAGCAGCTGTCCACATGTCATAAGCAGCTGTCCACATGTCATAAGCAGCTGTCTACATGTTATAAGCAGCTGTCCACATGTCATAAGCAGCTGTCCACATGTCATAAGCAGCTGCCAAAAGATGTCATCGCTGTACTATCTACCTATTAGATATCCCCGACAATAAACACATTAAAAGCTACAGCAATGTGGAAGACATACACATATATATAATATGAAAGAGTACTGTTGGGATGTTCCAGTAAAAACCCCAATAAAATGCAGGCATAACAGACCAGATATTATGATATGGGACAAGGAAAAGAAGGCATGGACAGTAGTGGAAATTAGCTGCCCAGCAGATGCTAATATAATATTAAAGATTAGCGAAAAGGAGAATATCTATGCAGAACTAATGAGAGATCTGCAGATACTCCACCCTGATTACACCTTCAGATTTATGCCTGTGATTATTGGGGCACTGGAGTATGTTAGTAACTGCCTCATTACAAATCTTGAGAAGCTGAGCTTCACAGGAACAGAAAGAACACAACTAGTTAGGAAATTACAAGTACAATCCATTAATGGAACAGTAAAAATATGTAAAGCATCCAAAAATTTTGCATCTAATAACTGCATATACACGTGTACAGATACGAAGCATATGCACATGCACACATCCACACATACAATAACATCCATACCTGGACACATGCATGCAGACATGCATACATATCTACCTAGTTGATATTGTTGTTTAAATTCCAATGCGAGAGTCTTGTATCTATGTTAGAGACCGGCTCTCCCTCTATTGGTAAACATTTATAAAATTATAAAACCTGAAAATACATACATGCATATATACATACATATACACACATATATACACTCACACATACATATACATACATACTCATATGTACATACATACACATACATTTATACACATAAATACATACATGCATACGCACATAACACACACATATGTACATACATACAGACACACATGTATAACTCGTTAATAAGTTTCCATGTCAGATTATTTTCACAGTCCATGTTTTGTTTGTTTTGTTATTTCCCTCTCCGAGGCTCTGCCCCTCACGACACACTAACACGCCCCTGTACGCTGTTATACAGATCTTTACAGGATGTGTTTATTTAGAGAAAGGTTAGAACGAGAAGAAAAAATTGTCTGGAGCCAACGCCTGGCAGTTAGCTTGTTGGATAGGTCAAAGTTGAAGAGGTCAGTAGGAATGAAAGGTCAGTAGATCAATAGGGATAAAGTTGAAAATGTCAATAGCCCTTAAATTAGATGTTACTCTTAGTTTTCAAACTTTTTTTCCTTATTTCGTTGTTTCTATCCTTGCCGTATAAATTACGATGTCGCTATTTAAGTATAATTTAAAATAATATATATATATATATATATATATATATATATATATATATATATATATATATATATATATATATATATATATATATATGTATATATGTGTGTGTGTGTGTGTGTGTGTGTGTGTGTGTGTGTCTGTGTGTGTGTGTGTGTGTGTGTGTGTGTGTGTGCGTGTGTGTGTGTGGATATATATGTATCAAAGAAAACAAGAAACGAATAAACAAGAGGATACATTAACATAAAGTCATATTAGTTTCACGGTTAAAAGAAAGAGAGTGAGTTACATAGTCAACGTATCGTACATTTGCCTTTCGTCAGGAAAGACGCAAAAAAAGTCTTTTAAAAGAAAATTAAGAAAAAAAGGGGGATGTGATGGATGGGTAGTGGTCCGGCGTGCAGGTGTGGGGGTTGTGATGGGTTTTCGTATTCAGGGTGGTAAGTCCGGAGTATGTAATGGTTGTGTAGAATGGAAGAGAAAGAAATTGTGGGCTAGTGGTAGCCACAGGAAGTGTGGATGTGTGTGTGTGTGTGTGTGTGTGTGTGTGTGTGTGTGTGTGTGTGTGTGTGTGTGTGTGTGTGTGTGTGTGTGTGTGTGTAAGATGGTGGCGGCAGAGTTCTAATCGAGGACTGGGGGGGGGATATTATATTCAGCGGTTATATATATATATATATATAAAGTATTTCCGTGGGAAAGGTAAAGGAAAGAAGAGTGCTCTATGTATAGTACAGAGCTATTTAATTATGTAATAAACAACACAATATAATTATTTCATTACTCAAGGTTTCACGAAGACAGGCGACCCCAACTGAGGCGTCCGAAGTCGTTAATCAGATATATTAAATTTTCCTTCTGATGAACGACTTTGGACGCCTCTGTTAGGGTCCCCTTAGTGAAACCTTGGGTAATGGAATAATTATATTGTGTTGTTTATAACATAATTATACACACACACACGCACACATGTATATATATATATATATATGCGAAAAGTAAAGGAAAAAAACAATGCAAACAATACAGTACAGCGAAAAAGTATATTAGTTTAACGATTGATATAGTAGGAAAAGTCCCAGATTCAGTCAAAACAGCAAGGAAATTTTCGAGCAATGCAAGGAGAAAACCCACAACAAAGAAAACAAAAATATTTAGCAAATAAAGATTTATATATATATATATATATATATATATATATATATATATATATATATATATATATATATATATATATATATATTGTATATATATATATATATATATATATATATATATATATATATTGTATCTATATATATATATATATATATTGTATCTATTATTCCTTTTTATAATATTTTACATAACTCTGATATTGTGTCAATTTAATTATTTCGATTATCTTGTCTCTCATAATCATAGAGTAACACTGGTTAAGGTCGACAACATACAATCTCACTTACTTGTGAAAAATATATGTTTATATATACATGTATATGTATGTATACACATATATTTGTATACCTCTCATTATTGTCTCTAACTCCCTCACGGTAGAGTAACCACGGAAGTATAGTGACTGCTTTCAAGCAAACACTATATACACTTCTAGTCAACCTTACCACCCCTCTGTAGCCTCTGTATCATATCAATATCTCCCTCCGCCTTCTGAAATATTTTCACTGCTACAAGGGATTAATCCCCTTTCTTGACTGGTGTACCACGTGATAGAGTCTCCCTCCGCCTTTCTGAGATTTTCTCGCATGCTACGGACGTATGTAGTTAGGGCTCTTCCCTGAGGTGCTCCCTTGATAAGCTGGCTTACCTCACAACAATGGTATATATCTATGATATAACATTCTTGCATAGTGACCAGCGAAACTGTACAGTCGGGACAAATGGGAAAAAATAGGTATATTGTATCTATTATTCCTTTTTATAATATTTTATATAACTCTGATATTGTGTCAATTTAATTATTCCGATTATTTTGTCTCTCATAATCATAGAGTAACACTGGTTAAGGTCGACAACATACAATCTCACATACTTGTGAAAAAATATATGTTTATATATACATGTATATGTATGTATACACATATATTTGTATACCTCTCATTATATATATATATATATATATATATATATATATATATATATATATATATATATATATATATATATATATATACATATATATATATATATATATATATATATATATATATATATATATATATATATATATATATATATATATATATATACATATATACATATATACATACATACATACATATATATATATGTATATATATATATATGAGCGGAACAAGCAAACATTAAACAATCTTTTAAATAAATTAAAATACGATTTAAATATTTACCTCTTCTAGTGCCATGACCGACGGTTTCGCTAATCAAAAGATTAGAAATTAAGAGAATTTCCAATGGAAAGATATAGCTCTTCAGATAGCTTTTCCAAACCTACTAGATATAAATCCACGTAGATGTGAATGTGTCGCTTTCTGCCCGGTGAATGAATCAAGCCGTTAAAATGACCACCACACTAATAGTGTCCGTTAGAAAGAGCGGGAATAATAGACTAGTTGATATTTCATCTTACTAGAAATAGCAGCATGACACAACATATTTTTCTCAACATTAAGGAGAATTCAGATAAATGATATAGATATTCCAATAGGTACTAAGTACCCACGGAAATATATATGGTGTCTATAATAGTGGTTTTCCATGGTACTAATTTGAGATACCAGAACTGTAAATATGAGCGAACATTAAACAATCTTTTAAATAAATTAAAATACGATTATATATATACTAGCATAGTACCCGTAAAAAATGACTGGGTGTATACTAAAAACATATTTAATTTAATTATTTGTTGATTAAAACATTCTATGTAAAAGCGTAAAGATGCTTGAATTTGCAAGTTTTCCTTGACATTGAAATCTTCAATCTGCCTTCTTCTTCTTCTTCTTCTTCTTCTTCTTCTTCTTCTTCTTCTTCTTCTTCTTCTTCTTCTTCTTTTGCACGTTTTGAACCCTTTCCTTACCTTTTCTTCCTTTTCTTTCTTTAATATAAGTTCATTTTTCTGCTTTGATTAAGCTTTCCTTGCTTCGTTCTATGTAATTAATCAGACTTTTCTTTTGAAATCATACTACCTTTCTAACAACCTGTTTGGTCTCGTGGTAATAAATCAAACACTATCAGGTGCTTATACCACTCCTCCGCCAAAATGGCAGTGAAAATCTTCCATACTAATGGCAAGCATGTAATAAGTCTAAAGCTTAATACCAGCGATCCTTTTTTCCACATCTTTAACACAATAAAATTCTACCAGTTGTTACCCACATTGGTACATCCCCTTCCCGAAGACAGACTTTAAGGTGATCTGCTATTCTACCATGAAGGGAAGTTATGTTTTTTATTCTGTATCCTTGCACCCCGTCTAGCCCAAGCTTCTAGTTAGCTATCTTACAGACCTTTCCTTTAGGTTGTCAATTGTCATTTTGTTTCAGTACTTTTTGTGCCTGAATGTCTACATCGTTTAACCCTAATGCTTCTCCATTTTTTACCACAGGATTATAACAAATATCGTTTCAAAAGTTTTTGATTTCGACCACTTTCGGGCTTATATCATTCTTCCTCATACCTCGATTTCATCAAATAATTTTCTTTGGTTTTCCTCAAACAATCTATTTTGTTTGTATTTTTTAATTTATGCATCATACATCGGCAATTTAGCAACAGTTGTCACCAGACGTTTCAATTCCTCGTGTACTATATCGAATCCATGTTTGCTTATTCAGTATTCATGTTCCAGTTATGAGATGATCCTTTTCTTCTGAATCTCTCCATTTTTCATTTTGTATATTTTTCCTAAATCAGCCAACTTGATTCTTTTTCTCCATTGTGGTTCTTTGATTTCCGATGTTTGGTCCCTAATAGGGCTCTTATATCCTGCTAATTCTGCTATTACATTCGCAGTAGCCTATAGAGGTCTGTTTGTCTGTGTGGTATTTATAGTTTCAATTATTTCAATCACTGAGTTGATATTTCCAGCAATGGCTTTCCACTTGCTTCTGTCAATGTATCTAAATTTTAGGGGTTGGTCACCTTTTCTTATCCTTGTAGCTAGCCGTTTCACAATGTTACATTTCCCTTCATCCTATCATCTTTCTCTTGCCACCAAAATATCATTTTCATCAATGTCTAACCCAACCAAGTTGACTTGATTCGTTCTTTGTTGCTCACTTTCCTCTCATTAATTGGCATTCACTTCCCTAACTTCGTCATCTCTGAAACTATTATTCTCTTCCAATATAACTGCTCTTCTCATCTCTTCAATTTCCACTGTTGTTAACAACTCATTTGTAATCGCCCTGGCTTGATCGATTAGTTGCCGTTCACTAAATGGAAATAATCCCTTTTCATTTCACCGTGTTTTCATTGTTTTCATGTAACCTCTTCCAGTAGGTTTACTTCTCATAGTATTCCATCACTATTTTGTTTGCCCCTTTCTCCCATTATTTCCGACCCCCCTCCTCCTTCTTTGGCAAGCCGTCGATGGTTGACAACCGAATCCACCCTGCTGTACTGTGGAACACCTGTCGGGCGAAACACCCTCACCTTCACTTTCACTAATTGATTTGATGTTATTAACGCCGTTATTATGTAAATATTGTTCTGACATTTCACTCATTAAGAGGTTAGCGGTCCTTTGCTCGATTCGAACTGATCAAAAGTTAAACAACAACAACGACAACAACAACAACGACAACAACAACAAACAACGACAACAACAACGACGACAGCAACAACAACAACAACAACAACAACAACAACAACAACACCACCACCAGCTGAGAGACCCTCCAACTGAGAGACCCACCAACTGAGAGACCCATTAACTGAAAGACCCATTAACTGAGAGACCCATTAACTGAGAGACCCATTAACTGAGTAACCCTCCAACTGTTACTGTAGGTTAACTAACAACACTGTTATATATATTGTTACTATAGGCTAACTAACAACACTAATACATTATCATATGTTAACTGTTTGTAATAACAATACAAAGGTCATCTACGGCAACAACATCTTCATCGCCACAATCATCATCGTCATTACTATCATCCAAAACCACCACCACAATTATTGCCACCACCACCACCACCACCATTACTACCACTTCCGCCACCAGCAACAACAACGCAGCCATCACCACTACCACCGCCACTACCATCACAACCATCACTACTTTTAACATCATTATACACAAGTCCCTTATCAGGTGTTGGTTGCAAAATTAGTTACATAAGATAACAGGATTGCGGCGAACACAAACAGAGAACAGAGGATAGATTTGGTTCGGGGATGGTTCGCGAATTCGATGCTATTGTACATAATTGTTTCTACTTCTGGCACAAGGCCAGCAATTACCCAGTGCAATTACTGGTACTTTATTTTATCGACCCCGTAAGGATGAAAGGCAAAGTTAACCTCGGCGGGATTTGAATTCAGATCATAAAGGGACGTAACTATGCTAGAAAGCATGGCGTCCGACCCTCTACCGATATTGCCAATCCACCGCCCTTGTTATTGTACATAATGCTATTATACATAATGCTGGTACATAGTTGAAGGTAAAATTGAGACTGAAAATAAGTACACTCGGGTCACAAATAATAGGGGTGGTTGAGTTGGAAATTTGCTTAAATTCTCATAAGCAGGGGTGTTGGAATAAACAGGGGATAGGAAGGTAATTGTAATAGTGTACGTTAGTAAATTTGGGATTTATTGTAGTGTTCCTTTTTTTGTCATATATAATATTTTTTAATGTAAAATAAAATTATTATTAGATTCTCCATTTGCTGTATCAATATGAATCACTTACATTAATAAGCGGGTGGGTTGGAATAAAAACGGAGAAGGAGGTAGTAAAATTAAAAAGAGGGGTCGGAAGGGCGATTATTCAAGATTGAGAGTAGGTACATAGATTAAAATAGAAATTAAAATTAAATTAAATCGGTAGCTATTATTGAATATACTATGGGATGTAATATCATCTAGTTAATTTAATTATATACTGTTAGATGAAACATGAAAAATATAAAAATATAAAAATTAAGTGTAGGCGTAGTTATAATATAAATGAAATATAACGAAGGTTGAAAGGTAAGTAAATTACGGGGTTAGATAATTAAATATTTAATTTAGCAAAGAAGTAAGAGAGGTAGGGAAAAATAATAAATGATTGCTAACACTGGTCAACAAAATTTTGCTTTTTTCTACTGACTTAAGTTTGAGACCTATTCTTGAGTAATTTTGGGCCGCTGAGTTTAAAAATGACAATTTTTTTTTCTATCACGTGTCAGCACTGTTAAAAGCGATGGGTGCTCTACAGTATGATCCTCATGAATGGGGACTCCTTATAGATAGCGCTGGTCAACACACTTTTTGCTGACTTAGGTTTTGTTGTTGTTTTTAGCTAATTTTGAGGTACTGATTTCAAATATTACATCCATTTTTTTCCTTGCTCAACTTTCGATATTTATTATGAAATTCAACTACGAAACACCGCATCTCTAGCAGTCGACTGATGGGATGGGACTACTGTCTATATTCGTTCATTTTCCTGTCTTTACCTATATTCTTTATTCATTATATATATATATATATATATATATATATATATATATATATATATACACACACACACAGCAGAATAGATATGCTTTCTCGAGGCTGATGTCATAGATCGATTAGTCGGTACATCGATAATTTTGCTTTTGAAACGATTGTAAACCAATAGATTAATTAGCTACTTAACTTTGTCTTAAGCACAGGGCCTCGTTGGTCAGGTGGGCACATCTCCCGCCCAAAGTTTTTTTACTTTCTTCGGGCCCCAAGTAAGGGGCCTCATAACTTAACTAGCACAGGGCCTCATTTGTCCTAAATCCGGTACTGGTAGCAGAAGCCCACCTGACTTCTAAACAATTAAAAACAAAAACAATGAATTACAGTAAAATGTTCGATTCTATGTATCAGAACGCTCTAGTAAATAACACATTTTATAAACAAGTCCGCGTAGCTCTTATAAATATTTACACTTGCTCTTTGGAATGTGTGCCGGACGAACAGAGCCGCACGTGCAGGAGACACAAGCAAACTTAGAGGACCATAAATGGTTGTATCGGAGGCGTGTGATGTCTGAATACGAGTATTCGCATGTACATGCACCTAAATGTGCAGGGGGAATGGAGCTATGCGTATATAATGCAAAATGTGTATGTGTGCGTGCGCGTGTGTAGTCACAGGTCATGAATAATCGACCCCCCGCCCCACTTAATCATTTATCAGACACCCCCTCCGCTTTTATTCCACCCCACCTGTCGCTTATTAAATCTTGCTAATCTATCTTCGGCGAAATTTTATTGTAAGTGATTCATATTGATGCAGCAGCTGGAGAATCTAATAATTATTTTATTTTACTTTAAAAAGACATTAGAAGGAACGATCGACTTTCATCAAATTGGACCGAAGTAACAATGTTTCCGTTGGTCTTTCCAATTGCTAATACTATCTATCTGTCGCAACTCCAGGTAATAGGAGCAACGTGAAATAAAGTGTCTTTCTCAAGGACATAACGCATCGCCCGGTCCGGGAATCGAACTCGTAACCTTACGATTGCGAATCCTATTCTTTAACCACTCAGACACGCGTCTTCACTAAAGAGACATTATGTACGACAAAAAAGAGACATACAACAAATCCCATATTTACGAACGTACACTATACAATTACTGACCCCCCCCCCCGTATATCCCCCCTCCCCACCTCGCTTATAAGAATTTAAAGCAAATGTTCAACCCCCCTCACTTATTCCACTCCCCCTATTACTTGGGGCCCGAGACTATACATGTTTGCATGGGTGGCTAAATCTTGTTAGTGATGGCTCCAATAGGGTGGATATGCATTGTGTGCATATGAATCTGAGGGTTATGTGTATGCAGAGATTTAGATGTGTATTGGATGGTATATACGAGCGTTGTGTGAGTGACTGTGTGCATTGGTGTGGTAGGCTGGGTCGTGTGTGTGTGTGTGTGTGTGTGTGTGTGTGTGTGTGTGTGTGTGTGTGTGTGCAATGATAAATAGAGGTTATAGCAACAGTGAGGGAGGTGCGTTGAGGTAATTTGAGAAGGTAGTTCCAATGTGGAAAATTACGTTCTACGGCAGGCATGTCAAATGTGCGGCCCTTTACAAGCACACTTGCGGCCCGCACAAACGTTTTTACAGCGCGAACATGTTTTATCTTCGAATAAATAAAAATAGTTGTAATGTGTGCAATTAGTTGTCGTGTGTGGCCCTCAGACAACACATATGCGACACATATGACTCTCAGGGGACCCTCAGTTTGACATGCCTGTTCTACAGGATCCTGGAGCGAATGGGTAGGGATCCATTAAATAGAATGATACCTGAAACAGAGAAGTGTTGGATTAGGGGAACGGAATTGATGGGCAACGGAGGCGTCTCACATCCCTCCGGTGTCTCAGGTGTCTCATATCCCTCATATCCCTCAGGTGTCTCAGGCGTCTCATGTCTCACATCCCTCAGGTGTCTCAGGTGTCTCATGTGTCTCATGTGTCTCAGGTGTCTCATGTGTCTCAGGTGTCTCAGGTGTCTCAGGTGTCTCATGTGTCTCAGGTGTCTCAGGTGTCTCATGTGTCTCAGGTGTCTCAGGTGTCTCAGGTGTCTCAGGTGTCTCATGTGTCTCATGTCTCATATCCCTCAGGTGTCTCAGGTGTCTCATATCTCATATCCCTCAGGTGTCTCAGGCGTCTCATGTCTCATATCCCTCATATCCCTCAGGTGTCTCAGGTGTCTCATGTCTCATGTCTCATATCTCATATTCCTCAGGTGTCTCAGGCGTCTCATGTCTCATATCCCTCATATCCCTCAGGTGTCTCAGGTGTCTCAGATGTCTCAGGTGTCTCATGTCTCATATCCCTCAGGTGTCTTAGGTGTCTCAGGTGTCTCATGTCTCATATCCCCCATATCCCCCAGGTGTCTCAGGTGTCTGAGGTGTCTCAGGTGTCTCATGTCTCATATCCCTCAGGTGTCTTAGGTGTCTCAGGTGTCTCATGTCTCATATCCCTCATATCCCTCAGGTGTCTCAGGTGTCTCAGGTGTCTCAGGTGTTTCATGTCTCATATCCCTCAGGTGTCTCAGGTGTCTCATGTCTCATATCCCTCATATCCCTCAGGTGTCTCAGGTGTCTCATGTCTCATATCCCTCATATCCCTCAGGTGTCTCAGGTGTCTCATGTCTCATATCCCTCATATCCCTCAGGTGTCTCAGGTGTCTCATGTCTCATATCCCTCATATCCCTCAGGTGTCTCAGGTGTTTCAGATGTCTCAGGTGTGTCATGGCTCATATCCCTCAGGTGTCTCAGGTGTCTCAGATGTCTCATGTCTCATATCCCTCAGGTGTCTCAGATGTCTCATGTCTCATATCCCTCATATCCCTCAGGTGTCTCAGGTGTCTCAGATGTCTCAGGTGTCTCAGGTGTCTCAGGTGTCTCAGATGTCTCAGGTGTCTCAGGTGTCTCATATGTCAGGTGTCTCATGTCTCATATCCCTCGATGTATATAAACCGGTAAAGAAGAACAGGAGAGGGCATAGCCAACATTGGTGGAGGTACATATAAATGGAAGACGGATGTAAAAAGACTGGTTCGTACCTGTGAGGATGGGTAGGTTGGTTATGAATAAACAGACATTTTATAGCGGGCGTGAGTGCAGGGACGAGACCTAAGGGGTGGGGGACCTAGAGGAGGAAGGGAAGAACTATTCACAATAAGGTAGCGGAGATTACGGGTGCGCCAAAAGGCGATTCCAATAAATTATACTAACGCTGCCGATTCGCATGTATTGAGTACTTAATTAAATCTGGTCTTCTTTGTATGTATGTTCTTATGGTTTTATAATTTCACAAAGTTTTACCAATAGAGAGAGAGTCGGTTTCTAACATAGACACAAGACTCTCTCATTGGAATTTACACAACATCAACTAGGTAGATATGTATGTATGCATGTGTAGATATGGATGTTATTGTATGTGTGGATGTGTATGTTTTGAGTTGTATGTGTGCATGTGTATATGCTTTGTATCTGTACATGTGTATATGCAGTTATTAGATGCAACATTTTTGGAATGTTTTACATATTTTTACTGTTCCATTAATGGATTGTACTTGTAGTTTCCTAACTAGTTGTGTTCTTTCTGTTCCCGTGAAGCCTAGCTTCTCAAGATTTGTATTGAGGCAGTTACTAACATATCCCAGTGCCCCAATAATCACAGGCATAAATCTGAAGGTGTAATCAGGGTGGAGTATCTGCAGATTTCTCATCAGTTCTGCATAAATATTCTCCTTTTCACTAATCTTTGATATTATATTGGCATCTGCTGGGCAGCTAATTTCCACTACTGTGCATGTTTTCTTCTCCCTGTCCCATATCATAATATCTGGTCTGTTATGCCTGCATTTTATTGGGGTTTTTACTGGAACATTCCACCAGTACTCTTTCATATTATGTACATGGATGTCTTCCACATTGTTGTAGCCTTTAATGTGTTTATTTATCGGGGCTATCTTTTTTACGAACTGCATTGTACAGTGTTTTGGCCACTACATCATGCCTCATAGGTAAATAGTACCGCGATGACATCTTTGGGAAGCTGCTGATGACATGGGTGATATCCTCGATGTTAGTTCTGCAGAGTCTGCACTTGTTATCACATCTAGGTGTTTTGCCTGCATCCCTATCTCTTTTGTGAATCAGGTATTTCGTGATAATCTCCTGTTCTTGGATTGCAAAATCGTATCCTTCAAAGTGGGTATGTATGTATGTATGTATGTATGTATGTATGTATGTATGTATGTATGTATGTATGTATGTATGTATGTATGTATGTATGTTCTTCTTTTTGGTAAATATCATCTTGGTTAAGAGAGAGGGACTGGCTTTGTGCAGTGCCTTTGCTCACTATAAAAGCTTCACGGCACAGGCATTGCTTTATATTTGGAGATCTCTCTGCACTTGTCGTCACATGGTACCATGGGCCCAGCACTATGTGTCAATAATTGTCACAGGTGTCGTGTTTGTACCAGTGTTTTCAAGTCGGTGGCTGGACTAAAAAGTCACACTTGTTTAGCGCATCGGTAGGGGTTCTCCTACATGGATATAAAGTAGTGGCCGTACTCGAAAACGAATTGGCAGCCACCATGTATGTATGTATGTATGTATGTATGTATGTATGTATGTATGTATGTATGTATGTATGTATGTATGTATGTATGTATGTATGTATTATGGTCAGGTCACCAGTTGGTGCTACTGGTAACATGTATCCCAGTACAATCTGTCTCATGGTCGGGTTGTTGGCGACTAAACTGGCAACCCCACCAAGGTTTCTTGGTGAGGAGGGTGACTTTGGACATCCTGCAGGACTAAAAACAAAACCTGTCAAAGGGCAAAAGAGCTCTTAAGAGTCAATGGCCATCCAAAATCTCGGGAGAGATGACCCCTTAGCCTTTGTCAAGGCAGAATTCTAGGAGAAGGAAAACTCTGATGTAACACCTGCAACCCTGATGGTATCCAATGATGTTGACTTGTTCTTCTTTTTGGTACATATCATCTTGGTTAAGAGAGTGGGACTGGCTTTGTGCAGTGCCTTTGCTCACTATAAAAGCTTCACGGCACAGGCATTGCTTTATATTTGGAGATCTCTCTGCACTTGTCGTCACATGGTACCATGAGCCCAGCACTATGTGTCAATAATTGTCACAAGTGTAGTGTTTGTACCAGAGTTTTCAAGTCGCTGGCTGGACTAAAAAGTCACACTCGTTCAGCGCATCGGTAGGGGTTCTCCTACATGGATATAAAGTAGTGGCCGTACTCGAAAACGAGTTGGCAGCCACCATGTATGTATGTATGTATGTATGTATGTATGTATGTATGTATGTATGTATGTATGTATGTATGTATGCATGTATGTATGTATGTTTTTCTGGTTTTATAATTTCACAAAGTTTTACCAATAGAGAGAGAGTCGGTTTCTAACATGGACACAAGACTCTCTCATTGGAATTTACACAACATCAACTAGGTAGATATGTATGCATGCATGTGTAGATATGGATGTTATTGTATGTGTGGATGTGGATGTTTTGAGTTGTATGTGTGCATGTGTATATGCTTTGTATCTGTACATGTGTATATGCAGTTATTAGATGCAACATTTTTGGAATGTTTTTCATATTTTTACTGTTCCATTAATGGATTGTACTTGTAGTTTCCTAACTAGTTGTGTTCTTTCTGTTCCTGTGAAGCCTAGCTTCTCAAGATGTGTATTGAGGCAGTATCTAACATATCCCAGTGCCCCAATAATGTATGTATGTATGTATGTATGTATGTATGTATGTATGTATGTATGTATGTATGTATGTATGTATGTATGTATGTATGTATGTAAGTATGTATGTATGTATGTATGTATGTATGTATGTATGTATGTATGTATGTATGCATGTATGTATGTATGTATGCTGTAAAGCAATTATAATAATACTGGACTGTAATACGAACGGCTTCAACTATACAAACTCTTGAAAGTCAACAGTTGACATAATCTTGTAATCTTGTATCAGTAATGACGGTAATGTATATATATATATATATATATATATATATATATATATGTGTGTGTGTGTGTGTGTGTGTAAGTGAGTAGCGTGTGTGTGTTTGTTTGTATGTATGAGTGTTGCTGTGTGCGCGCGTATGTATGCGTGTGTGTGCGCGCATATGTATGCGCGTGTGTGTATGTCGTACGTATAAGTGTCAATAAGTGAGTTTTTTTTTTGTTTTTTTTGCGCGGAGACAGAAATAATCGGGCTGGATGCCCGATCGCGCAGTTAAACCACTGGGAGTGAAGAACCCCTAGCCCTTGTCAGGGCATTCTTCTAGGAGAAGGCATCTCAAGAAACTGGGTTAACTCCGATATAAAACCTGCCGCTCAGTAGTTACCGATGATGTTGATCTTTTCTTCTTTTCGGGTTAGAGCTACTGTCGCTCAGAGAGTGGGATTGGCTCAGTGCACAGTCTTTCCTCACTTTAAAAATATTCGTCACGCACAGGCATTGCGCGAGTGCATTAATAATTATTAATAGTGTATTATTATTATTATTATTGTTACTATTATTATTACTTTTTTTTTTTTTTTTTTTTTTTTTCCCAATTCAATGATATTCCAGAACAATATAAAAGAGATAATTGGCAATTTAGGTTCTGGAACAAAAAAGATAATTGGCAATAAGGGCAGGGGTCCCAGGTTATCACAGCCTGGGCCCGCTCGTCATCGTGCCATTGTAATAGAGCCAAACAAGGCATTTAGTCTTAGACGCTGGAACGTACGGACGCTGCTTGACAGGGATTCCTTGGAGCGTCCTGAACGAAGGACCGCTCTTGTTGCAAAGGAGCTTCGACGTTACGATCTTGACATCGTGGCTTTATCTGAGACGAGGTTAGCTGGAGATGGTCATCTTACAGAATTTTGTGGAAAATATATATTCTTCTGGAAAGGAAGAGATGAAGGAACCAGAAAAGAGGCTGGGGTAGGATTTGCTGTTAAGACTGTACTTGTGAATAAATTAGAAGAATTCCCAGTAGGGATTAGTGAGCGTCTTATGTCCATGAGAGTTCCGCTGGACAGAGGAAGATATGCTACCCTGGTGAGTGTGTATGCTCCAACTATGAATTCTGTCGATGAAGAAAAAGTGTCCTTTTACCATGCCTTGAAAGGTGTTTTAAGAAACATCCCTCAGGCAGACAAAGTCATCGTGCTTGGTGACTTTAATGCTAGAGTGGGTAGAGATTTTAACACATGGAATGTAATCGGAAGGCATGGGGTGGGAAAGTGTAACAACAATGGTATGCTCCTGCTGCAGATGTGTGAGGAGCTGGATCTGTGTGTTACCAACACCATGTTCCAACAAAAGAACAAATTCAAGACCACATGGATGCATCCTGCATCTAAGGAATGGCATCTTTTGGACTACGTCTTAGTCAGGGTGCGTGACAGACAGGATGTGCAGTGTGTTCGTGCTCTTCGTGGAGCTTAGTGCTGGACGGACCACCGCCTGGTACGCGCAAAAGTGAAACTAATCACTAAACGTAAAAACCGGGCTCCTGGTGTTGCCCTGCCCAAAAGATTGAATGCTGCTCGTCTTAAGGATAAAAATGTGAAGAGGACATTGGAAGAAGAGATGCAGGCTGCAGATCTTGGTGAGGATTGGCCGACCCTTAAAAAGTCGGTTTATGATGTAGGCAGGCGTGTTCTGGGATTGGTGCAGAGAAAACATCAGGACTGGTTTAATGAGAATGATGTACATATAGAAGACTTGTTGGCTGATAAGAGGTGTGCTCTGTCACGCTACTTGACGGCAAAACCACAGGAGAGGAATAGTTGCATGCGGAACTCAAGGATGTAAAATCATGTGTTAGGCGGAGTCTTTCTCAGATGAAGGATCAGTGGTGGAGTGAGAAGGCTGATGAGATACAAACTGCGTCAGATTCCAATAACACAAAGCTGTTGTACAGTCTCTTGCGTGAGGTTTATGGACCGTCTTCTTCTCTGGTGACACCGCTTCGCAGCAAGGATGGCAAAGAACTTCTTCGTGACTCACAAGGAATTCTACGAAGGTGGCGAGAGCACTTTGATGATCTTTTGAATCAGCCGTCTGTCGTCAGTGAAGATTTCCTCAATCTCTTTCCAGAAAGTCCTGTGAAAGTAGCTCTCGCCGAACCTCCGACGCTTGTGGAGGTTGCAGTGGCTATTTCGAAGCTGAACAGTAAAGATCTCCAGGTATGGATGGCATACATGCTGAGCTCCTACAAGATGGTGGTGAGAGACTCCTGCAACATCTTCATTCTTTGTTTGGCAGGATATGGGCTAATGAATCCGTACCTGAGGACTGGAGAGATGCAGTAATGGTGGTCTTGTACAAGGGAAAGGGTAACAGGAATGATTGTGGGAACTACAGAGGTATATCATTGCTTTCTCTCGTAGGGAAAGTTTTATGTAGGGTGCTTCTGGACCGTCTGCTGACACACATTGCAGATTGTGTTCTTCCTGAAAGTCAATCTGGTTTTCGTGCTGGACGCGGCACTACTGATATGATCTTCTCAGCTAGACAGCTCCAGGAGAAGTGCATAGAACAAGGCTTGGATCTGTATCAGGTTTTTGTCGATCTGACAAAAGCTTTCGATACTGTTAACAGAGATGCATTTTGGAAGGTTCTCCAGAAACTTGGTTGCCCTGATAAGTTCCTTGCTTTAGTTAGGTCTTTCCATGACGACATGAAGGCTTGGGTTAATGTCGGAGATAACATGTCGGAGCCTATCTCAGTAAAAAATGGAGTGAAACAGGGGGATATTCCAGCACCGACCCTGTTTGCCATATACTTTGCAATGGTTTTCTGTATTGCATTCAGGAATTGCGAGCATGGTGTTTACATCCGATATCGAACCTCAGGCAGCATATTTAACATCAGGCGCTTTGCTGCAAAGACAAAAGTATTTACATCAATCATAAGAGACCTCTTGTATGCAGATGATTGCGATCTTGTAGCGCACACAGAGAGTGATATGCAGCACATTTTGAATGCATTTTCTGACGCTTGCACTGCCCTAGGATTGACTGTCAGTCTCAAGAAAACCGTCGTCATGTACCAACCTGCCCCTGGTAAGCAGTACACTGAACCAAATATCTATGTGTATGGTAAACGACTTGGAGTGGTTGATCAGTTTGTCTACCTGGGAAGCACTGTCAATCGATACAGCAACCTTGACAGTGAAATCTCACTTAGGATTAGGAAAGCAAGTGATGCTTTCGGAAAGCTAGAAAGGCGACTCTGGGGTCGGCGAGACATATGCAGGAGGACAAAGGTAAAGGTGTACAGGGCATGTGTGCTCGCTTGTCTTCTTTATGCCTGCGAGACTTGGGTCACATATCGACACCACCTTAAGCAATTGGAGCGTTTCCATCAGATGTGTCTCAGACGGATCCATGGCGTTCACTGGAGGGACCACATCAGTGATGTCGAGATTTTGGAAAGCTCTATGTGTGACAGTATAGAAGCTCTTGTGCTTAAGCAACGACTCCGTTGGAGTGGTCACCTTGCCAGGATGAAGGAGTCTAGAATACCAAAACAACTCTTTTATGGAGAGTTGGTTAAAGGAAAACGACCGCCACATAAACCAAAAAAGAGGTATAAGGATTCCTTGAAAGCCTCTCTGAAAGACGCTAACATCTCTGCTGATACATGGGAAATATTGTTGCTGATCGTAATAAATGGAGAAAGACTGTATATGAGGGAAAAGTTGCCTTTGAGGCATGTCGAATCGCATACGAGAAAGTAAAGCGGGATGTGAGGAAGGGCATTGCTGTTGCACTTCCAGACGGCGAGGGTTCTCCTATGGTGATGACATGCAGCGTCTGTGCGAGACTCTCCCTAAGCAAAGCTGGACTCGAAAGTCATCTTCGCAGTCATAAAGTAAGACCAGTGGTTGACTACCAGGCTGCTGTTGGAGATGCTACTCATCATGCTTGCCAAACATGTGGTAGAGAATGTAAATCAGCAGGAGGGCTCAAGCGACATGCAAAAGTACACGAACTCCAACCACAGCCGACTATTCCCAGTGAATGTTTTGGTTGCCGACTCTGTGCAAGACATTTTAGATCATTGGCTGGGCTATAAAGCCACATTCGATCGCAGCGCTGTTAGTTGCTATCGTGTGTGTGTGTATAGATATGTTTATGTGTGTGCGTGTATGTGTATGCATATATGTATATGTATATTATTATTGTTGTTGTCGTTATTATTATTGTTGTTATTATTATTATTGTTATTAATGTATGTGTGTGTATATATGTGTGTGTGTATGTATGTATATGTATGTGTATGTATATATATATATATATGTATATATATATATATTTCTTTTTTTAATTTTTATTTTCTTTTTTATTTATTTATTAATTTTTTTTTTATTTTAATTTTATTTTATTTTATTTTTTTTTTCTCCTCGTGCAATGGCCATACTCGATAACGAGTAGGCAGCCATCATGTATGTATGTATGAATGTTATCTCTTTCTCTTAATTTCGAGTATTTTTTTTGACCGGCCACCTTCCTGGTGGCAAGGTTGTAAAAGAAAAGAAATTGTCATCCCTTGAATCGCAAGAATGTATTATGTATGTATGTATGTATCAGGGTAGGATTAAGCTTTTTTTGAGGCCCTAGCCTCCTGTTGTGGAACTACTACCAAACTCGTCCCATAGACTGAGTGGTCTACTACTACGGATATAACCCACCAGTGTTCTACTATTATATATATATATATATATATATATATATATATATATATATATATATATATATATATATATATATATAGCACAAAATATTTAGCACAAAATATTTAGCACAAAATATTAATAGAATAAATAATAGGAACTTAAAACCTACTGATAATAGCATAAATAATATACAAGTTAACAAATGTAACTGTAGAGATAGATCTAAATGTCCGTTAAATAACAACTGCTTAGTTAAAAATATAGTATACAATTGTAATGTTAATACTGACTCTAATTCTTTTAACTACGTCGGTTCCACATCGACGGAATTTAAACTTCGCTATAATAACCACAAGAATTCTTTCACAGATCCAAATAAAAAATCTTCAACGGCACTATCAGGGGTACTCTGGCAACTTAAGCTAGATAACGTTAGATATTCGACGGCTTGGAATATAGTCTCAAGAGGGATTCCTTTTAATTCATCCTCTGAGACATGTGACCTCTGCGCAGAGGAGATATTCTTTATACTAAAATCTAAAAATTCCCTTAACCTACGGACAAATTTATTCAGTTGTTGCAAACATAGATTAAACTCAACGTTTAAATATAAATTTAAATTTAAAATGTAGTATATTTAGTTTGATTTATATTTATATGAGAACTAGCCGATAAATCTTTTGATTCCTAAATCTTTGATTCCCTCTTTTTACTCTTTTTTTTTTGTTTAATTTATTTAATTTATTTTTATTTTTATCTAAACATTCCTCATGAAAAATTAAGCTACCCTAAAAGCCGATGCTCCAAATTTTTTGAATTAACCTTACACTAGATAAACTTCTATATTAAATATAGGAACATATGTAGACATTATTGGACATCATAATCTTTTTTTTTTTGCGATATTCTTTGCTAGATGTGATTTGATAGATAATTTTTGGCTTTGTCTTGTAATGAACTTGGCAATATATTGTCAATTAACTTTGAAGGGTTGTTCTTTGTGGTTTATTTTTATTTTCATTTTTATTTTTATTTTTATTTTTATTTTTATTTTTATTTTTATTCTTTTAGTATTGTAGTATTCTATAATATTTTTATTTTTTATTTTTTTATTTTTAATATTTTTATATGTAAATTTTTAATACGTAATATTTTTTAATACGTAGTATTTTTAATATGCAATATTTTTATTATGTAATATTCTTTCGTAATATTTTTTT
The DNA here is from genome assembly GCA_964016885.1 of Eledone cirrhosa. NCBI lineage: Eukaryota > Metazoa > Mollusca > Cephalopoda > Octopoda > Eledonidae > Eledone > Eledone cirrhosa. The sequence goes on along the minus strand of OZ024742.1, from coordinate 300,939,398 downwards.
AGTTTTCTATTTTTTTAGTTTTCTATTCTATATTTTTATATATTTTTACTTATTATTATTATTATTATTATTGTTATCTTTGTTTATAATATAATATATATTTTCGATTAGTATATTGAAATCTGCTCTCTATTTCTGCTTGATAGATAATCTTGTAGAGTAATCGCAAGAATAATAATATGCTCAAATTTTTATACCACATTGAGAATGTTTTCCGGTAACTTATAGTTTGCGGAGTGAATCAGTTGGATTCACATTGATGTTTGTAGCTGTCACATAAACATATGAATTGTTTAAAACTAAACATAAGATAATGAATTTTCACACATTGTGAATACTTGTTTCATTCAGGAATACTGATATTTACAATATAGTGTAAGTTTTATAAATACTAATACATTAAAACATAGGGTTTTCTACGCCTCGAATATGTCTGGCTATTTTTAAATTTTTTTTCTCTCTCTATATCTCTCTATATCTCTCTATATATCTCCCTTACATTAATACTTGAGCTAAATAAATAAATAAATAAATAAATAAATAAATAAATGTATCATTGATACACTTACTCAAAATGACCTCCCACTACCTAATTTTCTATATATATATATGTATCTATCTCTATTTCCTCTCTCTCTCTCTCTATATATATCTTTCTGTCTCTTTACATGAAGCTCTTCGCTTTATCTATTTTTCCATCTCTCTATTTTGTTCCATGCATTTCTTCTTTTTTCTTTTTCTTCTTTTTCTTCCTTCTCTTCGTTTTTTTTTTCCATCTTTTCTTTCTCTCTTTCTTTCTCTCTGTATTTTCACTGCTAGCGTAAACCTCTTCAAAAGAAGTTGATGTTTATTACGGTATGTCGAATATATTTATCTATAAAACTGTTTATATTGTATTTTGTCTGATGAAGGCATAGCATATTGTTAATATGATATCCCCGAAATATATATAATGAAATAAATATGGTTTTATAAATATAGTTTTCCATTTATTTAATATTGTAAATATACTCCAAATATTTGTCGAGTGCTTTTATATCAGTTATAAATATTTACTAGTTGTAACCCAACAATTTTAAATATAACTTTACATGTATATATATATATATATATATATATATATATATATATATATATATGTATTGAAATTTCCGTTGGAAACAGAAAAGGTAATAGAAATGAAGAGTGCTCTATGTAAGTATCAGAGCAAAATTTAATGTATAAAAATCAATACAATATAATTACCTCATTACCAGAGATTTCCCGAATGAGGCGAATACGAAATAAACGACTTCATTCGTTCGTCAGACGAGGCAATATAAAACATGGGTAAATACTTAGAAAAACTCATCAAGAAAATCAAAAAAAAAGATATAGACAAATGAAATAGAAATTGAAATATATAAAAATCTATCAAGAAATATAGTTAGGTGTGTGTATATGTATGTATATACGCTCACAGATGTGCATATATGTATATGCACACATGTATACGTATAGTGAGAAAGTGTGCGTAATTCTAAAATTTAGGGCAAATGTATCAATATGTCTGTAATCTACAGACAGAATAGTTACATCATAAATATATGAATATGAAGGCGCGCGCATAAAAGGCCTGCACACTCGTACACTTAGATGCGGAAGTAAAAGAGGTAAGGGAGTGTAATAATTAAAAGAAAAGTATCAATCTCGATATATTTATAGAAATGTAACGATAAATTAGAAAGAAAAAATATTTTTAGAAAGAAAAAATTAAAGAAAAGAAGACAAAAAAAGGGGTACATACATACACAGACACGCATGTCTCACAAAAGAAATGTAAAAATATATATGCTTATATACACACGCGCACTTACACATCCATACGTTCGATACGTACATACACACACACACACACACACACACATACTTATACTCACGCATATGAACCTGTTTGCATGCACACGCATAAAACTGAGTGAGTAAAAAAAAGGAAAGGGGGGGGGAGAAGAAAAAAGGAACAAAACATAAAACCGAGATGTCAAAAACACGGATATAAAGACACATACACATACGCATAATATATACATACACACACACACACACTCATATACACACACATATATATATATATGCGTGTATATATATATATATATATATATATATATACACGTACGCGCGCGCACATACGTAGTCACTCATGTACATATATAAAAGTATACACACATTAAGGCGTTCAGCCATATTGATACAGGGTGTAAAAAACTTGTGGATAAATAAGTACAAATATAAAATTGTAAGATAGGCTGCGCAAAAATAAAATAAAAATAAAAATAAAAATGAAAAATATATCTGGATTGAAAAACACAAAAGACAAGTGTAATCAGTTAGTGGAGGAAAAAGGGAAGTAAAAGAAGGGGAAGTAAAAAATGGAAAGTGAATCGGAGAATAAAGGGGGGGGGGTGGATGTGAAGTAAAAATAAAAATAAAAATAAATGAAATTATTGACAAGGATAAAAATGAAAGTAAGTCAGAAAGGGTAATTAAAAAGAGAATAATAAGAGTTTATGGAGGATAAGTATCTGAAAGTGTGTTAAGTTTATATGAGCTGGAAAGCAGGTGTGATTTCATGTGTGGGCAACTGGTGAAAATTTCCGTCTTTGTGTTCAGGCAGGTCTTTGGTGATTTTAGATTTTGCAATATCCAAAATCTTTCGTTTATGCAGAGCGTGCATTTTCTTGTTCCTCTAGCATATTTTTTAGATTGGTTCAAAATTGACCAATCTAGTTTATATTGGATGCCTTGGTCTTTCAAATCCCAAATTCTGCTAGCCAGAGCTGTTGTAAATCTTTTTTCTGGATGTCGAAAGGATGCGACATGTGAGTAATAACGCGTTTTGAATTTGTCTTGCGTCATACCCACATATGGTTCACTGGTGGCTGGATGGTTGTTGCTGATGGTTGTCACTTTAGCCGCATATACAATGGCTTTGGTGTTGCATTTACCTTGTAATGGGCATTCACTTTTGATTCTACAGGAGCAAGTTTGATTTTCTCTAGGTGATATTTTGTTGAGGATATAGGACTTAATAGGGGGACCGCAGGAATAGCTAATTTTAACACAGTTTCTGTTAAAGATCTTATAGTATCTATGTGTTCTAGGGAAATGTTTATCTAGGAGTTCAAGGAATTTTTTGCCTACATTAGTTTTAACTGCTAGAGAGTAGGGGGGTGTGAACCAAATTATTTTTCTTTTCCTATTTTTATGTTTAATAGAGTTAGTATAGTTAGGTATGTATTTAATCGGTTCGCTAAAGCCGCTATTTTGGAGGGCTTTATTATAGTAGGGGGATGCCTTATTAAAAATAGCTTCTGAGGAAGAGAGGGTGGAGATCCTACGGCTAATATTAGGGATAAGGTTTTTAAAAACTATAGGTGGATGGCAAGATCCTTTATTTATATATTTTAAGTTTTTGTTAGGTTTATGGTATGGTTTATAAGAAGCAGTAGGCAAATCTAGGTTTATATCTAGGAAATCTACGTTGGAAAGGTTAGTGTCAATAGTAATTTTAAGATTAAAACTAGCGAAGGTTTTTATTAAGTCTCTCCTTAATATATCTAAGTTATGGCCTATGGTGGTATGGGAAAGTATTAGACCATCGTCGCGATAAAGCCCCAAAATATGGTTAGGAAATTTTTCTTTAAGTGTATGTAAGAGGAATAGGCCGACCAGATCACAAACCTCGGCACTGTCATAAGAGCCCATTGAGACATCGAATGGGTTCTCTGGGTTAGATATTTTTACCCAAGTGAAAGAGAGAGAGAGAGAGAGAGAGAGAGAGAGAGAGAGAGAGAGAGAGAGAGAGAGAGAGAGAGAGAGCGGGGAGGTGCAAAATAAGCACATATCACATATATGAATATGTATTCATACATGTATGTCAGCATGAATGGACCTGTTATTTTTATCTAAAGACATTTTTTCCAATTCCACCCCGCCCGTCCCTTCAATCTATCTTATTTTTCATTCTTTCTTCTGATGAAGGACTAGCGTCCGAAACGTTAAGACCCTCTTCCTGCTATTTCAAGCGTTAACCTAATATATACCTTCCATATACTGTACCAATTGTGTTGTTATTTCTGTTTACCTTTTACATACACCTTTTACACACACCTTTTACACACACACACACACACACACACACACACACACACACACACACACACACACACACACACACACACACACACACACACACACACACACACACACACACACACACACACACACACATATATATATATATATATATATATAACGAAGGAAGTGTGGTAAGGAACCAGATGGACCATGACGCACCAGAGTACTCAATACTTAGGGTAGTAGAGTGGGTAATAGGAAAAGGTTTAACTCCGACGGCTATTTCTGTCCAGAAATGAAATAGCCGTCGAAACGGCTTAAGCTATATATATATATATATATATATATATATATGTATGTATGTGTGTGTGTGTGTGTGTGTGTGTGTGTGTGTGTGTGTGTGTGTGTGTGTGTGTGTGTGTGTGTGTGTGTGTGTGCGTGTGTGTGTGTCTGTCTGTGTGTCTGTCTGTGTGTCTGTCTGTGAAGAAGTATAGGATGTGGCCAGTAGAAGTAGTGTAAACCGCAAAAGTAACACTCTTCTCGTCTCGTTGCAAACATTTTCATCAAGTTTAATAAGTGCCTGAATCAAAGTTAAAATAATCTTTGCAATCTCTCCTCAGAACAACATCCTTTAATTAAACTTACACATACATGTATGTTTATATAGTTTATACACACTCACACACACATATGTGTGTGTTTATATAAATATATATATATATATATATATATATATATATATATATATATATATATATATATATATATATATATATTATATATATATATATACACACACACATGAGTGTTTGAATATGCATATATATGTTTGTGAATGTGTGCGTATTAACATGTCAATATATGTACACAGTGTATGCATATTTATGTATATATACACACACACGTGCATGCACACACACACACGCACATATAGAATTATATTTATATATATATATAATGGACTGTGGTGGCCACATACCAATGTGATATGGAATTAAGCAGAAGAAAATGCTTAAGGTTGTTAAGTGAAGTGTAATATAATTTATTCAAATATGTGTTGTTTTTTTCTCGTTCCCGATCCTCTGGTGACTGGTAATATATAAGTGAAAAACTCAAGTTTTCAGATCAGTTTGTTTGCGTCACACTAAAGAAAATTTGACGGAAATTCTTGCTCTACATACGGGGAAAATTATGTAAGCAATGTAATTTTTCTATAGAAAACCTTTCTATGAAGGATTTTATTAACATTTTTTTTAGAAGCCCTTCGCATTGAACACCAAGAACGCACACATATGTAAAAACCGCTGATTAGTGAACAAAGAGATTTTAAAAGATTTCCTTTTCTTCTTCTTTGTCCACTTATTCCTGGGAGGGTCGTGGAGGCAGAGTCCTGAAACATGTTTTCCAATGGGATCTGTAAGAAGCAACCGTCACCAATTGATCCGGTTGGATCCCCAGGCGAGAACACCCGAGGTCATAGATGTTATCTAACCACCTTGCTCGAGGTCTACCCCTGGATTTCCTGCCGGTTGGTTTTTACCTGTAAAATCGGTCTAGCAATTATTTCCTGAGATATTCTAACCACATGTCTGTATATTTGCTGTGATAAATTAGTTTTATAACGGGTTGTAGTTCATTATTGTAGTATTTAATTGAGGGCGGTGCATTAGCAGTATCGGTAGAGCGTCGGACGCCATATTTCGCGGCATAGACTTACATCCCTTTACGTTCAGAATTCAAATCCTGCCGAAGTTAGGTTTGCCTTTCATCCTTACGGGGTCGATAAAATGAAGTACCAGTAATGCACTGAGGTCGATTTAATCGACTTTCCCCTCTCTCCAAAATTGTTGGCCTTGTGCCTTTATTGTGGCTATAATTATTACATATTTCTCTGTTGTTTCAGTATTTACTTAAGGGGGCTGTTATCATTTAATATGCTGGAGTTTGGGTTATATTTAGATCTCATATTTTGTAATACGGTTTGGAAGTTATTCTGCTTAGCTTTAAACTATGCCCTTGAGGGTTGTTTCGGCGTCTGTTTGTTTCAGCGTCTTAGCCTCGCCATCACCCGTGGTAATGCTGCGAGCGTGTTGGCTTGCCTCAAAATATTCCGTTGCCCCTTGCGAGGTGTCACACTTGGTGGCGAATTGATGGTCGTTTTCAGTTTTGCTTCCTCACCCCTTTTTTTCTTTTTTTTTCTTTCTCTCGCTCATGATTATAATATATTTTCTTTCGTTTTAATTTTATATTTTAATGTGGAATAGTTATGTAATTAAGTATATTATATATTATTTCTGTGTACATTTTCATTCTGTAAGAATTATAAACAATATATAAAGTTATTCAAATATTAACCTAATGTATCTATAATATTTCTTCTTACTAAAATGTTCTTTCATCAGCGTGTGTTGTACTCTGCCTTGTCAATTAATTCTTAAGTATTCGTAGGTCCGTGTTTGGTCTAAATCTCTTATCGATGTTTCTTTATCTAATATGATATTAGAGTTTTTTAATTAATGTTCCTTTCTTCAAAATTGGTATTTCTTTATCTAATATGAGATTAGTGTTTTTAATTAGTGCGTGTTGTTGCTGTTGTTGCTGTTGTTGTTGTTGTATTGGCAGTATCGTTAGAGCGTCGAAGAACATGCTTTGTGGCATAGAGTTATGACTTTCTACGTTCTGAGTTCAAATTACGCCAAAGTTAGATTTGCCTTTCACTTTTGCGGGGTCGATAAAATAAGCACCAGTAATGTACCGGGGTCAATTTCATCGACCCCCCCCCCCCCACACAAAAAAAAAAAATGCTGGCCTTGTGCCTATAGTAGAAATCATTGTTATTTGTTTGTTAATTTCTTTCTACTCAATTTCAGTGTAAACTCCCACTGTCCCTGTCTATTGTATTGTTCCCCCTTTTTGTTGGCCCTTGTGGCAAATAAAAAGAATTAATAATTGTTTCTACTTTAGGCACAAGGCCAGCAATTACCCAGTGCATTACTGGTACTTTATTTTATCGACCCCGTAAGGATGAAAGGCAAAGTCAACCTCAGCGGGATTTGAACTCAGATCGTAAAGGGACGTAACTATGCTGGAAAGCATGGCGTCCGACCCTCTACCGATACTGCCAATCCACCGCAGTAAAATTTCACAACAGTAAAATTACAGCAATAAGTCTGTAGTATGGTCATATTTTGTATTCCTCAATGGACATCATGATAATTTCTGATAAAGTTGTAGCTGGCTTATGGCTAGTAAAGCTGTGGGTTTCTGATGTTTCATCATTGAATATTAGGGTGAAGCTCTAAAAAGTAAAATTCTGTCGAGATAGGAACCATCCAGGATATGGAGGCTTTGAAAATCAATAATATAGTCTAAATAGTGTGTGCACGTTATAATCTATTTGGGCGGTTAATTATTCTCTTTAATTAATGTATAATTTTACTTCCATCGTGATAGTAGTAAAGAATACTCAATTTAGAACAAGGATGGTTTGAATCCGTATCACGAGACCATTATGCAGCTACTAAACTTGCTTACACTTCTCTACATACGAATACTGCACATTTACATGTGTCCTTAGAGAATTTACAAATATTCAGGACAACAGTTTTAGCTGCATACATTTTTCAAAGGGAATGTAAGAGGCGAGTTTCACTGTTGCCAAATTTACAAATTAACTGGTGTAGCTGCTGATGGTTTTGAAGGCAAGAAATAGACGTGCCACAGGACATTCCTTAATTAAATCGGTGTTTGCGAGTTCATATCGTTGGCACGCCATTTGTATATACTTTCCTTCGTTAACATGCACTCTCATTTGTATGTACGCGCGCACACGCATATACACATACATAACGCACCACATTACACGTACACGACACCACACACACCACATATATCACACCACACACAAGCATGACTCACCACACGCAAACACATACACACACACACACACACAACACACACATACCAAACACATACTTAGATAAACAAACACACTCTAAATTACATGTATATATGTATATATATATATATATATATATATATATATGTAGATAAATCTACCAAAAGTTTACGGTAGTGTCCAATCCGTATGAAGAACTCAATGTAATCCGGATATCATGGAAAGAAGAGATGCATTCAAAAATCACTTTCGGTGAAAGATAAACGGAATACAGAGTCAAGATAAAATGTTAAAAAAATAATGAATAAAACAATGAAACAGTTCCTTATATTAAACAAAAAAAGTTCATTATTTAACGATCGTTTCTAGGACATATATGTGTTAGAATTGGCATGCATATTCAACAGATCTATGTACAAAATTATACAATTTTGTACATAGATCTGTTGAATATGCATGCCAATTCTAACACATATATGTCCTAGAAACGATCGTTAAATAATGAACTTTATTTGTTTAATATAAGGAACTGTTTCATTGTTTTATTCATTATTTTTTTAACATTTTATATATATATATATATATATATATATATATATATATATATATATATATATATATATATATATATATATATATATATATATATATATATACTACTAATAATAAAAAGGACGAAGGACGAAGGACGAAGTGTTAGCTCTTCATTACAGTTATTGAGGTGTGACGCGCGTTCACTTTGGTGAGCCTACAGTAATTGGACGTTACAATCCCTATATATATATATATATATATATATATATATATAAAAATGTTCAAGACCCCCGACGGCAGAGCTCAAGTCGTTTCGCCGGACAGAAATAGCCGTCGAAACGGCTTGAGTTCTGCCGTCAGGGTCTGGAACATTTTCCTATTACCCACTCTACTACCCTAAGTATTGAGTACTCCGGTGCGTTATTGTCCTTATATATATATATATATATATATATATATATATATATATAACGAAGGAAGTGTGGTAAGGAACCAGGTGTACCATATATGCACATATATATATATGAAAAGAGTCAGGACCCCATTTCCTATTACCCACTCTACTACCCTAAGTATCGAGTACTCTGGTGCGTTATGGTCCACCTGGTCCCCTACCACACTTTCTTTGTTATATACATACACAGACGCGCTCCATCATCCACTTTTTAAAAATATAAATCATATACAAAACGCCAGCACCAATAGTTTTGCCAGAGATGTCAACATGAATGGACCTGTTATTTTTATCTAAAGACATTTTTTCCAATTCCAACCTGGCCGTCCCCTCAATCTATCTTATTTCTCATTCTTTCTTCTGATGAAGGACTAGCGTCCGAAACGTTAAGACCCTCTTCCTGCTATATCAAGCGTTAACCTAATATATTCCTTCCATATACTATTCAGATTGTGATATTATTTCTGTTTACCTTTTACATACATATATATATATCAAAGGTATATATTGAGTTAGAAACTCAAAATAGTGTCTTACAATAAAATAACTCTAGGAACGAGATTTTTCTGAGCCGTATATTATAATTGAATATAAAAGAGAGATAAACACAGGTATATACATATATGTGTTCAAATCGTAAGGGACCAGTATATGTATATACCTGTGTTTATCTCTCTTTTATATTCAACTAGCAGTGGTTCCCGGCGTTGCACGGGATAAGGTATTGTGAAATATATAACCGCCTTAGCTAAGCTTAGTATTGCCACAACCACGGCTGGCAAAGAAGTAAGGGTCTGGTGGTACGTAAGTAAGCAACACTGTGGCTTAAAACGTGAGGAAGAAGTTGTGTGCACTTACCAACTGTTTGGGGAATGAGTATGAGATTTGTCTTGAGCAAGGGTAGCAGAATAACCGGAGGCAGCAGACAGCCAGACATACAGACAGATATTATAAGGGCGCGTTCTGGACGCAGAGCGAATTGTAGGAAGTGACGTAATGCAGACAGCAGACATACAGACAGATTATAAGGGTGCGACGTTATATGTATGTATCTATCTAAAAAGAGAAAGACTAAGAATTATAGAGAGAGATCGCTAAATCGCCCGATGTCGGCATTGAAAATTTGAAATTCTTTTTGCTCAGAACACTCCCTGAAACATAAGTATTACATGTGTAAAATTTGAAAACAGTCGGTTGGGTGGTTCTCTAGTTTTAGGGATTCAAACTCACACACACACAGACAGACATCCTCAGTTTTATATATATAGAGGGTTGGACGCCATGCTTTCTAGCATAGAGTTACGGCACTTTACTGTCTGAGTTCAAATCCCGCCAAGGTTAACTTTGCCTTTCATCCTTACGGGGTCGATAAAATAAAGTACCAGTAATGTACTGGATAATTCCTGGCCTTGTGCCAAAAGTAGAAACAATTATTTATATATTATCTCGGGAATTTTACCCGCCTTAGATATATATATATATATATATATATATAGATAGATAGATAGATATATTAAATATATATATTAAATATATATCCCCTTTCCCAAATTGCTGGCCTTGTGCCTAAATCAGAAACCATTATGAGTGGGTGACTAGAATGGCCTCTTAGACACTCGTTTGGATTGTGTGAGGTTAGTCTAAAAAAGTTCAGTTCCATCTGACAGGTACCAACTGGATTTCCTGAATGTGCCAAGGATATTTCTGTTTGTTTAATCTGTGTGTGTGTGTGAGTTAGTGTGTGTGTGTGTATGTGTGTGTGTGTGTGTCTATCTGGCTATAAGGACCTCTATCTTCACTGAATAACAATCCCCACCGCGTACATCATCATCGTATTAATCATCATCATCATCATTATCATCCTCATTATCATCATCATCATCATCATTATCCTCATCCTAATAATCATCTTCACAACCACCACCACCACCATCACCACCATCATCATCATCATTATCATCACCACCGCCACCGCCACCGCCACCACCACCATCATCACGACCAGCACCAGCACCAACGCCACCACCACCATCATCACCACCACCACTACCACCACCATCACCACCACGAACACAACCACTTCTATGTCTTGCCTCAGATTACCTCCTGATGACCCATATTCTCAGCAAGTCAATGGTGCCGTAACACACTTCAAGTCAAGGTCCATTGTTGTGAAGTGTTCCGGTCTCGGTGGAAATAACAATAGAAACTCCTTGATAATAATTGTTTCAGCAATTATCCAGTACATTACTGGTACTTTATTTTATCGACCCCGTAAGGATAAAAGGCAAAGTTAACCTCGGCGGGATTTGTGCTCAGAATGGAAAGGGCCGTAACTCTATGTGTCAAAGCATGCCGTCCGACCACAAATAATAATTATTTCTACTTTTGGCATAAGACCAGCAATTAGCCAGTGCATTACTGGTACTTTATTTTATCGACCCCGTAAGGATGAAAGGCAAAGTTAACCTCGGTGGGATTTGAACTCGAAAGCATGGCGTTCGACCCTCTACCGATACTGCCAATCCACTGGCCTGGCAAATTAACCATTATTATAAAAAAAAATATAAAGAAACCATTATCAAAGAGTTTCTCTTGTTTACACATTATCTAAGAGAAGAGAGGGTGGTGGTGGTGTTAACAATAGACAATGATGAAACAAATATGATAAAGGGATAAATAAATGAGGAACAAGGAAAAAACAAAACATCTTTTTATTTCATTATTTTCTAATATTAATAAAGGGCGGTGGATTGGCAGTATCGGTAGAGGGTCGGACGCCATGCTTTGCAGCATAGAGTTACGGTCCTTTACGGTCTGAGTTCAAATCCCGCCGAGGTTAACTTTGCCTTTCATCCTTACAGAGTCGATAAAATGAAGTACCAGTAATGCACTGAGGTCAAGTTAATCGACTTTCCCCTCCCCTAAAATTGCTGGCCTTTTGCCTATATAAGAAACCATTATTTTCTAATATTAGGGCGGTGGATTGGCAGTATTGGTAGAGAGTCGGACGCCATGCTTTGCAGCATAGAGTTACGGCCCTTTACAGTCTGAGTTCAAATGCCGCCGAGGTTAACTTTGCCTTTCATCCTTAAAAAATCCTCGATAAAATAAAGTACCAGTAATACACTGGGATAATTGCTAGCCTTGTGCCAAAGGTAGAAACAATTATTTACTAATATTAATATCATTCGCATATTGATGCCATTCGCATCTCTCCTCCCATTTTAATGTCTAACCATGTTTAGTGTGAGATATCTTCCGATATATGACATGTTTACTATGAGATATCTTCTGATATATGACATATTTAGGGTGAGATATCCACTGATATAATTGTTTCTACTTTTGGCACAAGGCCAGCAATTATCCCAGTACATTACTGGTACTTTATTTTATCGACCCCGTAAGGATGAAAGGCAAAGTTAACCTCGGCAGGGTTTGAACTCAGATAGTAAAGGGCCGTAACTTTATGCTGCAAAGCATGGCGTCCGACCCTTTTCCGATACTGCCAATCAGCCGCCGGTATATCCACTGATATAATATGACATGTTTAATGTAAGATATCTTCTGATATATGACATGTTCTGTGTGAGATATCCTCTGATATGATATGACGTTTAGTGTGAGATATCTATACATGCAACCTCTTGGCATAACATTCTTCAGAATTGGCATGGACCTCCGTCGGTTTCGTCGGTAAGTGTTCTAGTTGTTTAATCAACTGAACAACCAGCTCATGAAATTAACGTGTACCCTTAACGTAATTCTCATGGAGATTCAGTATGACACAGTGTGTGACGAGGCTAACCCTTTGAATTACAGGTAAAGCTCATCCGACGAGCTTTCAAACATTTTCCGTCTACCAAATTTCACTCATAAGGCTTGGGTCAAACCGAGGCTATGGTAAATTGCACATTACTAAAATACCAAGCTTTGGGATGGAACTTCTAATGTTTACGAAGCAAACTTCTTGACCACTCGGCCATGCTGTCCACTGTTTCAGAATAAACCTCTTGTAATTTTGGACTACATTTAAGAAAGCCTTTACTCTCCACTTTAAGCATCGATTCTTGGTGTCAGGTCTATCACAATCTGGAATATTTAGTAGCTTTTGGAATTGTTTGTGGAACGGTTGTGTTCATTATCTCGATCGCTTTGGGCTTTAGTTGTATTTTTAATTATGTTTTGAAGCACGTCAAAAAAGTTAAAATTAAACTCTGTGTGTGAGAGGGAGAAATAATTTATAAAATACGAGAAAGAATACTCAATCATAGCTACCCCCAATGATACGAGCTCGGACGCCCCCTGATCTCAGCGGACAGAAGGGAGAAATCGTTACATCGGAGGGTAGCGAGGGAGACGTGTTGAAATAGCCATTCTAAGTAGGGAGATGTGTTGAAATAGCCATTCTGCGTAGGTAGGGAGATGTATTGAAATAGCCATTCTATGTAGGTAGAGAGATGGTACGGTGACCAAGAACCCAGGTACTCTCCACAGCTACAGGTTCAACGAAAGACCTTTCGGAAAGCGGCCGATACGTCAACAGTTTGAGATCTTCGGTTTGTCGTGCAACGAAGCCTGGGTCTGTCGCCAAATGTATCAGGTTGTTGCTGGAGAAAGTGTTGTTGTATGTTGCTTCCCAGATAAGTGGCTAGCCACCCTGCGATGGGAAGATCGTGATGCCATCCAGCCTTTTGAATCCCTTTCGGTCCAACCACACTGGCTCGAGTTTCGATGGGAAGGCAGAGGCGTTCAAGACATACTTAATGATCTTGTTTTAAATTATACTTTAAATTATGTTTTAAATTCCTTAACTTCTTTTGTCGTACCTGCCTGCAATGAAAGCACGTTTAAAGTTATGAGATTGCGAGATTGCAGTGTTTGAAGAATTTATTGGTAGAGTGCCTATCACTGTTAGATACTTTCGTGCTCTTTTGTATATTAAATGTAACGTATTTTAAATAAACGTATGATAAATAAACCAGTTATCCTAAAATTATATATATATTTACCACGTGAACTACAATAAAGATATAAAAGAGATAGATATTAAGAACGATATATAATCATTTTTATGCGGGAGTTCCTTGAGACATGAAAACTATTTCAAGGGTAAAAAGATTGAGAAACGCTGGTCTAAACAATAGGGTATATAATCCTCCTTAACGGAAAAAATGGACATTAGCACCTGCAGGACTCAAACCTATGCCTTCATGCTTGCAGGGTATAAATTTGTGGGTTCGAGTCCCACGAGTGATAAGGTCCATTTTTTCGTTAAGGGGGCTTATAAGCAACGTATTTTGTTTTTGTTGTGTTTAGCAATTTCATTTAGAGTCTTGCTTATTTAAAAAAAAAAGATAAGTAGAAGTTAAACAAGTGGCTTTTGATTCTTTAAAGTACGGTCGTCTCGAAACTGTCTAGACTTTGCATATTATAATTATTCTAATGTTCTTAAATTGTCACAAATATATCTAAAAAGCTCAGTCTACATTTATATTTCTTATGATATTTCAAATTAAGTATAATTACATTTTCCTGTATATTTAATATTCTCATAGTAGTTTTATTATTTTAATGTGTACTTAAGTTCAAATTCCGGCTACCCTCCTTGTGTTGAAAGTATAGCCTGTGTACACCTCATTGATGTAAACATTTTCAGTAGCACTGAGTAGCTTGTAAGTTCTTATACCTATCCCTTTTAGTTATAGTAACCAGTTCAGAATGTCAAATATAGGTGTTAGGATAGGTACAGTAAAGGTTTTGTGAACAATGATTTTTGTAGGTGAAGATTTCTGACGACTATATTTTCTTTATTCTCCCGAGCCATTCATTTCTTGCCCTCCCCGCATTTATGGGTACATTATATCTGATATTCTCATCCTGTCCAAGATAACTACTGTTGTTACCAAGACCTGTCAACTCTCCCCGTCCGACAGGGAGATCTCTCACCCACTTTGGGGTTGTTGAGAGATTTCTTATCTTGTGAAAATGGGTATAACTATCATCATATAAAATCTCCCCATTTTGCCTCATTTCACCCCGTTTCGGGGCACTTTTTCATGGTACTCTTCCGTTTGGGCTTTTAGAGGTTGGCAGGTCTGTGTTACCTAACCCTAGAGGTTGTATTGTAAAGTCATTCATGTTTAGTTTCTTCGTTGAGCTGCACAAATTTTCTTCATTTACCCCCCCCCCCCCCCCAAAAAAAAATGGACGCTTTGACTCACTATATTCCATTTCAATGTCTCTGGAAAATTGAGTTATGAGGTATAATTGTGTTTTGGAGTGGTCGGTATTTTGCCCATTCAGCATAAACTTTTCTTTTTACGAAGAAAAGGCAGGAATACTTCTGGATTAATTTCTATGACAACTATGCTTTGTAATTAGGTATGATAGTGGGTTTAATGAGAGTTCAAATAGAAACACTGATAAACTACCGTGTATGTATGTGTTTGCGTATGCATGTCTGCATGTATTTATGTATGTATGTATGCTTACATGTATGTATGTATGTATGTATGTATGTATGTATGTATGAATGTATGTACATATGTATGTATGTATGTATGTATGTACCTATGTATCTATGTATATATGTATGTATGTATGAATGTATGTACATATGTATCTATGTATATATGTATGTATGTATGTATGTATGTATGTATGTATGTATGTATGTACATATGTATGTATGTATGTATGTATGTATGTATGTATGAATGTATGTATGCATATATGTATGTATTCACAACCTAGATCTTATGAACGCCACAGACCTTGACAAACAAACACTAAACAACAAGCCAGTAAGAAGTAAAGTACACAAGGAACAAGAGAAACTAGGCTGCATTCGTGTAATTATATTCCTCAGTTGATGTCTTAAGCCAAATACCTTCGTTGAAATTACTATAAATGTTGACTACATGGATTAGTATTAACTGTAATCCTTATTTCATCTTAAGCAACGTCAGCATATGTTCCACTCTAACCGAGAAATAATCCGAGAAGCCTCATTATTAAGGCTACTAATGTTGATCTTTACTGTAAGTCTCTACAGTATGTTGGACCTCCGTCGATTGCAACGACCAATACTACCAGAACCGTCTGCATGTTAAATTAAGGATGCAAGGGAATGAGCATTCTACAAGCACGCGTACCCTTACGCAGTTCTCGGGGAGATTCAGCGTGACACATCATGTGAGTAGGCTGACTCTTCGAATTACAGGTAGAACTCATTTTTGCCAGCTGAGTTGACTGGAGCAAGGGTGAGATTTAGCGCGATTCTCGTATTTTTGTTTCTTTTGGTCAGCTGAATCGACTGAAGCAATATAAGACACAATGCGTCGCTGAAAATCGAACTCACGACATGTCTAGTACTAAGCCATATTGTGCCATCACAGTCTCTTCAGTAACACAATAACAATACTACAACAATGCTGCCTGAGGCACTCCGTCAGTTACGACGACGAGTTTTCCAGTTGATCCGATCAATGGAACGGCCTTCTCGTGAAATTAACGAACAAGTGACTGAGCATTCCACAGAGATTCAGCGAGCGTGACACAGAATGTGACAAGGCTGGCCCTTCGAATTACAGGTACAACTCATTTTTGCCAGCTGAGTGAACTGGAGCAACGTGAAATAAAGTGACTTGCCCAAGGATACAACGCGCCACCGAGAATCGAACTCACAACCTTACGATTGTAAGCCGAATACCCTAACTATAATGCCACATCATTACTAAGACCACCACTAACACTACTACTACCAACACCATTAATATCATTATTATCATCAAACACCTTTTTTTCTTTCATTTTTTGTATTTCGTTTCTTTCTCTCAAACTATGATCATCCAGTCCTTTAAAAATATATTTCAATCGTGATCGTTTTAAATGTGTTGCAACTACCATATATATATAAAAACTACAATAACAACAGAACAAATCCGCTTCTTAAAACACTGTGTTTCCTCCAAAATATACACAATAAACATATCAAAACAAGTAAATAATTTATTATTGAACAAAACACAAGCTGAACGACTAAAACACACAATAACAGTTAATATGAAAAGAACAACATACACAAAAGTCAACGAACTTTACAGACAGAAACGCATTAACGGTAAGGAAGTCCAAAATCTCACCACACCAAACGAAATACGCCCGAAACGAATGCAATAGGCATTTCAATAAGAAATTAGAATGGATGAATAAGAAAAAACTACAAGAAAGGAAAATAGAATATTCTCAAAAATACCCAGATAACATCAACAATATCCGTATGACTGATGCAAAACTACCGGAAGAATTTACCAATGACCACACAGTAAATATTTATGGGAACACTTTAATCAGTGAACAAGAACAACAAATCCTGCAGCTACCACCAAAATTTGCCATCTACAAAAAGATTAACCCTATTGAGTCCAAAACGGAGCTGGAAAAGTGTTTCACAAAAATACGTTGGAATGCAAAAGTAAACAACAACAACAACAACAATAATAACGGTAGTAGTAATATAAACAATAACTCTGAGTATAGAAATAACAGCCATAGCAATAACAATAGCAGGAGAGTGAGAAATAGTAATAATGGTAATAATACTAACGATAGACAGAACAACAACAACAACCACAATAATAATAATAATAGAAACATTAACCACAGACACAGCAGCAGCGACCACAGTAGTAATAACGGTAACAATACGAACAACAACAACAATAACCACAGTGGTAATAATGGAAATAATACATGTAGCCACATTAATGATAGACACAACAAAAACAAGAAACATAATAAAAGTAACAACCGCAATGGTAGAAATAACAGTAACAACAACAATAACGATGAAGTAAACAACAATACATCTAGCAATCATAACAATAATAATGATGCTAATGATAGGAACAACAACAACCACCATGATAACAATAATAGCAACACACACAACTATGACGATAGATATAATGACAACCCCTCAGAGAAACTATTTTTCAACCCAGCTGACAAAACATATAAGATGGGTAATATCTATGCTACGAGGTTACCCTTTAATAAAAGAGTTTGCATACCACAACAAATAGATGACGAGACAGAGGCACAGTTCACCATAGCTAGAAATAAGATTAGACAAGTAGTAGACAGGTATACTAAGAGACAGAGCAGACCAGAGGCCCAACAACTTGGGAGGAAACCTGTAGAAGGCTTGGTTAGCCTCAAGCAGCGCACAAGGGATGGTGAGGTAGTATGTCTACCCACGGATAAGTCTGGTAGGATGTCAATAGATAGCATGCCGAACTACATCAAAGCTATGCAACCCCACATCACCAACACGAGCGAAATTGCACAGCAAACACATGATGAGAGAGAGAAAATCCTCAACGCTCACATGATGATGTGGACCGACATCCTAAAGCCAAGCAGACGCACTGCCAACAACTTCCAGGCGTCTAACAATGGCATACCACCCTTGTATGGGCTCCGCAAAGACCACAAGACAGTCGACGACCCGACAACAGGATCACCAACAAGACCCGTATGCGGAGCAAATATAGCTAGCAACTACAGGATCTCCTACTTCCTCTCAATGATTATACGCCCCATAATCAAGATGTCCCCAGATGTATGTGACAGTACAGAGGACCTCCTCAGCAGAATCAGTGAGTGCAACAAAAACAGGAACCTATCCAACTGCATAATAGGCAGCATGGATGTGGTATCACTGTACCCATCCATTAACATTGATTTTGCTGTGGAAAAATGTGTGGAGATGATCATTGAGAGTGAGGTGGAGTTCTGCGACGTCGACACAGACGAACTGGGCCTCCTACTTAGACTTACCTACGACACTGACTACCTAGACAGCCATGACCTTAGACGTTTCTGCCCTAGTAGACCCATAAGAGGTAGACCCCCCACCATAACCTCAATGGCAAAAAAGACTCCCGTGGGAAGGTGGATTGGGTGGACCAAAGCTATACGGACCCCCCAAAACAATGATCAGGTAAGAAAAATGGTCGCACATGCAATAGGGGCTAGTATCAAAACTACCCTAAAGGGCCACATATTCAAGTTCAACGAGAAGATCTACACCCAAAATGAGGGAGCAGCCATTGGCGTCAGCATAGCTGGTGATGTTGCCAACCTTTTCATGGTATGGTGGGAAAGGAGACTTAAAGATCTCCTTAATGAGAGCTCCATAGACCTCATCATGTACTCTCGTTACGTAGACGATATCAATATAGTTATAAGAACATCCCCACTAGAGAGCACTAACAAGTTTGATTTAGAACGTAGCACAATGGAAAGCATCCAGCAGATAGCTAATTCCATACACCAGAGTATAACTGTAACTATCGACTACCCTTCCAAACACCCTAACAATAAACTACCTGTATTAGACACGGAACTCTGGATTAACACTATAGACGAGAGAGCCCAAATTCTCCACTCACACTATGCTAAACCCATGGCCTCCAAATACCTGATACTCAAAAATCAGCAATGTCCAGTAGTGCTAAGTTTAATATTCTGATCGCAGATTTGGTACGAGTGATGAAGAATGTGTCCCGCATGTGCGACCCAACAGAAATGGAAAGACACATCGAACACTTCATCAACCGCATGCAGTTCTCTGGCTACAACCAAAGAGACAGAGTCAGAGTATACGAAGGAGCCATGGAGAAGTATAAGACCCTCATAGAACTGGACATGAAAGGAATTTGCCCATTATACAGGAGCAAATCATGGAATAGCTTAGATAGGGATAGACATAAGATAGGGAAAGCCACCTCATGGTACGACAACCAGAGATACCAGAGTGTCATGTTTGTGGACGCTACCCCTGGAGGGAAATTAGCTAACCAGTGTAGAAAGGCCCTGAGAAAGACCCACTTAAAAATAAAAGTGGTAGAAAAGCCAGGAACCACCATAAAATCCCTGATCAGCAAAACCTACCCTTTTAAGAAAACCCACTGTACTAATAGGAAATGTATCATATGTAAGGTAAACCCCCGGATAAACTGTAAAACTAGAAACGTAGTCTATAGCATAAGATGTACAGAGGGTACTTGCAGAAACATGACAACAACATACATAGGCGAGACAGCTCGTAGCATAGGTGAAAGGATAGACCAACACTGGGGGGAACTAAAAGGACGAAAAAACGGGTCAGTACTATACGAACATGCCAGACAACAACACGACGGTAACATAGACAACATAGAAATTAGAATAATATCTAAACATAGAAATGACCCAGCAGATAGGCAAATCAGAGAGGCCAGTGAAATAGAACTTAGAAGGCGAAGACTAAACAGAAAGAATGAATGGAATAACAGCAACACCCAAACAAACAACACTGACCTAAGAGAAGTATAAATAAATAAATAGATAAATAAATACATACACAAGTACAATAACAACAAATACATATAAACACACACTAGTAAAGATAGAATACATTAACCAATACACAGTCACCCAATCACGAACACACATCAAACAAAACATTATACACACACGCAAACGCATGCGCAAAGAAGACAAAATAAAATAAACAAATAAATAAATATATAAACAGACTAAATAAAGATGGCGTAGAAAATACAATGTAACGGGAGGAAACAATAGCACCACTGACGATGTTGCAGACGTGCAACGAAACAACTTTGATAAACTATATATATGTGTTTGTGTCTATATTGTATCTGTATTATTTTTTACCGTTGGTCAGTCAATGGCAACATTGAGGACCGAATAATTAGATTACCGATATAAAAGACACAGAAGCGAAAAGCGAAAACCAACCAAACAGTGAGTGTGTTCTGTTATTAATTCTGGCAATATTACACAAATATGACCCTCCCCAAGTATAACAATATATATATATATATATATATATATATAGAGAGAGAGAGAGAGTGAGAGATGTATATATATATATATATATATATATATATATATATATATATATTACATAAGTAAGCATTCCAACCACCCTGCCAGCATAACCAAGAACCTGGTAAGAAACGTTTCGTTGAGGCTTTCCCGTCTTTCCACCAACGAGCGCATTTTCAACGACCATTCCACTTATTACAATGAAGCTCTTGCTCGAAGTGGATTTGTCGATAAGGTAGCATATACAGAGTACGAAAATAGACCTAGAAGAAATAGATCCCGTCGCATTTGTTGGTTTAACCCACCATATAATATGGAGGTGGCCACACCATTAGCTAAGATCTTTCTTTCCCTTATTACGAAGCATTTTCCCCCTACACATAAATATAGTAAAATTTTTAATAGAAATACTATTAAAATTTCTTACTCTACGACTCCTAACCTTGCACATAACATCACAGCTTCAAATTTAGCTAAACTACCTAGCCGTAGGAACACGTGCAACCCTGTAGTTAGTACTAACTGTAATCGTAGGAATCGGGCTGATTGCCCCCTATCCGGGAAATGCATCTCTAGTAACATTGTCTACAAATGTAAGGTTGTAATACCCACGTCCCGTAGGGCCTACATAGGGTTAACCGCCAATAGTTTCAAGCAGCGTCTTTACATGCATACCCATTCTTTTCGTTACCCTCTAAAAAGGAATATGGCGTCACTTTCAGCTTATATCTGGAGTCTAAAAGACAACCACACCCAATATAAGTTACACTGGGAGATCCTAGCTAGGGCTAGATCGTATAACGGAAATAAAAGACCATGTGACCTCTGCGCCGCTGAGGCCCTGGAAATACTGTACGCCACAGACCACATCTTAAACAAAAAATCTGAGGCAATTTCGGCTTGTAAACATAAATTGCACAAAACTTTCCTGTATTACAGCCCCACCTTATACCCTAACGGATAGCACGATCTATACGTGGATATTTTACGTCTTGATGTGGGAGCTAAGTATATGTTTTGTTTATTCCTTTACTTATTTGCATAGGTAAGTATATATTACCCGTATGTTTTGTGAAGGCATGTATACCTTCTCGTACGTATATTTGACTGTTATGGCGTATAATTTTTACATTTTCTGGTATTTAGGGTTTAGCTATGTGTATACGGGAGTTTTGCGTCTGCGTGAGTATGCAGGTTCGTACGTATGGTGGGTGTGTGTATATGTGTACTTCTTGTTTTAGTTGACTTACGTCTCCGAACATTCGTGTATTTATATGTAGGTATGCGTGTGCGCTTGTTATATACGTATTTATTTACTTATATACGTTTATATAATTATTTATTTATTTGTACACAAGCATACACACACACACACATATTTATATGTGCGTGCTTTTGTATACCTATGGTAAGGTTCTGCGTATGCTTGTGTATGTACGTATCTGTTTGCGTGTATGTATTTATTTGTTTCTATTACTTCTGTATTGTATTTATTTACTTTGTTCTTAACTCTGTAGCGGAGATTCATTTGGTCTCCTAGTTAGAATTTTAGTCTACGACTTCTGCTATACCATTTATGTGGTTTTGTCTTTGCGTGCTATTGTTCTCCACGCTCCACGTATGACTTATTATCTTCGTTTTTTCGTTCATTGCCAGAGAACGTCTCTATGCACCACCTAAGAGAACATTAGTCTACGACCTCTTCTATACCATAAACGTGGTTTTGTCTTTGCGCGTAATTGTTTTTCACCGCTCCTATTAATGACGTATTATTCGTTTTTTCCCGTTCTTTGCCAGCGAACGTTACCACGAACCAAAGTATCGTCTTCCTGTCTTCCTCCGGTTGCAACGTTTTTTGAAATATCCAGTTCTGCGTTTACAGATTGAATTTGTTAGTTTCAGAAGATCCCGTTAAGGGTGAAAGCAGCGATTCTTTGCTTAAACTTTAATCTGTTATTTTAATAAATATATATATATATATATATATATATATATATATACTATGTTATTCTTCACTCATGTACTATTATTACTCCAAGAACCACTTCCCTAGGGGAACTTTCTTAAACCAGCCACCCGACTAAGGAAACTTCTTGTTGAGTCAAAAATTGCCGAACGTTAAAACTATCCTCGCTACAGAGTACTCATAACCTCTACTTGGATTACCTTAAACGATATCTTGTTAACTTATATATATATATACATATATATATATATATATATATATATATATATATATATATATATATATATATATATATATATATATATATATATATATATATATATATATATATATATATGTGTGTGTGTGTGTGTAGGGGGAAAATGCTTCGTAATAAGGGAAAGAAAGATCTTAGCTAAAGGTGTGGCCACCTCCATATTATATGGTGGGTTATACCAACAAATGCGACGGGATCTATTTCTTCTAGGTCTATTTTCGTACTCTGTATATGCTACCTTATCGACAAATCCACTTCGAGCAAGAGCTTCATTGTAATAAGTGGAATGGTCGTTGAAAATACGCTCGTTGGTGGAAAGACGGGAAAGCCTCAACGAAACGTTTCTTACCAGGTTCTTGGTTATGCTGGCAGGATGGTTGGAATGCTTACTTATGTAATTAAGCGTATCATTCGGCTTTCTATACGGGTAATACAACCCATTCAATAAATTGAGGGTAACGTCAAGGTAATTAACGACCGAGAGATTGGCCTCAACCTGTATAGAGAGGTTGAAGCCTTTAAAGAAGGCTGTGAGTTATTTTCTGAACCTGTCGCAAGCACGAGGTCCGCACTTAGTCATGGTCAAAAGACCATCGTCACGGTACAAACCACCGCCCGCGTAGGGGAATTCGTCCTTGATAGAGAAAAGAAGGAAAAGGCCAATAAGATCAGTAACCTCCGCAGAGTCACTGGCGCCCATACTCACGTCGAATGGGGTACTATTGAATTTTTTAATCCAAATAGAGTGGTCGAAATTAATCACCGACTTTCGGGCATTGAGGATGACATCAACTTCGAAATCTTTAACCACTGTGAGTGTTTTAGCGAAATTGATAGCTCTAAGGAGAAGTGGTAAAGTGATGGAGGAGTAGTAATTGTTGATGTCGAATTGGATAAAACGGCAATGTTCCTTGTTACATATGCCGTTGAACCAATCAATCACCGCGAAAGAATTGTTCCACAGTGCAAGAGGGGCCAAACTTCTAATTTCAGGTATAATTCTATCAAGAATCGTTTTACTAAGTCTACCTAAATCGGACTTCGTAGGGTTAATAAGCCGAATAGAGGGGTTGTTCGGAAAATTGGATTTGTGATCTTCAGGGTAAAGTGTGGAGAAATAGGGTCCAGAGGTTCGGTCCGGTCTAGGATGTTGAGATCAGATGTGATTTTAAATCCAGCATCGTTGATTTCATTGATGACGCACCGATTAGTTTTACGGTAATCCTTAGTTACAGCATTATGTAGTAGTTGATGGTAAGTACTGCGCTCCACTTGATATAGGTTGCCAGTTTTGTTGGAATGGACGTGCACGGAATTAGAATCCTTAATAGAACGAATTCTATTCTTCAGGTCTTGCTGGAAGGAATTGCTCCTATTCCGAAATTTGATACTCCAAATGAGTTCCAAGACATCATTTTCGAAGGGTAGCAGTGCTGGGTTCCACGGGGGGTTATTATAGGTTTTAAATCCAAATTTATCCTGTTTGTTGTCTGCTTTTCGCGGATTATCGAAATAAAAGGCACGCCAACGCAACCTTTTAATGAACGCGTCTGTTTTCTGTATCAGCAGTTTTAGGTATGTTTTCCTGCTTGGTACGGGTATGTTCTTTGTAGAAATATTCAGATGTTGTTACTGCATGATGAATATAAGTCAGTAGAGTGCTCAACCGAGGGAGCCAAATAGTAATAATAATAAATTTGAAGACTAAAATCCAAAGAGAGCTCGATAAGGATAAATATATATCAAATATATAAGAACCGTAGAGCAAATATTTATTAAAATAACAGATTAAAGTTTAAGCAAAGAATCGATGCTTTCACCCTTAACGGGAAATTCTGAAACTAACAAAGTCAATCTGTAAACTGAGAACTGGATATTTCAAAAAACGTTGCAACCGGAGGAAGACAGGAAGACGATACTTTGGTTCGTGGAAACGTTACCTGGCAAAGAACGGGGAAAAACGAAGATAATACGTCATTAATAGGAGCGGTGAAAAACAATTACACGCAAAGACAGAACCACGTTTATGGTATAAAAGAGTTCATAATATATATATATATATATATATATATATATATATATATATATATATATATATATATATATATATATATGTACATATGTATATATGTACATATATATATGTACATATATATATGTACATGTATATATGTACATATATATATATGTACAAATGTATATATATATATATATATATATATATATACATTTGTGTGTGTATATATATATATATACATTTGTGTGTGAATATATATATATATATAAAACTCTCTACTTGAGTGGACCATGGTGTCCAAATCCTGATTTGAAAGTCTTCGTCAGGTGGTGCTATCAAGTTAGACATGGTCTGGGCCAATACTGGCCGAACCTATCAAAGTTAACAAAGTTATCAAAGTTATATATATACTCGCAGTGGTACCCAGCGTTGCACGGGATAAGGTATTTTGGAACGCGGTCCGCCAACAGACCTAATCGTGGAAAAACTGCATGCCTGGACAATATGTAAAGAAAATAAACCGAATACTCTGATGGCTGGATAATCTTTAAGATTTTCCTCGATGAAGCAGGAAAAATGCAGGTTTTCACCTAATGCGGGCCCTAGGGCATCAAGAAAATGAAATTTTTTAATGTGTAATATGCATTGAAATTTCGGGAAAATCGGCTAGACGTAACGCCTTCAAAAAGCCCTAAAAAGCTGAAAAAAATGAAGTTTTTCACCTAATGGTCATAAAAAAGTTGGATTTTCTTTGCTCACGGTATGAAGAAGAGACTGACTAATACATAGTTACAATTTCAAGAAATCAGTCTGACCTAACGTCTCAAAAAACCCCCAAAAGCTTTAAAAAAACGCATTTTTACACCTAATGGAAGCCCTAGGGGATCAAAAAGTTGAATTTTATGTGCATAACACTTCCTGAACATAAGTAACACACATGTAAAGTTTGAAAAAAATCGGTTGGCTACTTCTCGAGTTTTAGGGATTCAAACTCACAGACACAGATACACACACATATACACACACACACAGACAGACATCCTCAGTTTTATATAAATAGATATTTGTATATATATTTGTGTGTCTATATATATATGTGTGTGTGTGTGTGTGTATGTGTATGTGTGTGTACACACACATGCCGTCATAGTCGATATATGATGTGTGATGTCTTGTATTTCCCGTATTGATTCCAAGATGAACACACACACTTACATACACATATATATAATCTCCCACCGAAACACTCTCCAGCACAACAACACTTTATCTCTCCCTCTAGTGATAATTTAATGATTACTTAAGAAGCTGTTGCTAGAGATTAACCTCTCGGATTATAACCAAATTATCCACCTACACACACACAAATATCTATCTATCTGTCCCCCTATCCCTCTCTCTCTGTATACACACACACATATATATGAACCTTGGTTATTTTTTCAATTATATATATATTTATATATAATTATATATATATATTTCGTTTCTTATTGGCAACATGACCCTCCCAAAGTATAACAATATATATATATATAATTATATATATATATATATATAATTATATATATATATATATATATATATATATATATATATTTTCAGAATGTATTTGACTGCTATTTCTTGTAAATAAACATTCACTTCCATCCTGACGTCACTAGCCCCGTTTTTTCCTCATGTGCTTTTTCATAAATACACATGAAGGCGAACTAGCCAGTTTTAGAACTCCCTTTTTCGGATTATATTACTGTGAAAGCCCTGGTTTCTGTTGAGCTCTGCTGATGAATGAAATCCAACCGTGACCATCTCCACTGAAAGTTTTCATGAAATAGTCTTTTAAGACTATACAGAGCATTTGATGTTATTCCAAATTGAAGGATAAAGTGTTTCAAACTTTATTTTATCATGAGTTAAAGGTCTATAGATTTTTCCCTGGATTTTACTAAATTCTGTGGATGAATTTATATCCTGATTCTCTTTTGAGATGAGTTTGAGTTATTTTTCCTAAATCTTTCGTTAACTACTTTTCCCATCTTGACGTTATAGTCGCATATATGTTATAGAATGCCGTTAGCTTCTTGCTAAAACAATCTCTATACCTCTCATTTATATATATATATATATATATATATATATATATATATAGAATAGAAAACGAAAAATCAGTGATGCATCTGAACTCAATTTATTGTGTGTTACAATTGTTTCCCCGGCAGACAGCTCGAGACGCGATCATTGTGTGGCTCTGTCTGATTCTGGAGCCGTAGGTCCGACGGACACGTCTAATGATTTCGGAGCATATTCTCTCTGCTATTTCAGAGCACCAATCCTAATACTTAATTTTTTCTAGACCGGCAATCGCTCTGTATAATCA
The DNA here is from genome assembly GCA_964016885.1 of Eledone cirrhosa. Lineage (NCBI taxonomy): Eukaryota > Metazoa > Mollusca > Cephalopoda > Octopoda > Eledonidae > Eledone > Eledone cirrhosa. The sequence goes on along the minus strand of OZ024742.1, from coordinate 300,911,873 downwards.
GCTCCTGATTACTACTGGAATTCTATAAGACTCCAGCTTCTATAATTTTCGGCAGAAGAGGGCAGTACGTAGCTTTGTCGATTTAATCGACCTCCCCCTCTCCTAAAATTATTGGCCTTGTCCCTAAATCAGAAACTAATATTTGAGATGTCTGGAAAAAAGTTATCATGTGGAAATGAAGGCAGTATTATAAAAAACAACCACAAAGGGATTACATTTGATAACAAACTTGATGTTTTGTAAAGGCTTGATGTGTGTGTAGGTGGGTATTAGGGGGGGGGGGGACCCCCCCCCCCCCCCAGCTACATTGCCAAAACATTAAAGTTTGCAATGTCTACAGATAAAGGCGTAACTAAGGTATGGCAAGCATGGCACGTGCCATGGGCGTCACTTGGACTAGGAACACTTTCTATTGAAGTCAGATAAGCAAAGAAAAATATACAATTGTAATTTTCATGTATTGTTTTCAATTAAAAGATTAACGAACGTGATTAGGATATTTGAGCTGATTTTGTGGTTGGTTATCTGAAAGATGGGTGTTAGATGTTTGGGCAAGGGCACAATTTCACTGCTTGCCATAGGCGCTGTTTTCCCTAGTTTACGCCTCTGTCAACAGTGGGAGCAATATGTGACAGTAAAGAGAAAATTAAGTCAAGTGCTCAATCAGCTAATCCATTAATTAATCGGGCCTTATTTTTTTATAGATCTTATGTGATGTTTCCAAAGGTACGGCTTTTGTGTGTATGGATTGAAAATCAGACTTGACTTAATGTGCCGATACGCATGTAAACAATAAAAAAAAAGAAGCTAAACATTTGTATGACGATTTCCCTATTTATTTCCATGTTATTAAGTGAAATATGCCGTTACGTCTTTGCACATATAAACTCGCTTATCTGATGAGATGTCGACTCCCGTCATTTTGATTGTACCATCAGCTGATCGATTTCGAATTAATTATAATATGCCAATAAGTTTTGTACATATACTACAACAATGACTTCGATTCTACTTACTCTATTTACACTCTTTACACTACCGCCGCCTTAACTCTGGATTACAACCTTGTGTTACGGACCTCGTAACAGCAATGAGGGCTTCGAAGGGCTCGCCACCTGTAACTGTAGTTACAACCTACCTAACACACACACGCACACACGCGCGCGCACACACACACGCGCGCGCACGCACACACACACACACACACACACACACACACACACACACACACACACACACACACACACACACATATATATATGTGTGTGTGTGTGTGTGTAAAAGGTAAACAGAAATAACAACACAATCGGTACAGTATATGGAAGAAATATATTAGGCTAACGCTTGAAATAGCAGGAAGAGGGTCTTAACATTTCGGACGCTAGTCCTTCACCAGAAGAAACAATGCGAAATTAGAAAGATTGAAGGGACGGGCGAGGTGGAATTGGAAAAAAAATGTTTTTAGAGAAAAATAACAGGTCCATTCATGTTGCCATCAAAGAAGTGCGGTAGCAGCCGAGGTGTATGATAAAGTTATGTTTGTATAAATACAGAGTGTATAACCGAGACTGCACCAACGTGTATAGATATATATTCATATATAATATATAACTAGAAGACATGTATATGTGAATAACATCAAATCAGTCGCACAGAAACACACACACACACACACACACACACACACACACACACACACACACACACACATATATATATATATGTAGAAGTTATATTTAATTTGTTGGGATACAACAAGCAAATATTTTTATAACTGATATAAAGCACTCAACAAATTATTGGAGTAAATATACAATATATTAACAAATGGAAACTATATTTATAAAACCATATTTATTTCATTATACATATTTCAAGGACACCACAGCAAATTATGGTGCGCTTTCATCAGATAAAATATAATATAGATCAGTTTTATAAACAAATATTGACATATCCTTAAAGAATGCGACCATGTCGGTTGGAGGCTCCCGAAAGCGCACCATCATTTGCTGTGGTGTCCTTGAAATATGTATAATGAAATAAATATGGTTTTATAAATATAGTTTCCATTTGTTAATATATTGTATATATATATGTACGTCAATACTCATCTTTTTCCATTTATCTGAGGGTTCTAAACCCCACTATCAGGCTAAAATTCCTTTAGTAAAAAATACGGTGAAAGCTATATATTTTCTAATTTCAAACCTGCTCACTGTTTCAAAATATACTTACTTGATATATATATATATATTATGAAGAAGAGTGACAGTTTTAAATGTACATCGTCTGTTTATTATATAATCCTTTACGGGATTATATAACAAACAGAGGATGTACATTTAAAACTGTCTGTCTTCTTCATAATATTGACACTCCGGTTGATACCTTATCGATAACATTTTAAGGAATACAAATTGTAGAGAGCTTTACGTCTGTTTACAACAAAAGTCGGTGGATTATCTGATCAACCAACTTTCCCAAATTGAATAACACACACACACACACACACACACACACACACACACACACACACACACACACACATGCACACATATATATATATAATAACTAATAACTATAGTGAAGTGGTTAGAGCATTAGGCTCACAATCGTGAGGTTGTGAGTTCGATTCTCGGACCGGGCAATATGTTGTGTCCTTGAGGAAGACGTTTTATTTCACGTTGCTCCAGTTTATTCAGCTGTAGATATGAGTTGCGACGTCACTAGTGCCAAGCTATATCGGCCATTGCTTTTCTCTTGGATGAGATAGGGGTGTGGAGAGGGGAGACTGGTATGCATATATAGTTACTCTGTTCTTTGAAGACACAAGTCCAAGCAAGATTGTTTGTGGAAGACCAGCAGTCACCCATGGTTACATAAATTTAATAGAAGACGCATAAGTCATAAGAAAAAAATTGGCATGAATAATCTTGAGACTCTTCTTGACGCATCTTCTCAATGAATCTGCCGTTAGCATTATATAGGACATTGACTTCCCTCTCGACTACACTCTATATGTAGGAGTTCAACTGATTCAGGTCTAGAGAACTGGGAGGCCATATGTTCAGGGTGACATGATCATAGAGATTGTTACTCATCTATTCTTATGGGATTTTGCAGTGTCTTGTTGGTAGGTGTACTGTCTTCCTTTACCCACGCTCTCTATTCAAGGCCTCTCAACCCAACTAAGAACTATTTATAGTCAGCAGCAATGACCCTTAAGTCTTGTCCTATCTTCAGCAAGCCTTTTTGATCTTTGTTCCTTTGAACGATCCTATCTATTCTATGCACTTTTTATTCTTTGTTGTTGAAGCCTTGATGATCGTTGTGCATCTGATTATCTATCTACCTCTCACTATATATAGATATATGCTAAAGATAGAACAATGGAAGCAACTATTCGTTAAGAGGAATCAGATGTACGAAAAATCATTAAGACTGCAAATGGAGGGAAATAGAACAGCCCAAAGGTGGCATGAAGAAACTGAAGCTCAAACAACTCGAAGGCTATATGAACAGAGAGCAAGACCAGAAGATTTGCGATTTAAAAAGGTTACCGAGTGGAACTTTGCTGCTTTTAGTTACGATCCACATCAAGACTATGCCTCAGAACCTTTAATTCAATGAACAAAATTTGTCCAAATTTTGGTGCTAAAAAATGGAATGGTGAGTCAACAGGATTGTACTCTTTAAATGGAAAGATTAAGTTTAGACAATTACCTGAACCACCAGAACACCTGAGGGGACTGCTAATTGGTACAACTACTGAATCAAGACACTTTCTTCAAAATATCCAGAAGTACAATAATGCATTAAAAATGACATCATTTGGTGCAAATGTAATCTATGAAGATGCCGTTACACCCACTTTCAAGATCAAGGGTAAGTGTACCACAGAAGTGGACCACTTTCAGAACAAGAAATCCAAACACAGACAAGATATGAAAGGTATGAAATCATATCGCAACTAAAAAATATGTTACATAAAAGAAACAGCTACATTAGAAGTTTAAAATACACCATGGAAAAAGTTTTGAATAAGATTTCATTATTTTCTTTAACTCAGGCGGTGGATTGGCAATATTGGTAGAGTGTCGGATGCCATGCTTTGGCGCATAGAGTTACGGCCCTTGCCATTCTGAGTTCAAATCCCGCCGAGGTTAACTTTGCCTTTCATCCTTACGGGGTCGATAAAATAAAGTACCAGTAATACACTGGGTAATTGCTGGTCTTGTGCCTAACGTAGAAACAATTATTTTCTTTAACTCAGACAACACCGGGTACTTCTGCTAGTATATATATATATATATATATATATATATATATATATATACACACACACACTGTAAATGTGGTTGGGGTTAGGAAGAGCACCTAGCTGTAGAAACCAACCCCCAAATCAGTTTTGCATACGCACGACATCGTCATCGGACACGGCTGGTCTCACAATGGGTCAACTCATCTAATCCAAGCTAGCGTGGAGTCTTGAGGAAAACCTATTCCAGAGTCTAAGGAACTCACATGCCAAGTTTGAACATGACTGGTCCACTGGTTTTTATGTGCATAGGAGACAAACGGTCAAACAAACGAGCTATTATGTATATATATATATATATATATATATGTGTGTGTGTGTGGGGGGGGGGTGTATGCATGTCATGTATGTGTATATATATATATATATATATATATATATATATATATATATATATATATATATATATATATATGTAGGAGGTGAGTTTTATTGTAGTACAATAAAGCAATGCAGATATCGGATAAGAAGCACTCTACAGTTTGTAGGACTGGAGTATACATAATATATAAGATCAAAAGATGGTTGATCTTATATATATATATATATATATATATATATATAATGAAGGAAGTGTGGTAAGGAACCAGATGGACCATAACGCACCAGAGTACTCAATACTTAGAGTAGTAGAGTGGGTAATAGAAAAAATGTTTAATCCCGACGGCAGAGCTAAAGCCATTTCGACGGGCTATTTCTGGAATCAGTCCAGAAATAGCCGTCGAAACGGCTTGAGCTCTGCCGTCGGGGTTATATATTTTCATATATATATATATATCATAAAACATGTCTATAGAATCACTAGATAAAATATATACGGTTTCCTCTCCCAATTAGCATAATTAACCATATAAAAAATCAATTAGACCAAGCTATAAGAATAAAGGCTCCTATGAAGAAATCTCCGACAAATAACCGAAAGCAGCCCCTTCGCGGCGGTTACGACGGAGTATTTATCGAATATTTCGACAGCATGTATAAATCGACCAGATATACAGTCAACCAAACAGAATTAGGTGTAAAATAAACTAGAAGAAATGTGTACATATTTAATTACCTCTACCATGGTTTCATCCGCATTTTAAGACATCCAATAACATGGGATATCTAGAGCTTCGGATACTTCAGGAGTTAGCTCAAATTTAGACAATTAATTTTCCAAAGTGATCGCGCCAAGAATACATTAAAAAATATATATATGTGTGTGTGTGTGTGTGTGTGTGTGTGTGTGTGTGTGTACGTCTCCACTATGATAAATCTGCACAAAGAAAGGTGTTATTGATAAGAGAGAGGAAAAGGTTGGAGGTGTTGAATATTGTAATTGTTGTTAAACTAGAGATGGCAGTTAAAATAGAGAAGAGCGACCATTACCGAGAGGCATGATGGATAGATAGACAGATATGTAAATTGATAGATATCTTTCTTTATTTGCCACGGGGGCGTACAAAAATGGGACATTACAAGATGTGACGGCGGGGATTTACATAAAATATTTAACAATGGCGAATAACAATTAACTATATATAAAATAAAACAATCGAAATCCCCATTAGTGGGGGAACGTTACTGCGGGGTTGTTTTTACACCCCGTAGACAGAACAACCCTCAACACCAGGAACACGTTTTGTAGGTGTTCCCGTCTTCCCTCTGTTTGACTTCCTAAACCTACAGGTTTATATACACTCTCCACTTCCTTCTGAAGTGGTACTTAAAGAAGGGAATAAGTTGTTGTCCGGAGTGAAAGGTGTTTGCTCTCAGTCCTTTTAACCTCGTCCACCATATTACCTCTTTCGCCGTAGCCACCAGACAGAGGAAAGCCGTCTCTCCTTCATTCGTAAATGAAGGCGGCGGGATGATCCTCACGATGGACTCGGCTGACAACTGGATACGTTCCACACGTGACAGTAGCTGTTCGACATAATTCCACAGGTCGGTCACCCCTGGGCACTGAACAATTGCGTGCAGGACGGTTTCGATGTCCTGCTCGCATATTGGACAGGTCCTTTTGGCAGGATCTCTGCCAGGACGTCCGTGCCTGTAGATTTTGTCTCGAACTGGTAGAGCTCCTCGGTAGCACTGCCAGGCCAGTGACCTCTGGAAGTTATCCATAGGCCCTGGACGGAAAGTCCTCCCGAACATACTGGTCAGTACGTCCTCCTCGATGCCTAGAGTTTCCCCGAGAACATCGTCGCACTTATCCTCCACCAATCCCCTATAGAATGTCGAAGTGGATTCTCCGCTGATTGACTTTTCCGCTTGGTAGAGGGCCGTGACGCCTGAAGACACTGGAGGTGCCAGGCACCCATTTTCGGTCTTCGCTTGACCCAGGACTGCAGCTCTGTTAGTGAGACGAGTTGTGGAAGAGCTCGTCTCACAAACGACAGCCACACCGGTTCGCCGGTCAGGAATACCTGGGGATGGCGTAGCCTCAGCGCGTGTTTGCGCATCATCAGCCACGGTATGCCCAGCCCTCCGTTAGAAGGATGTTGACAGCAGATGGATCTCATCACCAATAGAGCCTGTTTCTTCCAGAGGAACTTGAAGAGTAGGCGTTCCATTTTGGTGAGGTGTTCGCGGGAATAAGGCACGACTGTCAAACGGTAGTAGATGACGGACGCTATGTAAGTGTTCGCCACCTCCGCTCGACTTTTCATCGAGAGTTTGCACTCAGCCCACTTCTGGGTGAGTGCAAACACCTGGAGGTCTGGACCAAACCAGACCCCGAGCAATTTCACCGGCCCTTCGGTCCAGCGCCCAACGACACTGTCGGAAGGCATGGGTTTGCTTCTCCATGTGCCGAGTTGCAAACCGACAGACTTGTTTGGATTTAGTCTTGCTCCTGTCAACGTTTCGTATTCCTGCAGATAGATAAACAGACAGACAAATAGATAGATATATTTCTTTACTTGCCACAAGGGCGCACAAGAAAAGGGGACAATACAAAGACACATGCCGGGGATTTTACACACAGTCGTGTAAAAATATTGAAACAAACAATTATAACAATCGAAACCCCAATAGGGGGGAGGTGCCACAAATGGGTTGTTTAATACCCCGTCGATAGAACAACCCTCAACTCCAGGAGCGTGTTGTGCAAGGTAGATAGATAGGTACAAGTATATATATATATATATATATATATATATATATATATATATATATATATATATATATATATATATATAGATAGATAGATATATAGATAGATAGATAGATAGATAGATAGATAGATAGATAGATAGATAGATAGATAGATAGAGACAGAGAGAGAGAGATGGATAAATAGATAAATTTCTTTATTAGCCACAAGGGCACAAAAGAAGGGGAGAAATACAAATGGAGAGTTTACATACAGGTATATGAAAATAAAACTATTAATAAAACAACAAATAACAATTGAAATGCCCAATAGGGGGGAGGTGTTACACATGGGTTGTACACCCCGAAAAAATGTACAACCCTCATCTCCAGGAGCACCAAGAGTGAGTACTCCCTTTCTCTCTTCCTCTTTTTCCTCAACCTACAGGCTTATATAGAGAGAAGACCCAACCACTCGGGCCATCTTTGCCACATTCACCCACCTTTTATAAATTTTGCTTGGATACAGCACCTCTCTCTCCATCTTGATTCTTCTTCCAAAGTGATATTTGAAAAAACGAATCAGTTACTCGCCGGAGAGAAAGGTGTCTGACCTCAGCCCTTTTAACCTCGTCCACCATATAACCTCTTTCACCATAGCCATAACACATTAGATAGATAGATAGATAGATAGATAGATAGATAGATAGATAGATAGATAGATAGATAGATGCATATATATATATATATAGAGAGAGAGAGCTAGTTAGATAGATAGATAGGTATATAGATATGTTTCTTTATTAGCCACAGGGGCACAACAGAAGGGGACAAATACAAAGGGGGAAGTTTACATACAATAAAAACGTGTAAAATGTTATCACAAATGCAATTTAAAAAGTTAGTCGATTTTCCCCAATAGGGGGAGACAGTTTATATGGGTAACACATACCCCCGAAAAAATGTGCATCCCTCATCTCCTTTGTACTCCTTTCCTCTCCTCCTCCTTTTCCTCAACCTACAGGCTGATATAGAGAGAAGGCCCATTCACTCGGGCCATTCTCGCCACTTTCACCCACCTTTCATAAAACTTGCTGGGGTACAGCACCTCTCTCTCCATCCTGATTCTTCTTCCAAAGTGGTATTTGAAAAAAAGAATCAGTTGTTGGCCGGAGAGAAAGGTGTCTGACCTCAGCCCTTTCAACCTTGTCCACCATACAACCTCTTTCGCCATAGCTATCACACAAAGGAAAACCGCCTCTCCTTCGTTTTTGAAGGAGGGTGGCGGTTTGATCATGACAATGGACTCGGTGGTCAACCGGATTGGTCCCACCCGCGACAATAGTCGTTCTACATAGCCCCACAGGTCAGTGACGCCCGGGCAGTGTATGAATGCGTGCGCGACGGTTTCTTCGTCTCGCACGCACCTCGGAAGACCTTTTTTGCAGGGTCCCTGCCCGGGAGGCCATGTCTGTAGAGCTTGTCTCGAACTGGTAGAGCTCCTCGATAGCACTGCCAGGCCAGGGACTTTTGGAAGTTGTCCATCGGTCCTACCGAACAGACTGACCAGTTCATCTTCCTCTACGCCTAGAGTTTCACCGAGCGCGTTGTCGCACTTGCTGCGGATCAACCCTCTATAGAATGACGAAGTGGAGTCTCCACTGATCGCCGGGTCCGCCTCCCAGAGGGCTGTGAGCGGTTGAGCACATTCGATGTGCCAGTCGCCCATTTTCCTCGGTCTTTGCTTGACCCAGGACTGCAGCTCGGTCAGCGAGACGAGTCGTGGTAAGGCTCGCCTCACGAACGGGACCCACATAGATAGATCGATTGAGAGAGAGTAAAAGAAAGGGAGGAGAGATTGCCGATATATTAACAGTTAAACTAGAGGTGGTAAGGGAGGGAACCGAGAAAGAGGGGATAGAAAGAGAAAGTGTGTGTGAGAGAGAGAGAGAGAGTGAGAGCATGTATTTGAGAGAGAGAGAGAGAGAGAGAGAGAGGGTGAGAGAGAGAGAGAGAGAGCATGTGAGAGGAAAGTGCGCGTGTGCGTGTGAAAAAAGAGAGAGTACACGTGTGCGTGAAAGAGACAGAAATTTAGAGATGTGTTAGAGAAAGAGAGAGTATAGAAAAGAACACGCATCAGAGAGGGGAAAGGAAAATTAAGAGAGACAGAGAAATAGAACTGACAGAATGGACGAGAGAGAGAGAGAGAGAGAGAGAGAGAGAGAGAGAGAGAGAGAGAGAGAGAGAGAGAGGGGGGGGGAGATAGATAGATAGATAGATAGATAATAGATAGATAGATAGATAGATAGATAGAGAGAGAGAGAGAGAGAGAGAGAGAGAGAGAGAGAGAGAGAGATAGAGAGAGAGAGAGAGAGAGAGAGAGAGAGAATTTGTGTGTGTGTGTGTGTGTGTATGTGTGTGAGTGTGTGATTGTGAAAGGGAAAGAAATGGAGAAAAGATAGTGAAAAGATAAGGTATTGAAGCAGAGAGGGTAAAGCTGAGTGAGAGAAAGAGAAAGAGTAAATGTTAAGAGTGTTGAAACAGAGAGGGTAAGGCTGAGTGAGAGAAAGAGAAAGAGTAAATGTTAAGAGTGTTGAAACAGAGAGGGTAAGGCTGAGTGAGAGAAAGAGAAAGAGTAAATGTTAAGAGTGTTGAAACAGAGAGGGTAAGGCTGAGTGAGAGAAAGAGAAAGAGTAAATGTTAAGAGTGTTGAAACAGAGAGGGTAAGGCTGAGTTGAAAGTAAGAGTGGCTGACGATGTATTAGTGTTATTGAAGCAAATATTCACATGTTGAGAGCAGGATAGATAAATATATTTACTGGTGCTGCTTTCCATTTGTTTTATTCAGTGTTGTATTTTAAAGCAACCGACAATGTTGCTATTGAGAGCATGTTTCATATGTGTTTTCACCATTTCCTTGTCGTCTGGCCGTTCGGCGCGGGGCGGCTGCCCTAACGAAGGTTCTAATGGACAAACATGTGGCTACCAAGTAAGTACTTTAATTACACATAACACTATTAATTCTCTCTTCTTATTAATTATTTAATTAAGGGATGTATACTTCCTTTTAGAAACATCAAACAACATCATCATCATCATTGTTGTCATCGTCATCATCATCATCATCATCATTGTTACCATTGTCACCACCATATTCATCATCATCATCATCATTGTTGCCATCATCATTATCATCATCATCATCACCATCATGACCATCATGATCATCATGATCATCATCATCATCATCATGATCATCATCATCGCCGCATGACTTAGTGGTTAGGATGTTCGGCTCATGATAGTGAGGTCGTGAGTTCGATTCCCGGGTGGCGCATGGTCTCCTTGAAAAAGATGCTTTATTTTACGTGGCTCCAGTCAAGGCTTGCCTTGTCACACACTGTGTCACGTTGACTCTCCCTGAGAATTACATTAAAGGTATGTTTGTGGCAAGCTCAGTTACTTACACGTTAATTTCATGAACAGGCTGTTCTTTTTACCGAACAACTGGAGTACTCATCGTTGAAACCAACGGAGGTCCATCTCATTCCGTTGTTATGTATCTTACTGTTATTATGTTGTCTTGTTGTTGTGTATGTTACTGTTGTATTGATGTTGTGGTGTGTATGTTGTTATTATGTTGTGCGGTGTTGTGATGTACATTACAATATGCATTGTATATTATGTGTTGTTATTATGTATGTTACTATTATTATGTTGTGTTGTTGTTGTTATGTATGTTACAGTTGTTGTGTTGATATGTTGTGTTGTTATTTATCTCACTTTTGTATTGTGTTGTTATGTATGTTATTATGTTGTGTTGTGTTGTGATGTACATTACTGTTGTGTTGTTGATATATTGTGATGTTATATACGCTACTGTTGTGTTATATTATGTTGTTATGTATGTTATTGCCGTGTTGTTATATTGTATTGTTGTGTTATTTACGTTATTGCTATTCTTATGTTGTTTACATTATTGTTGATGTGGAGTTGTTATGTTGTTATTATGTTGTTGTTGTTGGGTTGTTGTGATGTACGATATTGTTGATGGGTTGTTATGTTGTGTTATGTTATATATGTTATTGCTGTTGTTATGTCGTGTACGTTGTTGTTGTATTATTGAATTATCATCATCATCATCATCGTCATCATCATCACCATCATCATCAACATCTTTTAACGTCTTTTGTCCACGCTAGCATGGGTTAGACAAGTTTGTCCCATTAGAGGCAAATTGGGTCGGGTGACCGTGTCTTGCTCATGTAGAACTTTCTGACCGGTTTTCTACGGCTGGATGCCCTTCCTAACGTCAACCACATTTACAGTGTGGGCTGGGTGTTTTTTGCTGTGTCTCCAAAACGACCACTTTACAGTGTGTGCTGGGTGCTTTTTGCTGTGTCTCCTACACGACCATTTTACATTGTGGGCTAGGTGCTTTTTGCCGTGTCTCCTACACGACCACATTTACATTGTGGGCTGTGAACACAGTTCGACCTATCGGACTTTATCCTTTCTTCAGGAGTATAAAATTAGAGACAGGATCACAAAGGAGATGCAGAAATAAAAGTAGTCCAAGTAAAGAAAAAAAAATCAAAAATAAAGAGTGTAAACAAGACAAACAGTTAAGTAGTCTTGGAATGCAAATGAAGTGTGTTTATATTAGTGTCGATATTATGTGTATATATATATTAATGCACGCTATTAATTACACTTTCAAGAAACTAGCAGTTTCATAGGTATTGTTGACAAAGTCACATATTCTCCATTATCAGAAGTTATCTGTACGTCATGGCCTTCCTAATCGTGAACCTTAATAAACATATACCTTTTGATAATGGAGAATATGTGCATTTGTCAACAATATCCATGAATTTGTTAAATTTTTATGTACAATTAATACCATGCATAAATATATAAATTACTTCTTTGTTTTCATGTCGAGAGCTCATACTTTCATTATACAAAATCACACTCAATGAAATATATATATAATTAGAAAGTGAGCAACACAATATATAACTACTCAAATAGCAAAGGTTTGAGGATTAACATCGTTCTTCAGACAGAGAGGTTACAGCCACACATACACACACACACGCGCGCACACACATACACTCACGCACGCACACACACACACACACACATATATATATGTGTGTGTATATATATATGTATGTATATATACATATATATATACATATATATATATATATATTTATATTTATATATACATATACAGACACACACACATACATGTATATATGTACAGGGGCGGTGGAAGCATTTCTGAATGGGGGGGGGGGGCAAATTTGGTCAATTTAGTTGTAGTGATTAGTTTAGCTGTTATTATTATCGGTAGAGGGTCGGACGCCATGCTTTCCAGCATAGTTATGTCCCTTTACGATCTGAGTTCAAATCCCGCCGAGGTTGACTTTGCCTTTCATCCTTACGGGGTCGATAAAATAAAGTACCAGTAATGCACTGGATAATTGCTGGCCTTGTGCCTAAAGTAGAAACAATTATTAAGTGGATTGGCAGTATCGGTAGAGGGTCGGACGGCATGCTTTGACGCATAGAGTTACGGCCCTTGCCATTCTGAGTTCCAATCCCGCCGAGGTTAACTTTGCCTTTCATCCTTACGGGGTCGATAAAATAAAGTACCAGTAATGCTCTGGGTAATTGCTGGCCTCGTGCCTAAAGTAGAAACAATTATTAAATATCAACGAAGGTATTAAAAACTTCGATATACGATAAACATAACATGTACATAAATTGTAGCACATATACAAATAGATGTGTGTTTTGGCAGTTTGGGGAGAAAAATATAATTATTGAGGGGGGGGGGGGGCATGCCTCTGATGTGCTTCGCATGTTGGGTCTGTGGCTATAGGTCTCAGTTACAAGTCTTGAAAGTAATTCAATATATTTCGATTTAGATTTTTGACATGCTTAGCTTATTTGTTTATTTTTATGGACCTTCAGTAAGCCCCTGTCCCCCAGTTTTACTATCCTTGTTCCCCTCCCCAGTTCCACCGCCTCTGATGTATGTATGTATGTATCAGTGGCGAAGGGTAACCTGGAAAGCAGGGCATGCAGTCCAATCGCCATGGCGGAAAGTGGGCTGTGCAGCCCCCCCCATTCCCTCTAAATGACCCTCACGGTCAAAGCCGCATGTAGTGTTGTCTTGTGTGTGTGTGTGTTATCTTTTTATGTGTCTACGATTTAGCAAGCAACCAAAATTCTGCTTGCTTCAACCGACGCAATTGATCAACTCAAGATTCTATAACGCATGCACTGCATGCGTTGCATGCACGTACCCTTCGCCCCTGGTATGTATGTATGTATGTATGTATGTATGTATGTATGTATGTATGTATGTATGTATGTATGTATGTATGTATGTATGTGTCGGGTCACTCTTGAGTGCTACTGGTAACATGTAACCCAGTACAACGTGTCGCATGGTCGTGTCGTCGGCGACTAAACCGGCAACCCCACCAAGTTTACTTGGTGAGGAGGGTGATTTTGGACACCCTGCAGGACAAAAAACAAAACATGACAAAGGGCGGAAGAACTCATAAGAGTCAACGGCCATCCAAAAGTGTGTAAATATGTATATACATATGTATGTATATGTATATGTGTATATACATGGGTGCATGTGTATGTATATGCGCGGGGACATAGAAATAGTCGAGTTGGACACCCGATCGCGCGGTTAAACCACTGGGAGTGAAGGACCCCTAGCCTTTGTCAGGGCATTCTTCTAGGAGAAGGCAACTCAGGAAACTAGGATAACTCCAATATAAAACCTGCGGCTCAGTAGTTACCGATGATGTTGATATTTTCTTCTTTTCGGGTTATAGCTACTGTCGCTCAGAGAGTGGGATTGGCTCAGTGCACAGTCTTTCCTCATTAAAAAAAATATCTTCATGCACAGGCATTGCACGATAGAATTAATTAATAATTATTAACGATGGTATATCGTGCAATGGCCATACTCGATAACGCGGGGGCAGCCATCATCATGTATGTATGTATGTATGTATGTATGTATGTATGTATGTATGTATGTATGTATGTATGTATGTATGTATGTATGTATGTCAGGTCACCAGTTGGTACTACTGGTAACATGTATCCCAGTACAACCTGACCCATGGTCGGGTCGTTGGCGACTAAACTGGCAACCCCACCAAGGTTTCTTGGTGAGGAGGGTGACTTTGGACATCCTGCAGGACTAAAAACAAGACCTGTCAAAGGGCAAAGGAGCTCTTAAGAGTCAATGGCCATCCAAAATCACCGGGAGAGATGACCCTTTAGCCTTTGTCAAGGCAGAATTCTAGGAGAAGGAAAACTCTGATATAACACCTGCAACTCTGATGGTATGCAATGATGTTGACTTGTTCTTCTTTTTGGTAAATATCATCTTGGTTAAGAGAGTGGGACTGGCTTTGTGCAGTGCCTTTGCTCACTATAAAAGCTTCACGGCACAGGCATTGCTTTATATCTGGAGATCTCTCTGCACTTGTCGTCACAGGGTACCATGGGCCCAGCACTATGTGTCAATATTTGTCACAAGTGTAGTGTTTGTACCAGAGTTTTCAAGTCGCTGGCTGGACTAAAAAGTCACACTCGTTCAGCGCTTCGGTAGGGGTTCTCCTATATGGATATAAAGTAGTGGCCGTACTCGAAAACGAGTTGGCAGCCACCATGTATGTATGTATGTATGTATGTATGTATGTATGTATGTATGTATGTATGTATGTATGTATGTATGTATGTATGTATGTACGTACGTATGTATTTATGAATGTATGTATGTATTTATGTATCTATGTATGTTTCTCTTTCTCTTAATTTCGAATACATTTTTGACCGGCCACCTTCCTGGTGGCAAGGTTGTAAAAGAAAAGAAACTGTCATCCTTTGAATCACAATAATATTTTGTTAGGTTTTGCAAGAATGTTTTGTATGTATGTATGTAAGATTATATATATAATAAAGACGAACATTTTTCAACCACAGACAGTATACCTAACATTATACAGTTTATAATGATATTAATTACTTTAATCACCGTTTATTGTCAACAGTAAAAGTTTTAATTGCTTTCCTGTGTTTCTCTATTCATAAGTTTTTACTGTAAATAAATGTCATTTAAACTTTGACTTGATAATTGAGCGCTAGAGTAGTCATGGGACTTGCTACGATGGCAGAATATGACATCTAAATATTTAAGCTCGGTTTATATTTGTTAATTATATGTTTATTAATGCATATATCTGATTTGTGACACAGTTTACGTGATAATTAATAATGGAAAAGGAAAGGAAAGGCAAGGGCTCTAGGATCACAGAAGAATAGGAGGAGGAAGGGAGAGGTTGATGGGCTCTAGGCCTAGGGTGCGGTGGCGTTGGGGCTGCACCCCGTGGTCAATGGCCAGTGGCACCCGCTGCAACAACCACTCCACCTCGCGGGGCTTCTTCCTCAGACGGGCTGCTGACGTTCCGATCTTGCGGAGGAGCTCGGCAATACGGGGTCCAAGCAGTGCCGGATTTAGGACAATTGAGGTCCTGTGCTTGTTAAGTTATAAGGCCTCTTACTTGAGCCCCGGAGGAGGTAATTCATCGTAAAACATTTTTGGGGGCAGGAAGATGGGCTCCCCTGGCCAACGGGGCACACCTAAGTACAATGGTAAATCCGGCACTGGATCCAAGTACGCCTAAGGTCTCGACGGTGACTGGTGCTAAGACGAAGTGGCCTGACAATCCCCAGTATTTGTTTGTCTTCCTTTCTTTATTAATTAGTAATTTCTTCTGGTTTATTCTTTGTTGTTCAGTAATGTCATCATTGTTGATTTACCAAGATTTTTTCATCATTATACAAAATGGCTAGATTCCTTTGAATATGATTAGAAATTTAAACATTCCTCGGTTTCTATGTTGATATAAATGGAAGTGTGTTTTCTTTTGGTTTATTTCATTATTATTTTTTTTACCAGCTATAAATATTGGTTTCTGTTTTAGGCACATAGCGAACAATTTTGGGGGAGGGGAAAGTCGATTAAATTGGCCCCAGTGTATTACTGGTACTTTATTTTATCTACCCCGTAACGATGAAAGGCAAAGTTAACCTCGACACGGTTTGAACTCAGATCGTAAAAGGCCTTAAACCATCCATAAATATTGAATGTATATAGTTTTCAGTTTCCATTCCACTTTTTATTAAATTAGAGGGAAATTTTCAGAGGAATAAGATGTTTTGTAATTCTATCAGTCTTGCATTGTCGGGTTCGAAAGAATTGAATATATTAGTTTCCCCAGAAGTATTGTTTTGAGTTTGTGGGTTTATAATAGAAGTAAGGGCATGTGGTTATAATGTTGCAGGAAAGAATCGCTAGAGAGATTTTACGGGCAAAACCAACTGGCAGGGGACCCAGAGGTAGACTCCGAGTAAGATGGCTGGATAACATCCATGAGCTCAGCTGAGGATTCAGCTGGATCAGTTGGAAATGGTTGCTTCTGACAGGATCCACTGGAAGGAGTTTTTGAGGACTCTGCCCCCATGACTCTCTCATAAGAAGAAGAAGAAGAAGAAGAAGTGTTTATAATAGATATCTCTTTCAATTCGTCCATCTATTATCTTTATAAACATATATATTAAAAAGTAGGGTGGATAGTTTCTTCCTTGCTAAATTCCACCGTCAATTGAATGTTAATATTTATGGTGTTTAGAATATTTTTCAAGCTCCTCTAGTTTATTTGTCGCTTCGTTCCACGAGTTGAAACAATTATAAAGAAACTTTTTCCAATATTTTTTAGGTTTGAATAAATGTTGGCTCCGCATTTTTTAGTGACTTTTCATAAATGTTCTTTTCGTAGTAACCCATAACTAGATTTACGTATGTTGGTGCTACTTAAGTACCTAAAGCTGGTCCCGATATTTGACGAAATTCGTTTCTATACAGTACGTGTTGAGTACGAATCGGTACGTGTTGAATCAATATTAAATAGCCTTTAATCGTCGAACGAAGCAATAACTGTTGTTTTCGTGTATTACTTCTAGTAAATGATTGAACATATCTAGGTCATCCAGAACAAAACTTGGTACATATTTTAGGAAAGGTTTTTACAGAATATCCAAGAAATTGCTTAATCTATGTCAGGGGCGGTAAAAGCATTTCTGAATTGTGGGAAGAGGCAAATTTGGTCAATTTAGTTGTAGTGATTAGTTTAGCTGTTATTATCAAATACCAACCAAGATATATATATATATGTGAAGTAATTCCGTCGGAAAGGGCCAGGAAAAAAGAGTGCTCTATGTAGGTTACAGAGCTTATTAGTTATGTAATAAACAATATAAGATAATTAATTATCTTATGTTGTTTATTACATAACTAAATATATATATATATATATATATATATATATATATATATATATATAAATCTTCGATATGCGATAAACATAATATGTACATAAATTGTGGCACATATACAAATAGGTGTGTGTTTTGGTAGTTTGGGTAGAAAAATATAATTATTGAAGGGGGGAGGGGCTGCCCTCCACCCAATTCCACCTCCCTGATGTGCTGCATACGTTAGGTCTGTGATAATAGGTTTCCGTTCCAAGTCTTGTAGTGAAGGTAATTCAATATATTTCGATTAAGATTTTTGCTTTGCTTCACATATTTGTTTATTTCTGTGGACCTTCCGTAATCCATAAGAATTGCTAGTTTTATATTTGAAATTTATTAAGTAATCTTTTTCTTTATCTGCCAAACATATTTGATGCAGATTTAATAATATACTCAGTGTTCCCATTATATTTGAGTTTTTATATTGGTTTTCCTTTTCGTAACAAGTATTATCTTTGACGAGCTATGATAATTGCATTTCCTTTATCTGTTTCTTTAATTATATCAGTACCTTGTAGTTCGTTGATCATTCTAGTCTTGGCAAATTTAGTTGTATATTCTTCTTTTATGCAGTATGGATTGAAGTAACCATAAAACTTATCCGGTGCTTCATTTCTGTCTTTGAGGTGGAATGAGGGAAAGAAGTTACGTTTACTTCGAACTATTGATCCATCATCAACTTAATCATTTTCAAAGAAATGTTCAGTAATTCTTAGTTTACGGCAAAATTCTGTGATATCATTTTAAAGTTTTGGTACATTAGATCTTTGTCGGGTAAATGTAAACTTTGGTCCTTTACATTGAATATCGATTTGAATATGATTTATTTTTTTCTTCATCGATAAGTTTATTACCCGTGTTTTTTCGGGTTCCATCTCGTGTCTTGGTATCTCTATATTTGGTGTAAAATGTGGTGTCTCTATGAAACGACTGTCTTGGTATCTTTGTCTTTGTACTAAAATATGAGTCTTGGGTTTGTTTCTCGTAATCATCAGTAGTTCTGATATACATAGCGTGTAAAACGACTCTCTCATCTGTTGATTCGTGTTTTGAATTTCTTTCATACATAGTATTTTTCTACTATGATTGTTTTTCACTTGATTGTTTCTAGACATATTTTTTCAATATATTGGTTAGGTTTGAGATATGGTAATTTGACCAGTCCTTTCCGGAGAATTTCTTTGTGGAAAAAATGTTTCTCTTTTTACCTGTGGTTGGTTAGATTCGTTTTGTATTAATATGATTTCTGTGTTCTTTGATAAGTGTGGTTTCTTAGTGTTTCTTATATTTTTCCTGTAAGTTTTGTTTCTGGTGGGTTTTTTTCCGAAAACAGATTATCTGAATCATATTTTTCTTAAATTGCTCCTCATACTTGAAAAACTAGTTTTCACTCTTTTCTCATCATTGAAAGGATACCAGTTCTTCATTTTTACACTCTTGTTTCTATAGTTTTTAAATATTTTCTAATAGCGAACTATCAGCTCTTTTTGAAATTCCCACTTGCATTTCTTCACCAATAACTTTATATTTCTGTTCATTGGTTGGCGCTCTAATCATAAGAATTCAATTTCCATATTTATTTTATTTATGGAAATGTTTGTTGATCAGATTTCTCGTTGATTGTTTTGATTTGCAATTTTCTAGGTAAGATCAATAGGGTAGAATTTAACGATTTTTCATAGATTTCAGCTTTGATGGCATTTTTAAGCATGCTCCCAAAAGTAAACTTTCGTCGGAAAATTTTGTTATTCCACAGGAATCCAATTTTATTTTTAATTATATCGGCTGACTTAGGATTGTCTTCCTCCTTTCTTTCCCTTCTGAAATTGTATTCATCCGTTTTTATGTTGATTACCTTTCCAATTATATTTTTCAGTCTATTCCTCATCCATTGAAATCCCATGTAAAAATATGAAATTCATTAACTTCCTTTGTAAGAATCGTTAGTTTTTTGCAAATATTCCGCAATTCGTTTCGGTTTACTTCATTAAATCATGAGATAAGAAATAGCATGCAACCATAGAAACTATTTCAAGCAAAGGTCGAAGAGGATTTTTCAGTCGTGTCAAAGTTATAACTTTTTCAGTGCTGGCGTCACAATAAAATGTACCTACTACCCTGCATCATTTTGAAAAGTAATCAAATTATTATTTTTCTCAGAAGTTACTACATGCATTACACAAAATGAATATTCAGAGATTCTTGCTGTTAAGGAACAACAACCACGTCAGATTGAGTGGTAGAGGCAGTGTGGTGATACGACGTGTCTTTCGCATTTAAACACGGCGGAATCCATCATCACTCCAGTCTTGAACATAACCGATTTTTTCAAGAGACAGCAAATAAAAAGATAGAGGAAAAATTAACCTAAGGCTGGTACTTTATTTATTAATCTCAAGCTGATGAAAGGCAAAGTTAACCTCGGCAGAATTTGAACTCAGAACATTAAAAACCGGAAAGAATACAGCAAAGCATTCTATCCGATGTTCTAGTAACTTTCATAATTTGGTTCCTAATTCTCTTTACATAATTTCTTTTGACAGTCGCCTGCTTCCCCTATCATTTATTACCCATCACCACCACCACCGCCATACATACATACATACATACATACATACATACATACATACATAAAAACATACAAACATACATGCATATATATATATATATATATATATATGTGTGTGTGTGTGTGTGTGTGTGTGTGTGTGTGTGCGTGTGTGTATATGTAGGTACGTATGTATATATGTATTGGTGGGGTATATGTGTGTAAATACATGTGTGTGTGTATATGTATGTGTATGTGTGTATATGTGTATGTGTGTGTATGTGTATATATATGTCTCTGTGTATGTGTCTGTGTACTAACTCAAACAGACAGGTTGTCATTTATGATCCACTCATTTATTCTTACAATATTTCTAAATGCCACGAATAGGACGGGGTAGGAGGGTTCAGGACGTCAAAGTCGGTCAATATTTTGTACTGAATAACCCCGACACACACACACATACTTTACACACCAATATATATACATAGCACCATGCATATTTAAATATACATATTTGCGTGCACTGTAGAACACACATATATTGGTCGTCAAGTATGAAATTTGTAGAGATTTGTTGTTTTTCTACAAATTTCTACACATTTCATACTTGATGACCCAATATATGTGTATGTACGTATATATATATATATATATATATATATATATATATATATATATATATATATATATATATATATATATATATATATATATATACATATATATACGCACGCACACATACACACACACACACATATATATATATATATGCAAAAAGCAAACAGAAATAACAAAGCAAATGACATATATGTGTGTGTGTGTATATATGTATGTATATATATATATATATATATATATATATATATATATATATATATATATATAACGAAGGAAATGTGGTAAGGAACCAGGTGGACTATAACGCACCAAAGTACTCAATACTTGAGGTAGTAGAGTGGGTAATAGGAACCAGTAAGACCCCGACAGCTGAGCTCAAGCCGTTTCGACGGCTAATTCTGGACAGAATTAGCCGTCGAAACGGCTTGAGCTCAGCTGTCGGGGTCTTACTGGTTCATATATATATATACATATACATATGATGGCTGCCCCTCGATTTCGAGAATTGCTTTGACTTGATCCTTTTTTCATACATGGGTGACACGAACATAACTCTTTAGCCCCGTCAAGGACTTACATTCCTTTCTGCATATGCTGCAACGAAAGGAAAAATAAGGGTAGTCGTCCAAACGTGAATGACTATAGCCTCATAAATATACACTTAAAGTAATGTTTAACGAGCTTCAATATAGCACCCTATTACATAGGGTTGAGCATGTCACACCCAGACTTCCAAACGTCTTCCATTTATCCAGACTAAGGTATATGACTCTTGGTCAAGATATAGTGCAGAGGAATCGAACCCGTGAACACACACACGCACAGACATGCACACACACACACACACACACACACACACACACACACACACACACACACACACACACACACACACACACACACACACACACACACACACACACACACACACACACACACATATCATATGCATATATACATACATCATCGTCATTCTATGGCTGATTTACCCGTTTTGACAGACTGTGGGTTGATTAGCCTACCAAGAACATTGAGAGATGGTTCTTGATATGCTAACTGCACGGGGAATTCAGTCGTAAAACGATGGTTCCAATAAATTATACATACGCTACAGATTCACATCTATTTTATTTTTGTGGAGTGAGAGACTCCTTGTCTTCATTAAGACATCTCTCTAGGAGAAGGTTGCTCTGATATAAAACCCGCGACTTTATTTGCATCCAATGATGTAGACCAGTTCTACTTTTTGGGTAAATGCATTCGATGTTCAGAGAGTAGGATTGGCCCCGTGCAAAGCCCTCAAGCACAGGCATCGCTTGATATGTGACAGTTTTTGCGATGCATGGTATTGCTGACACACACACACACATATATATATATATGATAAAATACAGGTACCCGCTTTTTGTAGGCAACCTCAAGCTTTTGTATTGTAGGGTGGATGTGCGTATACAAAAAGGAAAAGGCAACTTACCGGTTAAGTTGTGCTCTACGTTGTTAATGGATCTGTTTATCGCAAATAACTGTTTATCGTAATACCAACATATCCTCCAAACATAGGCAATATACACATTATTTTGTCCTACACGCACAACTGTAAGTACATTATGGTACGCATAAGTAGCATTACATTTTAAGTAATATGCACAACTATGGTCATATATCTTGGGTAATGACCGAAAGATCGCGGATACCCCGAAATGGGGTTCCTCCGAAGGGTCTTTGGAGTATCATTACTCGATAGAGCGCGTAGCTCAGAGATCAAAGAGTCACTCTAGGTAGAGCCGTTACTTCTCCAAATTGAGAGATCACAGCTCTGATATGTGGGCATGTGGTTAGAATGTCTCAGAGAAAAAATTGCTGGAGAGATTTTACGGGCAAAACCAACTGGCAAGAGACCCAGGGGTAGACCCCGAGCAAGATGGTTGGATAACATCCATGAGCTTGACTGGTCTTGCATGGGGATCCAACCGAATCAATTGGGGTGGTTGCTTCTGACAGGACCCACTGAAAGGAGTGTTTGGGGACTCTGCCCCCACGACCATGCCAGGATAAGTGGACGAAGAAGAAGAGAATATGTCTTTCCACAACTTATCACTTTGATAGAGCTGCATTCATGAGTCAAGTGAAGAGTGAGAAGGGATTCTTAGCAATTGAAATGTCATGAAGCTATTACAGTCCTCTGTTAATCGTGTAATGTGATCGGTGGAAACTTCACTTTGGAGTTCTATAAGATAGACATTTTTTTTTGTCTGGTGGTCATGATAAAACAGATTACGTGGTGGAAAATATTAAAAAAGCTGAAGACAAACACGTTCCCCTTTGGTCAAGCCCTCACCAACTGGTAGAAATCACTTGTCTTAGTGGTTGAGATGACCGTGACTTTTCAATGTTTTTTTTCCCCACGAGTGGTGCTAGGAAGTTTCTCTCTCTCGATTTTCTTTGTTTTAATCTTATCATTAAATCTTTTGTTTTTGTTCTTGATCGTTAGAGCGTCGGACGCCATGCTTTGCAGCATAGAATTACGCCCCTTTACGTTCTGAGTTCAAATCCCGCCGAGGTTAACTTTGCCTTTCATCCTTACGGGGTCGATAAAATAAAGTACCAGTAACGTACTGGGGTCGATTAAATTGACTTTCCCTTTTCCCCAAATTGTTGGCCTTGTGTCTAAATCAGAAACCATTATTAATATGATCTGAGTTCAAATCCCGCCGAGGTTAACTTTGCCTTTCATCCTTACGGGGTCGATAAAATAAAGTACCAGTAATGTACTGGGTAATTTCTGGCCTTGTGCCAATAGTAGAAACAATTATTAATATGATCTGAGTTCAAATCCTGCCGAGGTTAATTTTGCCTTTCATCCTTACGGGGTCGATAAAATAAAGTACCAGTAATACATTGGGATAATTGCTGGACTTGTGCCAAAAGTAGAAACAATTATTATTATTAATAATAGTCATTATGTCGGCGGATTGGCAGAATCTGTAGAACGTCTGATACCTTGCTTCGCGACATAGTTACGTCTCTTTACATTCTGAGTTCAAATCCCGATGAAGTTAACTTTGCCTTTCATCTTTACGGAGTCGATAAAATAAAGCACCAGTAATGCACTGAGGTCAATTTAATCGATTTCCCCTCTCCCCAAATTGCTGGCCTTGTGCCTATAGTACAAATGATTATTAATAATAGTAGCAGCAGCAACAGTAGTAGTAGTAGTAGTAGTAGTAACAGTAGTACCTAGTTTATTCATTTATTTTAACATTCGGCTTACTTAATAAGTTATACACACTGTTAATTTAGTACTTATGCACTAGTTCTTTTCACAAGTGACAACAGTTCCTCTATTTTTTCCTCATCTCATTTTTTTTGTGCTTCTTTTTCTCTTTTTCAAATCGCTGCATTATCTAACATTATATTTATTATTGTTTGAGCGTGAACAATATAATGGTTGTTTCAGCTAAATAAATAAATATGTGTGTATGTATGTATGTATGTATGTATGTATGTATGTATGTATGTATGTATGTATGTATGTATGTATGTATGTATGTATGTATGTATGTCAGGTCACCAGTTGGTCCTATTGGTAACATGTATCCCAGTACAACCTGTCTCATGGTCGGGTCGTTGGCGACTAAACTGGCAACCCCACCAAGGTTTCTTGGTGAGGAGGGTGACTTTGGACATCCTGCAGGACTAAAAACAAAACCTGTCAAAGGGCAAAGGAGCTCTTCAGAGTCAATGGCCATCCAAAATCACCGGGAGAGATGACCCCTTAGCCTTTGTCAAGGCAGAATTCTAGGAGAAGGAAAACTCTGATATAACACCTGCAACCCTGATGGTATCCAATGATGTTGACTTGTTCTTCTTTTTGGTAAATATCATCTTGGTTAAGAGAGTGGGACAGGCTTTGTGCAGTGCCTTTGCTCACTATAAAAGCTTCACGGCACAGGCATTGCTTTATATCTGGAAATCTCTCTGCACTTGTCCTCACATGGTACAATGGGCCCAGCACTATGTGTCAATAATTGTCACAAGTGTAGTGTTCGTACCAGAGTTTTCAAGTCGCTGGCTGGACTAAAAAGTCACACTCGTTCAGCGCTTCGGTAGGGGTTCTCCTACATGGATATAAAGTAGTGGCCGTACTCGAAAACGAGTTGGCAGCCACCATGTATGTATGTATGTATGTATGTATGTATGTATGTATGTATGTATGTATGTATGTATGTATGTATGTATGCATGTGTATGTATATGTATATATGTATATGCATGTGTGCATATATGCGCGGGGACATAGAAATAGTCGGGCTGGGTATCCGATCGCGCGGTTAACCCACTGGGAGTGAAGGACCCCTAGCCTTTGTCAGGGCATTCTTCTAGGAGAAGGCAACTCAGGAATCTGGGATACCTCCGACATAAAACCTGCGGCTCAGTAGTTACTGATGATGTTGATCTTTTCTTCTTTTCGGGTTATAGCTACTGTCGCTCAGAGAGTGGGATTGGCTCAGTGCACAGTCTTTCCTCACTTTAAAAAAAATATTCATGCACAGGCATTGCATGATAGAATTAATTAATAATTATTAATAATGTTATATCGTGCAATGGATATTCTCGATAACGAGGGGGCAGCCATCATCATCATGTATGTATGTATGTATGTATGTATGTATGTATGTATGTATGTATGTATGTATGTATGTATGTATGTTATCTCTTTCTCTTAATTTCGAGTATATTTTTTTGACCGGCCACCTTCCTGGTGGCAAGGTTGTAAAAGAAAAGAATTTGTCATCCCTTGAATCGCAAGAATGTTTTGCAAATTTTGAAGGTGCCAGCTATCGCAGCCATTTGTAGACTATGAATTAGGGAGCTGCGCTTTTTGTCCGCAAATCCAAGTTCAGTCATACTTTGGTCCAAGCGGGTTGGTATATAACCCGTAGCTCCAATAATGATGGGTATGAAGCTAATGGTGTATCTTGGATACTGGATTTGTAAACTCCTCATCAATGGTCCGTAGATGCCCTCCTTCTCCTGTATGTATGTATGTATGTATGTATGTATGTATGTATGTATGTATGTATGTATGTATGTATGTATGTATGTATGTATGTATGTATGTGCTCACTTAAAAACGATAATTGCCTGGAAGGTTATGCAGGGGTGATGGAATTGGGGGGAACCTCCTCTCCCCATAATTATATTTTTCTCCCCAAACTACCAAAAACACATCTATTTATATATGCGCTAAAATTTATGAATTTATGTACATGTTATGTTTATCGCATCTCAAAGTTTTTTTTATATATTGGTTGATATTTGATAACAGCTAAACTAACCACTACAACTAAATTGACCAAATTTGCACCCCCCCCCACCAATTCAGAAATGCTTCCACCGCCCCTGTTATACATTAAGGATAAGAGACAGGTGGACCTATGTTTCTGATATGTGCAGGTAGTTCAGGATAGTTAGACCGATGAGTGGCCCAAACTTCCTCGTTTGAGTGAACGCAACTTCAATAAATTTAACGTTTCAACGGTCACGTAAACACTTTGAGACATTAACAGGGGCAGAGGCCTGCGGGGACGTGTTTAGACTGACGATAATATGGTCAGACAACTTGGGATGGATGTCTTACCGAAGGCCGAAATATTGTTCTTTATTACTGCCACCAGTGACAGGCTATCTCCTCCAGCACTAATGTTAGGGAAACCAAGCGGAGTGAAGTAAAACAGACACTCCCAGTAGAGTGACTGGAGTCCAAAGCCGTCTCGATTGAAGAGATGAGGATTGAAGAAGCCCTTCGTTGTTTGTTGACAAGGTTTAAGCAGCAAACGGGTTCACTGTCTCGTTTGGAGTTGCAGACCTCTCAACTCTCCCCGTCCGACAGGGAGATCTTCCACTCACTTTGGGGAGGGCGAGAGATGTTTTCTCTTGTGAAAATGGGTATAGCTTTCACCATGTAAAATCTTCCCATTTTGCCCCATTTCTCCCCGTTTTGGGGCACTTTTTTCATGGTACTCCATAAAAACTTAGGTTTTTAGAGGGTGGCAGGTCTGGAGTTGTGGTGGTTGGCTGCTGATGCTCAAGCAAAAGGAAGAGGTATCTGCTACATCATTACGTTGGAAATACACATGAGGCTAGTCGGCTCAGGTTAATGCAGGATACATTGATGAATATTGCTACAACTTGAGTAGTTTCAGCCTTTCTTGCATATATTGATGGTGGTACAGGGGCTGCAGGATACTCCTTGCTGGGGTAGAGAGCTGGGCGTGGGATTAGTGACTGGAGCACTGTTTAGCATTATAAATATAAATGTTGTTATAAGCGATAGCTCAAGGGTCTAAAACACGTCGCCCGCAACCTACTTTTCTGTGGCCGGCATTAGAACAAAGAAACATTGGAAACGGAAAATTTGTCGCCCTACATTTTGTACTAATTAGTATATTCCACTTACTATCATATACGTATTCGTTTTGATGGAAATAAATAAATAAATAAATAAATAGCAGCCTATCAGTTGTATTGTAGATTAGCATTATAACTAGTGGAAATCATCCTCAAACCCCTCGTCTTATTATTGGCTTGCTGTGCCTCTCCCACATGACATAATACTACTTTTAAACCATTGAGTTTCAAACCCCTAGCGATAGCTCCTTTGTTTTGGCGTCGTTTGTTATTGTAGTGGTTTCATGTAATTGCTGGATTTTGCGTTGGAAGGAAAATTTAGTCCACTATAATTTTTTATATATAATGATGATATAATGAGATAAATGTGGTGTGTTTTAGGCTTAAAAGAAAAACCTTTGTCTTATGATCAAACCTGTCGCGCTGGTTAAATATAATTTATGCGATAATACGTCTATTGCAAAGGGAGGTTACTCTCGTTGATTATTTTCAACTGTTTGGTCCGATGAACGTATTATATAAATGAGGTTCGGACAGAAGAAGACCCCCAGCTCTGAATGATAGTAGAGAAGAGGGAGATAGATACTGTTGTTGTTATTGTTACTATCACTGTTGTTGTTATTGTTGTTACAATTGTTGATGTTGCTGTTGTTGTTGTTATTGTTGATGTTACTGTTATTGCTGTTTTTACTGTTGTTGTTATTAATGATGTTTCTGTTGTTGTTATTGTTGTTGTTAATGATGTTGCCGCTGTTGTTACTGTTGTTGTTGTTGTTGTTATTAATGATGCCACTGTTGTTATTACTGTTGATGTTACTGTTGTTGTTGTTGCTGTTACTGTTGTTATTACTGTTGTTGTTACTGATGATGCACCTACTCCCCTCTCCACTCTCCACTCACCACACCCACTCCCCGTTCCCCACTCCCACTCCAACTCTCCACTCACACTCTCAACTCTCCACTCCCACTCACCACACCCATTCCCCTCTCTCCACTCCCACTCCCCTCTCTCCACTCCCACTCCAACTCTCCACTCCAACTCTCCACTCTCCACTCCTACTCTCAACTCTCCACTCTCCACGCATCACTGCCCACACAATCCTATTCTCACAACCAAAAGCCACATTAATTAACTTACATTACAACATCACCATTGTTGCTTTTGATCTTTTTGTCATTGTTTCAGTCTTATCATTGAGTAAGGGTGTGTGTGTGTGTGTGTGTGTGTGTGTGTGTGTGTGTGTGTGTGTGTGTGTGTATATGTATGTGTGTATGTGTGTGTGCGTGCATGTGTACGTGTGTGTGTGTGTGTGTGTGTGTGTGTGTGTGTGTGTGTGTGTGTGTGTTTAGGTGTTAATTAAAACATGCACAGAAGACAAACAGTTAATTAATGACATGACTGAAACAATAGGAAAAACAAGAACCATAGAACACAAAAGAACCGTAAACAAACGAACAACTAACACATATTTATTTACTAACATAGTACCCGTCAAAAATGACGGTGTATATAGTAAAAGAATTATTTTATTTAATAATTCTTTGATTCACATTATATGTGATGCTTTCCTTGCCATCGTAATTTTCAATCTGCCTTTCTACTTCTGCTGGCTTAGCAGTATCGGTATGAAGTCGATCAAAATGATTTATAGCATAGAGTTACGGCCCTTTACGTTCTGAGTTCCAATCTCGCTGAGGTTAGCTTTGCCTTTCATCCTTACGTGGTCGATAAATCAGAAACCATTATTTTAAGCTAGAACAAAACTAACAAGGTTGAACTAGGAACAAAGACATTCTATCAGTACCTTATTTTCTGCTTTGGACAATTTGAATAAAAATGTTCTGTTGTTCCCCCAAACTATTTTGACTCTTCCAAGTAATTGTCTTCATGCTGTTAGTTCTGTTCTCCATCATTACTCTTATCAGTTATTTTAAACATCTTCAAATTCCAAGAGTGTGGAACCATATCACCTGCATTCTAGTAATCAGTCTACTCCAATATTAAAGCAGATTTTGATATCTTGTAATTCCTTAAAATATTGTCAATTAACAGCTGGGGTTTGTCACTCTTCAGTTTTTCTGACTCCTTCTCTGTTCATTACAGTGTAGGTTTTGTCCTGTTAGGTGTGCATTGATATTATTTGCAAACATATTTGTTAACAGTTTTCACAGTAAAGATATATGTGTTATTGGTTTGTAACAGTTGTTAACAGTTTTCACAGTAGAGATATATACGTTATTGGTATGTAATGTAGCTGTTAACAGTTTTCACAGGAGAGATAGATAAGTTATTATTCTGCAATGTAGTTTGTTAACAGTTTTCACAGTAGAGATATGTAAGTTATCAGTCTGTAATGTATTTAACAGTTTTCACAGCAGAGATATATAAGTTATTAGTCTGTAATGTAGTTTGTTAACAGTTTTCACAGTAAAGATTGATGAGGTATCAGTCTGCAAACATATTTCTAAACAGTTTTCCCAGGAGAGATAGATACGGTATTGGTCTTTAAAAATTTGTTAACTGTTTTCACAGTAAATATATATGAGTTATTGGTTTGTAACATAGTTGTTAACAATTTTCACAGTAGAGATATATAAGTTATTGGTATGTAATGTAGCTGTTAACAGTTTTCACAGGAGAGATAGATAATGTATTCAGCTGTAACATAGTTTGTTAACTGTTTTCACAGTAAAGATATATAAGTTATTAGTCTGTAGTTTGAAACTTCAGTCCCTTTTTGTTTATTTTTCAGGCGAAGTGTTGTCTTGCCATTAGTCATCCGAATCAGGATACTTCCACTTTTGATAAAATAAGTACTGGGGTCGATAGGACTGACTAAAGCCCTTCAAAAAGGTGCCCCAGAATAACTACAGTCTAATGATTGAAATATGTAAAAGAATACACATACATATAGACACACATGTATATGAACACATTCACACACATGTATATATATATATACAGACGTCTGATGAGCTTTTTTTTTAATTCCAGAGTCAGACCCAATCGATAGAGATCAAACCTTGAACTGATCAATCACAAAACACAGGTCACAACTGAATAAACTTAATGATAATTTGACACCTTGTCCCTACTTATTATTACTATATATATATATATATATATATATATATATATATATATATATGAGTGTATGTGTTTGTGTGAATAGGTGGGAATATGTGATGTAATCCTATATTTGACAGGAAGTATTTGATGCCGAATGATACTTCATAGCAAAGGTTGAATAAAACAGTTGTACCATTGGTGTGTACAGCACCATTCTTATTCTCTCTCTATATACATATGTGTGTGAAAGTGTATATATATATATATATATATATATATATATATAAACACTCTCTCTCTATATATATGTGTGAAAGTATATATATATATATATATATGTGTGAAAGTATATATATATATATATACACACATTATCTTTATATACATATGTGTGTGAGAGAGTGTATATATATATATATATATATATAAAAGTGTGTGTGTGTAAAGGTGTGATATAAGCCAATATTTAGAATAGAATATAACAGTTGTACCATTGGTGTGTACAGCACTATTCTTGTTCTCTATACAATTAACCATTTAACTAACTGAATCACACTGATTGGCAGTCTTTCACTGAAGAAGAAAAACATTATTGGAAGACAAACAGTACATCCCTTGACATAAGTACACACACACACACACACACACACATGAACATACATACACTAACATACACACACACACACACTGACATGAACATACATACACTAACACATACACACAGACACACATACACTCACATAAACATACATACAATAACATGTACACACACACACACTCACATGAACATGCATACACTAATACATATACAATAACATACATACAGTAACACATACACTAACATATATACACTAATACACGCTAACATACACACATTAACACACATACATTAACATATACACTAACACATACATACGTTAATACACACATACAGTGATACGTATATACATTAACACACACATACAGGTAACACACACATACACACATTCAGTTAGTCAAATGGTTAATTGTATAGAGAGCATGAATGGTGTTGTAAACACTAACGGTACAACTATTTGATTCTATCTTAAATATTGGCTTATATCACACCACACATACACACACACACACATACACACACACAAACACACACACACACACACACATGTATACAGAGAAATATAGTCATGTATGTACTCTCAAGCGTGAAACTAATATTAACATTTGTACTGCCTCTTCGCTTCCACGTTGTTTTTTTGTTTTCTGTTTACTGCCTCAACTATTATATATATATATATATATATATATATATATAACAATGATATTAAATAAATGGAAACTATATTTATAAAACCATATATATTCTATTATATATATTTCAAGGGTACCAAAAATTTTGGTACGCTATCATCAGATAAAATACAAAATGTTTTATAAATATTTGACATGACCAAGGATAATATACTTTAACGGTTCAAGTTATCCCTGGACTTTCCGTTAAGGTATATTATCTTTGGTCATGTAAAATTTTTTAAAACATTTTGTATTTTATCTGATGATAGCGTACCAAAATTTTTGGTACCCTTGAAATATATATAATCGAATAAATATGGTTTTATAAATATAGTTTCCATTTATTTAATATCATTGAATACTTACTCCAGAAATCTGTCGAGTGCTCTGAATCAGTTGTAAACATCTAAATTTGTTGGATTTCCAACAAATTAAATATCTCTTCTACTTATATATATATATATATATATATATATATATATATATATATATATATATAACAAAGGAATTGTGGTAAGGAACCAAATGGACCATAATGCACCAGAGTCCAGAAATAGCCGTCGAAACGGCTTGAGTTCTGCCGTCGGGGTCATACTTTTTCTTATATATATATATATATATATATATATATATATATATATATATATGTGTGTGTGTGTAATTTTCAGGAATAATCAGTGCATTATTGTGACAAGGCTTGATATAATTACAGGTACAGTTGATCTGACGACAGGCTTCCACACATTTGTCTTCTACACAATTTCATTCTCAAAGCTTTGATAAAAATGTTCTATGCTGTATAGTCCCTTACTTTTTGCTTGAACCACATCAGTGCCATAGAAGTGGAAGGCATACTTGTTCATACAGTTGGACTACATTGGTGCCACAGAGAGAGGCAGGCATGTATGTATGGACAACTATGCTTTGGAAGTTGGACTAGATTGGCTCCACGGGAAGGGGAGACATGCATACAGGCACCACTGTGACTCAGAGAGGAATTGTCCATATTCAGATGTATTGTCTCATGAGCTATAAGGGGACATATATATGATGACATGTTAAGTTTACTTATTATTATTATTATTACTATTATTATTATTGTGAAGACACATGTCTTAGTAGTTGGAGCTTTGGGCTTGCAATTGTGAGGTTATGGGTTTAATTTTTGAACTGGGTGAAGCATTATGTCCTTGAGCAAGACACTTTATTTCACATTGCTCCAGTTTACTCAGCTGTAGAAATGAGTTGCGATGACACTGGTGCCATGTTGTATCGGCCTTTGCCTTTCCCTTGGACAATATTGGTGACGTGGAGAAGGGAGACTGGTATGCATGGGCAACTGTTGGTCTTCCACAAACAACTCCTCCCAGACTTGTGCCTCGAAGAGGAACCTTCTAGATGCAAACTCCATGGTCATTCATGACCGAAGTGGGGTCTTTACCCTTTATTATCATTATTGTGGATTGGCAGTATCAGTAGAGGGTCGGATGCCATGCTTTGAAGCATAGAGTTACGGCCCTTTACAATCTGATTTCAAATCCCGCCGAGGTTAGCTTTGCCTTTCAAGCACCAGTAATGCACTGGTATAATTGCTGGCCTTGTGTCAAAAGTAGAAACATTTGGCAGTATCAGTAGAGGGTTGGACACCATGCTTTCTAGCATAGTTACGTCCCTTTACGGTTTGAGTTCAAATCCCGTCGAGGTTAACTTTGCCTTTCATCCTTACGGGCTCGATAAAATAAAGTACTAGTAATGTACTGAGTAATTGCTGGCCTTGTGCCAAAAGTAGAAACAATTATTATACTCTTTTCACAATTTTGGGTGTTACTCCTGATTATTTAGCGCTCCACCTTAGGCTTAACATAAGCTTAAGATATGGAGAACGACTGGATTTTCTCTCATTTAATAGACAAAACCTTTTTGACGAGTACTTACCTCGCACTATATATTGAGTGTGGTTATGGAAATCTGGTGGGATTGATCCCAAAGCACGAATGATTATAGGAATGATGTGTATCTCTTTATTCCACATTCTTCCTATTACCACCTTACACTGAGAGTAGTTTCCTAATTTCTCATTTCTCTTTTCAACCAGATAGGTATCACTGGACAGGCTACATTATCATCATCATCATCATCATATGTCCATTTTCCATGCTAGTATGGGTTAGCCAGGTTGTCCCATTTGAGGCAAGTTGGATCAGGTGACCGTGTCTTTAACCCTAATCTGCCATTTTCTAAATCATTACAATGTCAGATTGTCTGGGCTTGATCTCTCTATCTGTTTGAATGTTCATATCCCACAATATCTTAACACTTTCATTTTTTTTACCACAGATTTTGGTTTGTGCTTGTACCATGTTTCAACAACATCAATGCCATATTTCTTGCACAATATCCAATGTAGATTAACATAAACCTTGTCATGCCTTCTTTTGTTTTATTTTTGTGTTAATGTTTCACAACCACTGACAATATACAACATATTCTCCACATGAATCCCACACAGTCCACATTTGTTTGACACATCCATTTTGTAAATTCCTCTCATTACTCTATTGATATTTAGATCTTACTCTTGAGCTGCTAATAATAAGCTTTGTTTCTCTTTTCAAGTTTCCTTTTCTTAACCAGTTCCATGACTCACATGATTCTTTGTTTTCTGTGTCTCTTTCAAACTGGCCATGCAGGGTTTTTATTCTGAATATTTTTTGTTTTTCATTGATATTTTTATCATTTTAGATATTTTAAAAAGAAATAATTATTTAAGAAAAAGAAATAATTATTTTAGATTTTTTGTTGTTGTTTTTACTATAACCTGTTCTGTCCTTATTGTTTGCTTAATGTGAGGTCGGTGTAGCTAATAAAGAGACCATTATTATTATTATTATTATTATTATTATTATTATTATTATTGTTCTTTGAGTCTCAGTCATTGATGTTATTTAACTGGAAAGTTTGTTGAAATGAATATCAAGCAACTACCTGCAGCCTCAGATATTCAGGACGTATCGGAGGGTTCTTGCTGTTCCCAGCAAGCATGTCTTTTGAACTGTTCCAAAAAGCGGGGCGGGACCAATTTTCTTTAACCATCCTTGGAAACTCTTTGGATAGTACCTAGTGCGCCTATGACAATCGGGACCACTTTGACCTCATGGCAGTTCCAAATCCTTTTTACCTCCCACTTTAAGTCCTGGTATCGGTTAATTTTCTCCTTCTCCTTCTCTTGCATTCTCGTGTCGAATGGGCAGGCTACATCCACAATCAGGCACGATCTTTTTTTTAAAATTATTTTTATTATTATTATTTGTACCGTCCTGTATTGTCCTGTACTGTCCTTAATGTCTACTTTATGTAAACCCTTGTGGTTAATAAAGAAAACATTATTATTATTATTATTGAATGCCATGGTTGACGGAGGCTCGGCTCTGTAAGGTATAGTAATTTTTAACCGTTAAAACAATTGTAAATTGTTTAAAACTTGAACCAAATTGTTGATAAAGACACCCTCCTCCTCGTGAGAGGGGTCTTTCTGTCCGTTATTTGGCCCTTCGGGGTTAAATAGCCAGTTATTGGGGTTTTGTACCCAAAATTTCATTTTAAACAAAAAAACATGGCTACCAAAAAGAAATTTCATACGTCACTCCCACTCATTCCGTCTTCTTCTTCCTCAATCATCACTACAGGAGAGAGAAGATTGTCTCTCTCCCTCCCTTCTTTAAATGTGTCTCTCTCCCTCCCTTCTCTTTCGCAAGCGACGAAAGAAAAGAAAAGTCTCGTGCAAAGCGTGCAAGGTTTCTCCACGACGACGACGACAGCGACGAAACAGGTGTGCGGGAAATACGAAAACCCAGTTCATTCGTCTGACGTCAGGAATAATAGCAGTAGCAGCCGTAATAACAACAGCAACAGTGACAATGAAAACAACAGTAGCAGCCGCAACAGCATCACCAGCAGCATAAACAACAACAGCATTAGCAGCAGCAACACCAACAACAACCACAGCAACAGCGGCGGAGGCAGTAGTCGTAGTACCTGCAGCAACAACAAAAGTACCAGCAGCTCTGACGACAACAACAACAGCAGAGAAAAACCAATCTCATTTGCAGGTATTGCGAAAAACCTGGAAACAATCCTCATAACAAATGAGGAATTAGAGGAAGCGAAGAAGATGGTGACAAAGAACGGACACCGAGCAATCTGCAAGGCAGCGAAAAATTTTTTCGAAACCCAAGAGCACTGTACGGTCACGTACCGTACAGTAAGTACAAAATCCCGTAGGGTGGAAAGAGCCACAGAGGCCCAAATACAAAAAGCCTTGGGGTCTGTGTGGCAGAGGAAAACGCACATCACCCGAGGCAAAAAATACGCCACCGTAGACGTACTTTTTGCCACACCCCAGGAGGCAAAGGCCCAATCAGTAGTGACCCTAAGGAGCGAGGAAATGGTGTTGGTGCCCTCCTACTGCGGGCAAAAAATTGTGAGGGTCAAACTGACCCACGTCCCCCCCCGGAATGACCCCTTCTTGGCTGGCCGCGTCTGTCCTCGTCGGAATCGAGGACAAAACAACTGTACTGCAAGTACAGAAAAAAAGTAAGAGAAGATTGGGTCGGCTCCTCCATTGAGATGCTAATCCAAACCAACCAGGAGTGCATCGAAGCTATCCCGGATGTGATAGACTTCGATAACGGCACTCAACTGCCCATAAGTGTTGAGGGCAAACGCCCGAAATGCTTTCGCTGTGGATCGAAGACTCACCTCAGGGCCTTCTGCAACGAGAAGACCCTGAGAAAGGAGAAAACCCCCCTCCTCCCGAATCCGGTTCCACGGCTACCAGCAACAGGACAAGCGGCAACCAGGAACGATAGGTCCGTGGCACCCATACCCACTCCACGGAAATCAAAGACAGCAGCAGCAGTGGAAATATTAACAACAACAACAGCAATACCAAATGCAGCTGCAACAGAGACTCCAGTGCAAACATCACCAACAACAACAAGTGAAAGAGTGGAGCTGGTACCCCTCCCCGACCTTACAGAATCAGACATGGAGTGTGAGGTGGGAGAGGGATGGCAAAAGGTCTCAAGAAGGCACAAACGCAGAAGCAGCGCATCGTCGCCTTTGAAAAGGGAGGAAAGAAATGAGAAAAGGGTAAAGTCTACTGCAAAGAGACCCACAGCAGCAACACCACCAACACCATCACCACCCACACCAGCACCACCATCACCACCGGCGACAACCCCACCGCCAACAACACCTTCAACACCACCACCACAAGCACCAACATCGCAAACACAACAACAAAACACACACACCCAGCAACAACGACAAGAAAATAGCAGAACCACACCCCACCCCCAGAAAAACAAATGCACGGCAATAAACACACACAACAAGAAACTAATGACTTACATAATTGAACACACAGACATTTCACAACAGGACTACATAATACCAGCACCAATCAAAACGCCAACTAACATAAGACTGCTAAAAATAGCACAGAAACAATACACAAACATTAAAACGAAATTCCCCAACGCAGTTGGTGATTTCAGGGACCTAGGAGGAACCATTAATCGAAGAGTATATTCAGACATTCTCTTAGAAGAGCCGACGACCAGCCGAAGGGACGATTCAACGGTCCCTTCACCAGACGATCAAGTGAAAAGGGATGTAAAAACCATCCCTCCTCTACCAAAAATACGGTAAGTGGTCTTTCCCATCTTTTCCACTCTATTTTAAACATGACCTCACTCAGAATAGGCAGCATAAATGCGCGTGGCTTGGGGTCGTCATGGAAGCAGGGTCACCTGCTCAACGACCTCAGGTCACTAAACATAGATGTAGTGGCCATCAGCGAGACCAGAATCTCCGAAGCACGGGCCTTCGCACCGATCTTCGGCGGCTACGATGTGTACGCATCTCCCAGCCGTCCTGGATCCGGTGGAGGAGTTGCTGTACTTTTTCGGAGAGGTTTGGATCTCGCCATACGGGCCATCTTCCTGGACCCAGAGGGTAAGCTGGTGGTGCTGGACGTGACCAGCGGAGACGGGCAAGCTTTCAGGCTAGTGGCCGTCTATGCCCCGACAGGAGCAGGGCGGCCTGATTTCTTCCGGCGTCTGGAGACCTTTCTTGGAACGTCCCGCTCTTTAGTGTTAGTGGGCGACTGGAACGGGATCTTAGATGCACGCTGGGACTGTGTGGGATTAGCGGATAGGGGTGGAGGGTGCAAGAGCCTCACCAACCTGCTCAGGCGTTTTGAACTGTCTGACAGGTACCGATTGGATTTCCCGAATGTGCCAATGTGGACTTGGACAAACCGCATAGGGTCATCCAGATCATATCTAGATAGAGTATTTTGTAGGGAAATAGATAGGTCTAGCATAGGCTGTCCACAATTCAAGATAGTCAGCTACACGGACCACAAATTCGTGATCTGTGTGCTTGACTTAGATAGGCTTCATAGACGAGGACCCGGCTACTGGAAGCTAAACGCGTCCTTACCAGCGCGCAAGGCCTACAGAGACCGGATTAGCGAACTAGTTAAGCGGGCGTTGACGGGGGCCATCGTCAACAACAAGTGGTGGTTTGCTCTGAAAAGAGCGATTAGAATAGAATCGATTAGGTTTAGTAAGGCTTTAGCAATAGAGAAAAATAGAGCAGAGGGAGAACTAGTTAGAAAATTAGACGAGGCGCTTAGCAAAGGCATTGCGACCGACGTGCTTGCGGCGAAATTGGCCCTTGACCAATTCTTCAATGCAAAGCACGAAGGCTGCGTTGTCAGAGCTAGGGTGCGTGCTCTCAGACACGAGGGGACGAAAGCCGTTCAATGGGCCCGAGTGGCGGAGGCGCGTCGTGGCAACAAAGCCACGATCCGGTCTTTGGTGGACCACGACGGGCGCATGCTACTCGATCCCGGGCAAATGTGTGAAGCTTTTCAGCGACACTTCGCTCAGCTGTTCGGGGGCAGCGGGGGGCCGGGTAGAGGGATGGACTTTAGTGTCTACCTCGACGGGCTGCCGCGGCTCTCGGCCACTGAGGCGAGGTGTTGCGAAAAGCCGATAACAGCCGCTGAAGTACGGGAGGCAATGACTGGCTGCACAAGGGGTAAATCGCCTGGTTTGGATGGTCTGCCCTATGAACTTTACGTACAGATGCCAGACTTGTTCGGAGGCCTCTTGGCGGACGTCTACTGCAACTGGCAACAGAACGGGAGAATTCCCAGTTCTGTGAGCCGAGGAGCGGTGGCACTGCTGAGAAAGGATCCGAACAAGGGGGATAACATAGACAATTTCCGGCCCATAACTCTGCTAAACACAGAGTTTAAGATTTTGGCCAAGGTGCTAGCAAAGAGGTTGGCGCTTGTCGTTGGTGGTCTGGTGGGAGAGGCGCAGACATGCGCCATTCCCGACAGATCCATCCACGACAACCTCCACCTCATGCGATACATCGTAGAGAGGGTAGCTAGGGAACCTGGCACGGGTGGGTCCTTGATCAATTTAGATCAGTCGAAAGCTTTCGATAGGGTCGACCATCGTTACCTAGCGGCAGTCCTGAGGGCGGCTGGCTTTGGGCCCGTCTTCAGAGGCTGGATCGCTGCCATGCACAGCGACATCTGCTCTGTGGTGAGAGTGAACGGTCACCTGTCGGAACCGTTCAACATCATGCGCTCGGTCCGCCAAGGATGTCCCCTCTCGTCCCTCTTGTACGTATTGACTCTCGAGCCATTACTGCACAAACTGGAGACGTTGAGGGGAGTCCCGCGCGAACTAGGATGCGGAAGATCCGTGTCAGCATATGCGGACGATGTCACCGTAGTGGTGTCGAACGCCAAACACATCGAGGCGATCGGCACTACACTAAGAGAATACGAAGCGGTGACAGGAGCAATGATCAACCAGGAAAAGTCAGTGGGCCTGCAGCTCGGCACCTGGAGAGGCAGGTCCATGCCGTCCAACAGCGTCGTCGGGCGCTGGACGGACGGACCGGTTAAATTGCTAGGGGTCTGGTTCGGTCCGGACCTCCAGACGGACAAAAACTGGGACGAGGTGACGAGCAGGGTGGCTTCTCTCACCCAGAAATGGGCGGAGAGGAAGCTATCCCTGAAAGGTCGAGCGGAGGTGGCTAACGCGTACATCGCGTCTGTCATCTGCTACCGCCTAACCGTCGTACCTTGTCCTAAGCCTCGCCTGACTGCGCTGGAGCGTTTGCTCTTTCGCTTTTTGTGGAAGGGACGTGCTCCGATGGTCAGGCGGTCCATCTGTTGTCAACACCCGCTACGTGGAGGGCTGGGCATGCCGTGGCTGATGATGCGCAGGCACGCGCTCAGGCTACGACATCTCCACCTCTTCCTCGACGGTGATCAGGTGTGGTCGCCGTTTGCTAGACGCGTTTTTCCCCAGCTCGTTTCCTTGACGGAGCTGCAGTCCTGGGTCAAGCGAAGACCGAGAGGGAGCGCCTGGAGACTGGAATGTCTTCAGGCGCTCACAGCCCTCGACCAATCGGGCAATGTGATCGGTGGAAACTCCACCTCGGCGTTCTATAGAGGATTAGTGGAGGGGAAGAGCGACGACGTACTTGGGGAAACTCTAGGCGTCGACGAAAATCAACTAGCCAATCTCTTCGGAAGAACTTTCGGGCCAGGGCCTATGGACAACTTCCAGAAATCTCTGGCCTGGCAGTGCTACCGAGGAGCCTTGCCAGTTCGGGATAAACTCTACAGGCATGGAGGTGCCGTCAGCCGGGCATGTCCGAGATGCGCGCAGGGCGACGAAACCGTCCTGCACGCACTCGTCCAGTGTCCGAAAATTGCTGACTTGTGGGTTTATGTCGAACACCTGCTGTCGCGTTTAGGACGGATCCAGCTATCATCTGAGTCTATCGTGAGGATTGCCCCGCCCTCCTCCTTTAGCCGGGAAGGGCAGGCAGTTTTTATCTGTCTGGTGGCCATGGCGAAAGAGATAGTATGGTGGACACGTTTGAAAGGGCTGAAGACGAGCACTTACCTCTTCGGTGATGCTCTGATTGACTTTTTCAAATTTCATTTGAAAAGGAAAATCAGAGTAGAGAAGGAAGTGCTCTCTTCCCAGCATTTTGTTGAAAGATGGGTGAGAGAAGCAAGAATGGCCCGAGTGAATGGGCCGACTCTGAGTATATATCTGTAAACTAAAGGTGGAAAACTGGGAGAGGGCACTTGCCTTGGTGGTCAGGGTCATTGTGGCTTTTTACTGGGCTTTCTCCACAAATGTCCCTCCGAAGTCTCCCCCCTATTGGGGAATTTTTTCATTGTTATTTTCATTGTTATTTTTGTTACATCCTCTGTTTTTGTTTTTTTACACGCAGAAATGCCCATTTGTACCGTCCTGCATTGTCCTGCACTGTCCTTAATGTCTACTTTATGTAAACCCTTGTGGTTAATAAAGAAATCATTATTATTATTATTATTATTATTATTATTATTATTATTATTATAGTTGCATTTATCTTGCTTTATGTTCATACGAGTTATCACCAAGTCACAACCAGTGACCTCAAGAGACAACAAGGTCTGCCATGTTCAAGAAAGAACATACATACTCACACATGCATCTTTAGTGTTTAGACTTGTGATGTACTTATATTGACAGAATCTTCCTTAGTATATGGGCAGTTCCCATTAGTACTATCTTTTGTATTTCTCCTATACGCGGGTTTCCTGGGATTTGCGATAAGTAATCATTAGACCCCTTAGGTATCATTCCCAGAGCACCTACAACCACTGGTATTGTTTTAGTTCTCAATTTCCACATTTTTTCCAATTTCTATCTCCAGGTCCTTATACTTGCTCAATTTTTCAAATGTTTTTATAGATACATTCTTGTCTATTGGAACAGACATATCAATTAGCAGGCATACCCTCTTTTTAAAGTCCTTCAATATTATATCAGGTCTATTTGCATCTATTTTTCGGTCTGTTTGGATGCTAAAGTTCCACAAGATTGAGATGTGATCTTTTTCAAGTATGGGAGGTGGTTGATGCTCCCACCAATTCTTTTGATGGGGCAGGTCAAAATGCTTACACATTATCCAATGTATGTATTGTGCAGCTCTGTCATGCCTGTTTAGATATTCGGTTGGAGCTATAGGACTGCACATTGAAATTATATGGTCAATGGTCTCTGGTTGTTTTTTGCATACATGGCATAATGGGCTGCATCCATTTTTTATTATGTTGGCTTGGTAATTTTTTGTTGGCAGACACTGATCTTGTGCTGATATAATCAGTCCTTCAGTCTCCGATTTCAGTCCAGAGGATGCCAACCACTGATGGGTTAACGTTTTGTCAACATCAGGATTGTTAGCTCGCTCTGGGTATTTTCCATACAGAGGCTTTTCTTGCCATTTCTTAGCCAGTTTCTGTAGCAGTTCTTTCTTTGCAGTTACTTTTACCTGCTTTGCTTTTTCTGTGTTTTCCATTTCAGCAGTAAATGGGACTTCTGAAATTTGTAGTCCATTACTGTATCGTTGTGCATCTTTTGTAATGGAATATGATCTTTTGATGCTTTCGTGTTTCAAAACGAGTTTGATCATCCAATCATGTGATTCCCTTAGATATGTAGATAATCCAATTGTTGCAGTTTTCAACGCAATGTCTAACTGGATTAACCCACGTCCTCCTTCTTTCCTAGGGAGATATATTCTATCTATATCTGCCTTAGGGTGATGCAT
This sequence comes from Eledone cirrhosa, assembly GCA_964016885.1. Classification (NCBI taxonomy): domain Eukaryota; kingdom Metazoa; phylum Mollusca; class Cephalopoda; order Octopoda; family Eledonidae; genus Eledone; species Eledone cirrhosa. The sequence continues at coordinate 300,869,421 of OZ024742.1, read as the reverse complement.
TCTGTGCATGGTTAAGAGTTTTCGAATTTTGTATCGAGCCTACGGATCTCTGTGCTTGACCAGTTGATGACATTGTAACTGTATGTTACTACTGGTATGGCAAGCGTGTTTATGGCATCGATCCTATTCCTTGCATTCAATTCCGTTCTTAAGATTGCTCTTACTCTGCGGTAACATTCCTTCCTTATCCTTTCCCTCATTGTCGAGTGCTTGATTCCGTCTCCTTCACAAACACCTAGATATTTGTAAGTTTTTTCTTGATCAAGTTCTCTTATCACGTTCCCCCGATCAAGATTAATGTCTGAACTCTTCAGCAGCTTTCCTCTGGTGAACGTTGCTTTGGCGCATTTATCTAGTCCAAACTCCATTTTAATGTCATCACTGAACTGCTCCACAGTGGATAATAGCCCTTGCAATTGTTCATCATTTTTTGCAAATAGTTTCAGGTCATCCATGTAGAACAAGTGATTAATGGTTTTGTCATAGACTTTATATCCATGTTTTGTTTCATTGAGCATTTTACTTAATGGTATAAGTGCGATGCAGAATAAAAGCGGTGATAAAGAGTCACCCTGAAAAATTCCACAATTAATATTAACTTCTCCAGCTTCCAGTGATTTTGTTTCACTATTCAAAAGGAGTGTCGTTTTCCATGTCTTCATACTGAATGACAAAAACCTCCTGACAACGGGGGATATTTTGAAAATCTCTAAACATTTTTCAATCCAACTGTGTGGCAAACTATCGAATGCTTTTTTATAATCTATCCAAGCAATCGATAGATTTTTGTGTCTATTATGACAATCTTCCAGTATCATTTTGTTAACCAGAAGCTGATCCTTACAGCCATATGAGCCTCGTTTACACCCTTTCTGCTCAATGGGAAATAGGTCATTTGTTATCAGGTGGTCATATGTGTATTCAGTTAGGACTGATGTTAAAATTTTATACATTGTGGTCAAGCAAGTTATCGGTCTGTAATTTTTGGGATTGTTTGTCTCATCATTCTTCGGAAGCAGGAATGTAATGCCGTTAACTAGCCATGATGGTATCTTTTCTGGCTCCTTAGCCCAACTTTACAATGAAATAGTTAACAGCTCATGAGACTCTGTGAAGGCATTTATCCAAAAGTTTTGTATTTTGTCTTTTCCTGGGGATTTCCATTTGCTGGTTTTTCTTAGAGCCAAGCGCAACTGTTCAACTGTTATATTTTCCCATATTTGTTCCTCAAGATGAGCTGTATCTTTCATTTGTCTGTCTATCCATGAGGCATGTATGTTATGAACTTTTTCTTCGGCCCAGATCTTTTCCCAGAATTCTTGCACTTCCTCCTTGGGTGGTATTGATTTAGCAGTTATTGTTGACTTACCAATTTTTCTGTAGAAGTTTCTTTGGTATTATTATTATTATTATTATTATTGATATTATTATTATCATCATCAGCATCATCATAATTATCATCATCACCACCACTATCATCGTCATCATCATCATTATTATTGGGAGAATTGTTAGAGCATCAGATAAAACACTTTGCACCATTTAGTTATGACCCTATAAGTTCTGAGTTCAAATCTTGTTGAGGTCAAATTTGTCTTTTCTCTTTCTGGGATCAATAAAATAAAGTACCAGGCAAATTCTTTGGAGTATAGAAATCTTCAGAGGAATTATCCTTAAATTGGGTTGCAGGAGAGCTATGTTTGTGTGTACAGATGACATCCAGCCATAGAGACCCTGAAAAATATGAAATATACGAGCAAGATAAGGTCTCACTGACCTGTCAAGTCACAGAATGAAGATCTGCAGTGGTTTTGATAATGTTTGCTTGCATGTTTTTAGGCGGATTGCTGGGAAACGTACAAGGCCAGCTGCTGAATTTGGTCTCATTTTGTCTATGTGGTTGATGGTTGCCATTTCTCTCTCTATATAAAATTCTTTTCCCTTTTGGTGTTTGTCATTGTTGTTGTTATATACTATAGCTGCATACATACATCTGGTCTATATATTATTCATGGTGTTTCCCTCGTATAACTCTGATGGAAGAATTAATTCCTTTCGAGGGACTAGCTCAAATAATTTACTGCAGTTTTAGTTTTGATGTGATACTTGAAATAATATATATATATTAGTTTGATTAAAATAACAGGAAGCTGGACTGGTAATGTTCCTTTAAAGTTTTATATGTATACATACATACATACATACATACATATATATATATATATATATATATATATATATATATATATCCAGGGGGTGTAACTTGGAGTTACTGCAGGTTCACCCAGGTGAGCACTCGATGTTTAGGTTCACTTCTGTGATGAGGTGTAGAGCTATACAGAGTGTAATATATTGAAAGGATAACAAGGAGTCACCTACCAATAAATGCAATGAAGGAGTAATGAATCGTCCTTGTTATCCTTTCAATATATATATATATATATATATATATATGGGACAACTCCCGTCTAACCCATGCTAGCGTGGAAAGTGGACGTTAAACGAGGATGATGATGATGATGATGATATATATATATATATATATATATGTATGTATGCAAAAGGTAAACAGAAATAACAACACAATCGGTACAGTATTTGGAAGGGATATATTAGGTCAACGCTTGATATAGCAGGAAGAGGGTCTTAACGTTTCAGACGCTAGTCCTTCATCAGAAGAAAGAATGAGAAATAAGATAGATTGAGGGGACGGCGGGTTGGAATTGGATAAAATGTTTTTAGATAAAAATAACCGGTCCATTTATGTTGACATCTCTTGCAAAACTGTTGGTGCTGGTGTTTTGTGTATTATTTATTTTTTAGAAAAAACTGTTTTGTGAAAAGAACTATACTTGTGCACGTGTGTAAGCATGTGTGTTTGTGTGTGTGTGCCTTATTATACGTCCGTACGAAGCTAAGAAGAAATGTGTGTGTATATGTGAGTAAAAGAGTGTGTGTGCATGTAAGTACAAAGCTATGAGCATAAGTATGTTAATATAAGGGTGTGTATGTGTGTATACAGAACAGTGAAGGGAAAAATGGAGTGAGCATATATAGTCTACCTGTATTAGTTGTAAGAGTAGATGTTAATGATAAAGAGAAAGTGACAGGAATCTAGGGGTGTGATAATGGACGGGATATTAGAGAAATTGGCAAGGTGAGTTGAGTTCAAGAGGGGAATATATATATATACATATATGTATAGGCAAAAGGCAAACAGAAATAAAAAACCAAACGACACAGTACAATGAAGAAATATATTATTAGTTTTATGCTTGATATAGTAGGAAAACATTCTTAACGTTTCAAATGCTAGTCCTTCATCAGAAAATAGAATGAGAAATTAAAGAAGAAATAGAAAGATTGAGGAGACGAGCAGGGTGATGTATATATGCTGCCTAGTTTATATGAATCAGTATGGTTAGGATTGTTTGGGGAAAGCTGGTAGTATGCAGTTAGAAATACAAGAGTGAAAACTAGAATAAAGTAAAATAAGAAAAAAATAAAGCAAAAAAGTTTACACATTTACTTTATATGTCATGTTATTTGGGTGTTAGAACCTCTTGTTCAAAGGAAAGGAAATGGAGTTTGATGGTGATGACAAGTGGAGAGCACAAACTCTGATTTTTCAACTATTTCTTAAATAAATACAGTCATGCATACACACAAACTCGTACATTTGAACATCTATTTACAAAGAGCAACATTTCGGGGTTAACGAAGTATAATAAAGAGATTTCTTTCACTGCCAGCATGACAGATTTTCTTCTCCATCAGAATGACGATCTGGTGCCATCTTTAATGAAATATAATGATATTTCATTTAAGATAGAAAGAAAGATGTATTTGTACAGCATTTCAGGAATTCTATTCCATGATAAGTAACTATATATATATATATATATATATATATATATATATATATATATAGAAGGATTTAAATGGATACAGTTCAGTTAAAAGGAATTTATTGACACGTGTTTCAATAACAGTTACATAACCTGAAAACAGCTGCTATCTACAAAGTATTAATTATGCAGACACTCAATATTTCAATGTTATTATCAACTATCATTTCATCAGAATAATTTTATTGAGAAGCTGTTTGGTTTTTATAGAGAATATTAAGAGGGAGGGGTGAAGTTGTTAGAAGAATAGTTAAGGGAGTGGATAGAGATTTTTTTGATAGCAGTGAGAATTTTTGGTAGCAATATATATATCATGTGTGTTCTAATATGACAGTATGCTGTTTGTTTTAACCTTATAAAATTTTTCATGATTTCTTTTTCTGCTCAAGCACATTTGCTCAACACTTCAATATGCTCATGTCAACAATACATACATACACACATACATACATACATACATTCCAGAACCTGATGTATAAGATGTATACAGCCTGCCTGAACCTATTCCTCCAAGATCACTGTGAAAATAATAACATCATCACAGATGAACAAGCGGCTGGAAAGAAAGGGGTTTGGGGATGTGCCGAACAACTCCTAATCAACAAAACTGCGATGTCAGAGGTGCGACAACTTAGGAGGAATATGGCTACAGTCTGGCTGGACTACAGGAAAGCTTTCGATTCTGTTCCCCACTCTTGGATGATAGAGGCCCTCCAACTAGCTAAAGTCCCAGAAATTATTGTCAGAGCCATAGAGAGGCTGTCTTCTTCTTGGGCTACTATCCTAAGGTTAAAGACAGAGAGGGAGGACTCTATTTTCACTGATAAAATAAAATATTGCAGGGGTATATTTCAGGGGGACAGTCTCTCTGTGATATTATTCATCTTGTCATTAAATCCCTTGTCCTTTCTGCTCAAGAAATTTGAGAGATACATCATTGGCTCACAGGAGGACAGAAATATGAACCTAACTCATAATTTCTTTGTGGACGATCTGAAACTCTATGCCAAGAATATGGATGGGATGAAGAAAAATCTTGACCTGGTTACAACGTTCTCAAAGGATATAGGAATGGAGTTTGGCCAAGATAAATGCTCATACATGACTGTAAAGCGGGGAAAAACAACAACCCAATCTAGCAACATTGTCATCAATGGCCTAACTGTTTCACCGATATCTGATGAGGACTGCTACAGATACCTGGGGATAGATGAGAACATATCCTATAATGGTATCTGTAATAAAGAACGCATAACCAGGGAATACTACACCCAATTAAGAAAGATCTGGTCATCGGAACTCTCTGTGAAAAACAAAACAGTGGCTCACAATGTGTTTGCTGTGCCTGTCCTAACACCAATGTTTGGAATACTCAATTGGACGATAGACGAAATCCGAACAGTTGATGTTGGAACTCGAAAAATACTAAACAACGCCGGAAACTTCCACATCAACAGTGACATAGACCGTCTTTACTTGAAATGTAAGCAGGGAGGCAGAGGCCTAACATCAGTCCAGACAACATTTGAATGTCGCATCATATCTCTCCGAAAACATCTACGAACCTTGAAGTGTAGGAGCCCATTTCTTGAGCAAGTCTATCTGCATGAAACAGATAAGATCATGAGAGTTGGGAAGGAACTCCTCGAGAGATATTCCCTGTGTGATAATCAAAAACTCACACCCAGGGAAGTCGCTTAGCAGTATCGCAGTGAATCCATGGATGAAAATTTGCATGCTATCAGCAAAAAATCATGCATGGATACGCTGCCAGGAAGCTCCAGAGTGAGAGTAATATAGATAAGGAAAGTAATCTATCTTGGACCAACAACCGTTATATTGGCCCCCACTTTGAAGGATACACTTTTGCAATCCAAGGACAGGAGATTAACACAAAATACCTGATTCACAAAAGAGATAGGGATGCAGGCAAAACACCTAGATGTGATAACAAGTGCAGACTCTGCAGAACTAACATCGAGGATATCACCCATGTCATCAGCAGCTGTTCAAAGATGTCATCATGGTACTATGAGGCATGATGTAGTGGCCAAAACACTGTACAATACAGTTCGTGAAAAAGATAGCCCCGATAATAAACACATTAAAAGCTACAGCAATGTGGAAGACATCCATGTACATAATATAAAAGAGTACTGATGGAATGTTCCAGTAAAAACCCCAATAAAATGCAGGCATAACAGACCAGATATTATGATATGGGACAGGGAGAAGAAAGCATGTACAGTAGTGGAAACTAGCTGCTCAGCAGATGCCAATATAATATCAAAGATTAGTGAAAAGGAGAATATTTATGCAGAACTGATGAGAAATATGCAGATACTCCACCCTGATTACACCTTCAGATTTATAGCTGTGATTATTGGGGCACTGGGGTATGTTAGTAACTGCCTCAATACAAATCTTGAGAAGCTAGGCTTCACAGGAACAGAAAGAACACAACTAGTTAGGAAATTACAAGTAAAATCCATTAATGGAACAGTAAAAATATGTAAAACATTCCAAACATTTTGCATCTAATAACTGCATATACACATGTATAGATACAAAGCATATACACATGTAAACATACAACTCAAAACATACACATCCACACATACAATAACATCCATATCTACACATGCATGCATACTTAATCTACCTAGTTGATGTTGTGTAAATTCCACTGAGAGAGTCTTGTGTCTATGTTAGAAACCGACTCTCTCTCTATTGGTAAACATTTGTGAAATGATAAAACCAGAAGAACATACATACATACATACACACATACATACATACATACATACATACATACATACATACATACATACATACATACATACATACATACATACATACATACATGCATGCATTGTGGAAGGACAGATGTGGAGTATATATAAATTTTACTCACCCACATATGTAGTCCTACATATATATACACACACTAACTTACCCACATATATACACCTACATATATATATACACACTAACTCAATCACCTATTTAAAAAAACTCTGTCACTTGGCAAGTAGCTTCAATTATTCCCAAATAAAAACATACATATTGTACATGTTGTATATATTGTACATATTGTATATATTGTACATATTGTATATATTGTACATATTGTATATATTGTATATATTGTATATATTGTATATATTGTACATATTGTACATATTGTATATATTGTACATATTTTATATATTGTATATATTGTACATATTGTATATATTGTACATATTGTATATATTGTACATATTGTACATATTGTATATATTGTATATATTGTATATATTGTACATATTGTACATATTGTATATATTGTATATATTGTATATATTGTACATATTGTATATATTGTACATATTGTACATATTGTATATATTGTACATATTTTATATATTGTATATATTGTACATATTGTATATATTGTACATATTGTATATATTGTACATATTGTACATATTGTATATATTGTATATATTGTATATATTGTACATATTGTATATATTGTATATATTGTACATATTGTATATATTGTACATATTGTATATATTGTACCTATTGTACATATTGTATATATTGTACATATTTTATATATTGTATATATTGTACATATTGTATATATTGTATATATTGTACATATTGTACATATTGTATATATTGTATATATTGTATATATTGTATATATTGTATATATTGTACATATTGTACATATTGTACATATTGTACATATTGTACATATTGTATATATTGTATATATTGTATATATTGTACATATTGTACATATTGTATATATTGTATATATTGTATATATTGTATATATTGTATATATTGTACATATTGTATATATTGTATATATTGTATATATTGTACATATTGTACATATTGTATATATTGTATATATTGTATATATTGTATATATTGTATATATTGTATATATTGTACATATTGTATATATTGTACATATTGTATATATTGTATATATTGTATATATTGTACATATTGTACATATTGTACATATTGTATATATTGTACATATTGTATATATTGTATATATTGTATATATTGTATATATTGTACATATTGTACATATTGTATATATTGTATATATTGTACATATTGTATATATTGTACATATTGTATATATTGTATATATTGTATATATTGTACATATTGTATATATTGTATATATTGTATATATTGTACATATTGTACATATTGTATATATTGTACATATTGTATATATTGTATATATTGTACATATTGTATATATTGTATATATTGTACATATTGTACATATTGTATATATTGTATATATTGTACATATTGTATATATTGTATATATTGTACATATTGTACATATTGTACATATTGTATATATTGTACATATTGTACATATTGTATATATTGTATATATTGTACATATTGTATATATTGTATATATTGTATATATTGTATATATTGTATATATTGATGTTGTTTACTATTGTATATATTGTATATATTGATGTTGTTTACTCGAGAGAAGGCTGCGTTGGTATGGACACGTGATGCGCATGAAAGTCGATAGCTGTATAACAAAGTGCAGGGCAATAAAGATAGACGGTAGCCACGGAATAGGCAGACCTAGAAAAACCTGGGATGAGCTGATAAACTCTGACCTCACACACTTACACCTCTCCAAGACAATGTCACTGGACCGAGACCTTTGGCGGTACTCAGTAACAGAGAAGACCCGCCTTGCCAGTAGGCATCTCTAACAAAATACACCCCGTCCCACCACCACCCCCACCCCATCCACACCACCCCGTTCTATGTAAAGTTATGTTGGTGCCGCGCCATCCAGGCCGAAACAAATGAGATCGTGTAGGTGTCACGACAAAAAAACACACAGTCCACGCTGTAATGTGGCCGTGTAGGCAACACGGTAAAAACCTCCCAGACCCACACTGTAAATGTGGTTGGTGTTAGGAAGGGCATCCAACTGTAGAAAACCTGCCAGACAGTCCTATGCGAGCAAGACAATCACTCTTGCCTCAAGTGGGACTACCCCCGTCCAAACCCATGCAAGTGTGGAACACGGACGTTAAACGTTGATGATGATGATGATGATGATTGTATATATTGTATATATTGTATATATTGTATATATTGTACATATTGTATATATTGTATATATTGTATATATTGTATATATTGTATATATTATATATATTGTACATATTGTATATATTGTATATATTGTACATATTGTATATATTGTATATATTGTACATATTGTATATATTGTACATATTGTATATATTGTATATATTGTACATATTGTATATATTGTATATATTGTACATATTGTACATATTGTATATATTGTATATATTGTATATATTGTATATATTGTACATATTGTATATCTTGTATA
>OZ024742.1:300845085-300855085 GCA_964016885.1 Eledone cirrhosa | reverse complement strand
ACCGCAAATGTTGGGACTGCAAATGCTGAGGGTACACTGCATATTAGTATATAGTTATATAGGGGTGTATATTGGTATGTATAGTTATATTGTAGTTACATAACGGAATGAAACAAAGAAGAGTTCAAAAGTAAAAAAAGAACAAAATTAATTTTAATTAATAACAGCTACATATGACATATTTACATTAAATAAGAATGTTGTAAACAGAGTAAATTTATTTGTCTTACAAAATAGCCATTCTGTTTTGACAATCATTTCAACAGATAAAACTAGTTTAGCTCTTTTACTGATGACAGGATTGTTAAAACAGAATAACTCATCATTTTCATTTAACATCTATTTTCTCTGGTAGAAGTCATCATGTCCTTTATACAACAGAAGAGTCCTATCACCCCTTTGTTTGGCAGGTTTTCTATAGCTGATTGCTCTTCCTAATGTTAACCACTTTACAGAGTGTACTGGGTGTATTTTTCATGACACCAGCACTAGAGAGGTTGTTATGTCCATGACATAACTAAAGAGTTCTCTCAAGCCTTTTAGCATAGGTTTTATAGCCAGCTGACCTTCATAACACCAACTACTTTGCAGAGTGTATTGGACGAATTTTTATTGTGGCACTATCACTTGAAAGGTTGTTGGTTTTTATCCCTGATAAAGTAAACCTACTTCATGTTTAACATTATTTTTTTATTGTAGATTTCACTGGTAATTTGATCAAATTTATCTACCTTTTTGCTTCTCTGTCAGTCTGTCTGTCTGTCTATTTATCAAGCAATCAGTCAAAGGCCAGGAACATGTCATATAAATAGGAAGAGTAATCAAACTTTTAGTTTTCTAATTTCTGTTGTAACTGTTCTAAATTCTTCTCAGAACAATGAGATATTTGTATCATCTGCAAATAAAACAAATTTCAGTATTTTTTATATTCTGATCCCTTGATATTCACAAACAATGTCCACACACATTGACTTATGCACACCTATCTTTATATAGCTGTTTATTTCATAAATAGCCCAAACCTGATAACAAACATTCCTAATTTATTGCATAATATATTGAAATTAATAGTATTAAAAGCATTTTATAGATCAATAAATACTCCCATAGCAGACATATATTTTTTCTATACAATTAGTAGTTTCAATTAATTCAATTAACACCAAAGAAGTTGATTTGTTTATTCATAGTGAATCCATACAGTCTGTAAATTATACTTCACAATGAATTTATCTATTTTAATAAAAGTTTTTTCAGTATCTTGGAGGATTGTGAAATAAAGAAATAGGCCTGTAATTTGTAATAAAGTTTTATATAATGATCTATAGGTGACAATTTAGCAGAGTCATTAGAATGTTGGATAGAATGCTTTATGGTATTTGTTCCAGCTCTCTGCTTTCTGAGTTCAAATCCTGCTGAGGTCAACTTTGCCTTTCATCCTTTTGTGGTTGATAAAAAAAAGTACCAGTCAATTCTTCCTCTATATCTCTTTCTCATTTCCTCTCTCTCGCTTTCTATATTTCTCTGGAATAAATAATTTTATTTTACATTAAAAAAAAACATTACAATAAATTCCATATCTATGAACATACACAACAAAAAGCACCCACTTCACACTGTAAAGTGGTCGTGTAGGTGTCACAACAAAAGGCACCCAGTACTCACTGTAAATGTGGTTGGCTTTAGGAAGGGCATCCAGCTGTAGAAAACCAGCTAGAAACAGTCCTGTATGAGTGAGATATGGTCACCTGACCCAACTTGCTTCTAATGGGACAAACCCGTCTAACCCATGCTAGCATGGAAGATAGACGTTAAAAGATGTTGATGATGACACTATACAATTACCAATCCCCCCCCCCGTTTACCCCTGCCCCTGCTTATAAGAATTTAAGCAAATGTCCAACCCCCACTATTATTTGCAGCCTGAGAGTATGTGATTATTTTTCGAAGGCATTCATTGAGTTCTCTGTTATTATTTTCCCTTTCCATTCTGAGTTCCAATCCCGCCGAAGTTAACTCTGCCTTTCATCCTTTCGGGGTCGATAAAATAAAGTACCAGTAATGCACTGGGATAATTGCTGGCCTTGTGCCAAAAGTAGAAACAATTATTTTATATTTAAAATTACAGGCACCCTTAACCTTCCTGCAGTTAATTATATGCCACAAAAGCTAGCAGATGGTCACTAAATGTATACACACTTCAATAGTATTCTAATAAATATTGCCTGTACAGGTAATCAATATGTGTATATATTTTTGGGGGACACCCTGTATTTATGAATATTTTATCATTGAAATTGGCACAGTGTGATGTAATTTCGTTAAGTTTCATTGAGATATGTGATTTAGTGTTAACGTCTTTTATCACTTCTTTTGTTTCTCTCTCGCCTCATCTCACTCTTTTTTTTTCTTTTTGAATATAAACTGTTTAATTGTATGCATTCTATTGAAATAAACTCATTCAGGTTTTTCTTCATCTAATCCTTAAGTATTTCAATATTAGATACAGGTGTTCTCTATACATATAGTTCACAGTTAATTTTCTTTTATTTTGCTATAGATTTATAATATTGAAGATGTCATCAACAGCTGTTGTCATGTTTTTTTTTAGCAGCAACAGCAACAACAACAACAATCGACCAGTACAGATTTTGCAGAATTGCAACAAATGATTTCTGCTTTAAGAAGGGAAGTAACAGGAATAAAATCAAGCATTCGGGTAGGACTGCGTAATGAGGGGTCTTATCGGAATGCCTTGCTAAAGAATATCCTGTACCTCTTGCCGTATCTGGGCACACTGAGAAGACTGCGGAATCTGCTACCCATGAAGTAATTGCCATTGGGGTACCAGAGGACAAGGCTGATCTTCAGGCATTTGCTGCCAGCTCAGCCAAAGACCTAGGCTGTGTTCCCCCAAAGGGTGCTCTCCGCCTTGGTCGACCTGGTCCAAAACCCACACTCATCAGGCTGTCTTTTTCGGACCCCGCTGAGGCAATTTCATATCATCTGGCCTCTGTTAAAGCTGGGCGTGAAAATAGGATTACCTTCTGAACACGCCCAGGCCTACCACCCAATGTACGTCCAAAGCTACGTGCTGTAGCTTCCTTGAATCGGAACTCAGCACAACATGAAAGTTTTAGTCTGCGTGATGATGGGCAGATCTGGAGGTTTGTTAAGGCTGGTGAAACGTGGAAGAGAGATACCAGCTGGTCTGAGTGTACTCTACCCACAATAACTGGCAATGAAAAAACTGCAACAACTCTGGGAAACTAAACCAGAACAACCTGCCACCCTCTACACACCATCATAAACTGCAAGCAGGGCACAAATTGTTGTCCTTAAATGCTTGCAGTTTATGCAACAAGATACATCTGTTTAACTCCTACGTTAGAAGCATCGACCCTGACTTCATCACAGTCACGGAAACATGGGCACATTCTTTACTCTGTGATGGGGTTTTCAGCATTACTGGGTACAACCTTTTCTGCAAGGACCGCATTAAAGGGTTAAACTGATTATAAGTGTAACAACAGCTCTTGTTGATTATCGAAGAAATTATTTTACAGATAAATATCTTTTTACATTAATAATCTCTATATTTCAAACTTTGCAATCCCATTCTTTTTCATGTTCTTTTTGTGTTCTGTTCATTGTTATCTCTGGATGGAAATGAATGACTATTTTCAACACAAGACATAGTTATATGTAGTGAATTTTTCATAATGTGACTGTTATCTAGATATGACATAGATATATATAATGTATTTATTATAATGTGACTGTTATCTAGATATGACATAGATATATATAATGTATTTACCACAATGTGACTGTTGTTAAGATAAGACATCGTTATATGTAGCGTATTTACCACAACGTGACTGTTGTTAAGATATGACATAGATATATATAGTGTATTTACCACAACGTGACTGTTGTTAAGATATGACATAGGCATATATAGTGTATTTATCACAATGTGAATGTTGTTAAGATATGACATAGGCATATATAGTGTATTTACCACAACGTGACTGTTGTTAAGATATGACATAGGCATATATAGTGTATTTATCACAATGTGAATGTTATTAAGATATGACATAGGTATATATAGTGTATTTATCACAATGTGAATGTTATTAAGATATGACATAGGCATATATAGTGTATTTATCACAATGTGAATGTTGTTAAGATATGACATAGGCATATATAGTGTATTTATCACAATGTGAATGTTATTAAGATATGACATAGGCATATATAGTGTATTTATCACAATGTGAATGTTATTAAGATATGACATAGCTATATATAGTGAATTTATCATGTGACTGTTGTATATAGCCAGAGTTTGATCTTCAGTCTAAAGATAATCATTTCATTCATTTTCATCATTTCATTTTAGGTCTGCTTTTTCCCTGCTTGCAAGGGTGGGACGGGAACTGATTCTGGCTTGATTTCTACAGCTGGATGCCCTTCCTAACACCAACCTCATTTACAGTGAGTGCTGGGTGCTTTTTTGCCGTGGCACCTCCACGACCACTTTGCAGTGGAATGATAGGGACCCCAGTCCCTAACATCTCATTTCTACAGCTGAGTAAACTGGAGCAATGTGAAATAAAGTGTCTTGCTCAAGGAAACAACACATCACCCGGTCTGAGAATTGAACTCACAACCTTTCGATTGCAAGGCCAATGCTCTAACCACTAAGCCATGTGCCTCCATATATATAATAATGTTGTTAATTCTGGGTAAAGTGGGTAAAGACCCCCTTCGGTCACAAGTGGCCATGGAATTTGTACCTAGAAAATTCCCTTCCGAGGCACAAGTCTGGACAAGGTTGTGTGAGGAAGATCAGCAGTCACCCATGCATACCAGTTTCCCTCTCCATGCCACCGATGTTGTCTAAGGGAAAGGCAAAGGCTGATACAGATTAGCACCAGTGATGTTACAAACTCATTTCTACAGCTGAGTGAACTGGAGCAACGTGAAATAAAGTGTTTTGCCCAAGAACATAACGTAAAGCCTAGTTCAAGAATCGAACTCACAACTTCATCATTGTAAGCCTGACGCTTTATCCACTAAGCCAAGCACATGGGTGAGAGTATCATAAACGAGTAGAATTAATCTTTTCTACTTAGGTCAAACAATGGAATATATTTTGTACCATAAGGTAGAAGAGAAGACTTTTTCTTCCAAAGAGCATCTAACATCAGTACCCCAGTGATGCAGGCCCTGACAGTTTTGGGAAGTGTCTCTTGTGTGTACTGCAACAAAAATGCAACATGATTTTCCAAAAGTATGTTCTCTTTTTCTAGTTAACTTTAGAGCCTGTATTTCTCTCATAATAGGTTTTGTTTTAATCTCATCACTGCAGCCTCCACTTGTAAAAAAAAACAAAAAAAACAACAAGCCAACTTTTATTATTGTGGAATTTCTGAGCTGGAGAATTCTTTTTCATTTCAATGTCGCATTGTTATATGCAAACGCATATTCAAAATTATTTTTCCTAAACATTGAATTTTCTAAATAGTTATCTTGGCTATCAGAAACTTTTTTTTACATTTTCATATTTTTAATTGTTGACATAATTTCCTATTTGTGTGTATGTATGTGTACATACACACACATGCACACACACACACATATACATATATATATATATATACATATATATACATATATATATATATATATATATATATATATATATATATATATATATATATATATATATATATATATATATGGATAGACATAGCGAGAGAGGGAGAGAAAGAGAGAGGGAGAGAGAGAGAGAGAGAGAGAGAGAGAGAGAGAGAGAGAGAGAGAGAGAGAGAGAGAGAGAGAGAGAGAGAGAGTCTGCAGTGTTACATCTTTGAAAAGGGTTGCTGAACACACAAGCTGAGACCGCTTGGTGCCATGGTTGGCATTTTATATCTCCCTATATATAAATATATATATATAAAGAATGAATAATAACAGGTAGACATCATAAAAAGGTAATTTATTCTGTGTGCTTACAAATGTTTCCATGGTGGTTATACAGCCTAGTTATGTTATGTGCAAATTTATAACTATTTGCAAAACTCAATTATCAAATGCTGTGACCACTGTATCATCAGAGCAGAATGGTTAAAATGTAAAATTGTACATTTTAACCATTCTGCTCTGATGATACAGTGGTCACAGCATTTGATAATTAAGTTTTGCAAATAGTTATAAATTTGCACATAACATAACTAGGCTGTATAACCACCGTGGAAACATTTGTAAGCACACAGAATAAATTATCTTTTTATGATGTCTACCTGTTATTATTCATTCTTTATCTACACTCCGAAATACAGAAGGATCAGGAACTAAGTTTCTTCAACAATTCTTCCATAACTCGTTGAGTAATCTCTCACCATACGTCAACTCTATCCAGTGTAGTAATTAACCATTACTGCATCCAGGATAATCCTATACCTAATATATATATATATATATATATAGAGAGAGAGAGAGAATCAAGTAAGCTCATAATACACTTCCGTTCTCAGCACAACCTCACTTGAGTTGAAAATCCGTTGAGTGAAATGTGCGTCCTTGAGTATGGTCTGCTAATTTGTGGTGGAACTAACTCTCTCTCTGTCTCTTTCTCTTTATATTATATATATATATATATGTATGTAATAAACAACATAAGATGATTATTTCATTTACCAGTGGTTTCTTGAAAGCAAATAAATCTGCTTTCAGTCGCAAATAAATCTGCTTTCAGTCGTCAGAATGAAAAAATCCTATTACATTACATAAATAATAAGCTCTGTAACCTACATAGAGCACTCTTTTTTCCTGGACCTTTCCGACAGAATTACTTCATTCATATATATATATATATATAAATATATATATAAAGAGAAAGATATATATATATACCATCATCATCAGCATCATCGATTAACGTCTATCTTCCACACTTGGATGGGTTAGACGGGTCCTATTTAGAGGCAAGTTGGGTCGGGTGACCGTGTCTCATAGGGGTGTTTCTGCAGCTGGATGCCCTTCCTAATGCCAAATCATATATCTATATGCAAATCTGGCTGATCAGGCAGTCTGCTAATATGCACTAGCTCTGACAGTTGGCAGGTAAGCAGTACAGTGTACTAATGAAGGGTGATACCCAGAAACATTAGTGTCTGCATTTCTGTTTACATGCCAACACAACAGCAAGAATGACGGGGTTTAAAGAGGCTGTTTACATAATTGCAAACAAATCGAATATTATTAATATTAAAGAAACTTAGATTACATTTATATGTGTATATATATAAATATATATATATATATAAATATATATATATCACCTTGACCGACCAGTCTGTCGGGCGCCAATCGGCGCCGCTGGTCACAGCACGTCGTGCTGTTTTAGCCATAAGATAACGCTATCCCACTGGCTCGGCGGGCAGGCTGGTACTCATTTCTACAGCTGAGTAAACTGGAGCAATGTGAAATAAAGTGTCTTGCTCAAGGAAACAACACATCACCCAGTCCGAGAATTGAACTCACAACCTTTCGATTGTCATGCGCCTTCACACACACACACACACACACACACACACACACATATATATATATATATATATATATATACATATATATATAGAGAGAGAGAGATAGGGAGCAGCGGCTGTTAGGGCAAGACGTGTTTTCTCGGGCTCTGCTCGAGTCAGCAGCAACACACAACCACGTGTTGCTACACACACACAAGAGGAAAGAGAAAATGTATGAAACCAATAGAGATATGTACATTTATATATTTATATCTAGATATTGCTATTATCATTTACAGTCCCTCTGTGTTTAATGTATGTTCATTAGTATGTGTTGTTATTTCTGCTTACATTTTACATATATACATATATCTATCTATATATATGCTTGCGTGGACCTCTCTCAAAAATTCGTTGGATTTTCTAATTGGATACCCCGAAACTGGATACCAACACTGAATACACCTGAACTTCTACCAGGAAATCTTTCGTTGTTATTTCTGCTTGCATTTTACATATATACATATATATATCAATGGTTGCGTGGACCCCTCTTAAAGATTCGTTGGATTTTCTAATTGGATACCCCGAAACTGGATACCAATTACTGAATACACCTGAACTTCTACCAGGAAATCTTTCATATCAGTGAAAATTTTCTTTTCTTTGCTTCATATATATATATTATATATACTTGTCCGCCATTGCAAAAGGCCATAAATTCAAAATTTTGAAGAGAGAGGAAAAGAGAAAAGTGATCTATGAACTTGTACATCTCACTGACCCCTCGTCACCACAATAACAATAACGCCTACACTTGCTCCCCACCATCACCACATTACTCTAAGGTCGCTGTCCTGTCCCCTGTTGACATACTGGTGACTCTCTTTTGATGTATGTATGTGTGTATGCATATGTGTATGTGTGTGTATAGGTATATCTCAGTGGATACGACCAGATTTCAACACAGCAACAACTACAACAACAACACCAGCAACAACAACAACAACAACACCATCGTCTGTGTTGAATGTGTGTGTATGTATGTATTTGTATATATGCAACAGCAATAACAGCATCAACACCATTGTCTGCAGCAACAGCAGCAGTGAAATGAAGAACAACAACAACAGCAACAACGACAACAACTACAATAACAACTACAGCACCAACAACTGCCACCACCATCACTGACCATCCACCACCACCACGCTGATACCATTCACCACCACCACACTGACACCATCCACCACCGCCATTACCAGCGTAAAGCAAACAATTATTATTGTTATTATTATTATATACAAGCTGAACTGGACTGGGAAAGGTCAACAGTTGACATGATAGTGATTTTGACTTTGACGATTTTGATTTTGTATCAGTACTGTCGGTAATATATGTATATATATGTGTTTGTGAGTGGTGTGTGTGATTGTATGCATGAATGAGTGTTGGTATGTGTGGTTGTGGTTTGTATGCATGAGTATTGGTGTGTGAGTGTTTGTGTGTGCGTCGTGTCAATAAGTTTTTTTTTTTTTTTTTTTTTTTTAATGACCATGCTGTAAAGTGGCGCTGGTGTTAGGAAGGGCATCCAACCAGTGTATCAATGCCAAAACGCTTATCAGCACAGCAACAAAACAGCATAGGAACAACAACAAAATATGAAGACGTCGCATCTCAGAGTTGCAACACTTAATGTTGGCACTCTCAGAGGTAGATCTGCTGAAATAGCGGAGATGCTGGAGAGAAGGCAGGTGGATGTGTGCTGCGTGCAAGAGGTGAGATGGAGAGGTGCCTCTGCGAGACTAGTCGTAGGCAAGCGTCTTAGCTATAAGCTATTCTGGGTAGGTAAGGATGATAGGTTAGGGGGAGTAGGCATTTTCCTGGCTGAGAAATGGATCAATAAGACAATAGAGGTAGTTCGAGTTAGTAATCGAATAATTAAGCTTAGATTAGTTGTAGGTAGGAGACTACTGACAATCATCTCGGTCTATGCTCCCCAAGCAGGCCTAGGCAAAGATGAGAAAGACTGCTTTTATGAGCAACTTTTGCAAACAACCACAATGACAGAGGACGGAGACATCGTTATGCTAGCAGGAGACTTCAATGGTCATGTTGGACAGCTCCAGGATGGTTACACTGGGGTACATGGTGGGCACGGTTACGGTTCAAGAAATGAAGAAGGAGTGAGACTTCTTGAATTTTGTGATGCGAGTACATTGACTATTTGCAACACAAACTTCCAGAAACCTGCCAATCACCTAATAACCTACAAATCTGGTGAGCGCATAAGCCAGATTGACTTCCTGCTAGTTAGGCAGCGGGACAGGCAGATAGTGTCTAATACCAAGGCATACCCTGCGGAAGAATGTACCCCACAGCATAGGTTAGTTGTTAGTGATATCTCAGTAAGCAAGAGATGGAATGAGACATATAGGAAGGTGTGGAGAAGAAAG
>OZ024742.1:300820085-300840085 GCA_964016885.1 Eledone cirrhosa | reverse complement strand
ATCTCTAAACACAACAATAAAATACTAAATACTAAATCTCTTCCTTCCAACACTGAATATCATAATAATAGTAATAGTACTCCCGACGTCATTGTAAACTCTAGGCTAATTTCTGCAAACCCAAATACAACGTCAAACACAACTTCGCTAAATGTTCTTAATCCCATTCTAAATCAAGAAACCATTATTCCTATCGCAAATAACTTCTCCAATCCAATTCCTTCTATAGATAACACTAGGTCACTCGTTAATAATCTCTCTAATCGCAATTGCAATTGCCCTGTTAAAAATAAATGTCCTCTCAACAACCATTGTCTTGATAAAAACTTAATCTACGAATGTAAAGTTATAACTGACACCAATTCCTTCACCTATTTTGGCTCCACTTCCACCTCCTTTAAAGCTCGTCTTTATAATCATCATTCGTCTTTTAAATACCAACTTAAAAGAACCAACACGGCTCTCTCAGAACTCATATGGTCCTTGAAAGACAGAAATATTAAATATAACATCTCTTGGAAAAAGGTTTCTTCTGCTTCTCTATACTTGAACAGTTCTCTATCTAAGACTTGCAATCTCTGTCTAAATGAAAAATTTACCATTATATCTAATTTAGATTCTATAATAAATAGACGCACTGACTTGTTTTCTCTCTGCTTGCATAAATTCCACAGAACATTCCATAAAGTATACAGCTAATATCCAATACTTTATCAATTTAGAATCCTTTTCTCAAAGGCACATATATATATATATACTTCTTTAAAAATATACCCATCTTTCTACCTTATTTCAAAGTT
This sequence comes from Eledone cirrhosa, assembly GCA_964016885.1. NCBI lineage: Eukaryota > Metazoa > Mollusca > Cephalopoda > Octopoda > Eledonidae > Eledone > Eledone cirrhosa. The sequence continues at coordinate 300,839,285 of OZ024742.1, read as the reverse complement.
ATTTATTATACATTATATAATACTTGTTACTCATTCTATATCACTCCTATTTATCACTTCCCTTTCTTCCGTTTCCTTTTCTTTTCTTTTTCTTTTAATTTCTAACTCCTAATCTGTACCTTTTTCTCACTGTGCCTAACATAGACACAATTATTACACAATACAATATATTCTTACTTTATATCACCTTGAAAAAATCCTTCGTAAACATAAACATTTTTTTGATGTTAGATTATTCATCCTCAATTCATTATTTTTTTCTCACTTTCATGCTCATCTATTTCATCCTATCTTCTACTTTTTTCACAATATATCCTTACTTATATTACCTTTGCTATTTTTAATAATACATATCAACATTTTCTTTCAATCGCACATATTATTAAATCCTTAAATATTATTCTTAATACATATTAACATTTTCTTTCCATCGCACATATTATTAAACCCTTAAATATTATTCTTAATACATATTAACAATTTCTTTTCATCGCACATATTATTAAACCCTTCAATATACAAACCTTAACTTTACATTATTTTTCTCTTCGTTAATTTTCAAATTCTTTTAATTTATACAACGGTTATCTTCCAACGGTTTTTCAACCTCTCTATGTAAAACAATATATTTTTCTCAGTTATAAAAGCTATCTCTCTCTCTCTATCACCAATCTTTCCTCCTATCTCATCCTTCCTCATTATACTCCTCCCCCTCCACTTTTTACTCTCATCTCCTCCTCTTTTTCACCCCCCCCCCATTTTTTTTTTCCAATATCACACATCAATCTAAAACTACTTCTCATATGTTGATTTAAAACTGAACTATCCACAAATGTTTTTTAACCTTCATATCATGTCTTCCTATTTTATCTGATGAAAACACAAATGTTATTGCATGATGATATTTGTTTTTGAAATGCGCATAATAAAATACATGGAACTCTTTTAACCATCTTTTGATCTTATATATTATATATATATATATATATATGGGAATAAACTCATTCATTGTTCTCGATGAAAGAGTCAATCATATATATATATATATATATATATATATATATATATATAAATGAAAGGTATAGAAAATATTGTAGCAAAAAGCCAACAGTATTCCTTGCTTAAACTTTAATCTGTTATTTTAATAAATATATATATATATATATATATATATATATATATATATATATATATATATATAAATACATATATATATAAATACATATATATGATGGACTCTTTCATTGAGAACAATGCATGAGATTATTCCCATATAGTTTGATGAGTCATGTTGGGATAATTCAAGATAGTATCTTGCTACTTGCTGATATGATTGTGATACCCTATAGTTATCACTGATTGATTTGTTGCCTTTCTTGAAGAGGAGGAGGAGGGCAACATAGGAATTTTTAAAATCTTGTGGCAGTACTTACTGCATCCAGATAGATTTTAGTAGGTTAAATGAAACATGCTTATCGCTAACTTCAGCTGCTCACTTCCTTCAACCACTCAACTAGTGTCACAACAACTGTCACACACACACACACCACCACCACCACCACCACCACACACACGCCACCACACACTCCAAACACACACACATATCACCACGCACACACGCGCATGCATACATACCACCACCACCACCACGCACAGACCATACACACACACACACTGCCATCACCACCACAACAACAACAACAATCACACACACCCAATAACAATGAAATTAGCTGCTACATAGTTACTTAACCTGTTAGAAGTAGCAAACAAGTCTTCCTAATTCTCTCACCCCTCTCTGTTCAAACCAGCCATAACTTGGCCGCTCATACTGATGTTAAGGTATTGTTCTCAAAATAAATAACATCAAAATCTCGTAGATTCAATATTATGTGAGATAATTATATAAGATAAAGCCTTTATCATCATCATCATCACCACTGTTTTACGTCTGTTCTTCCAAGCTAGCATGGGTTAGACGGGTTGTCCTGTTGTGGGCAGTAGCCAGTCGGCTGATCATGTCTTGCTCATACGGGAACTGATTCTGGCTTGATTTCAACAGCTGGATGCCCTTCCTAACACCAACCTCATTTACAGTGAGTGCTGGGTGCTTTTTTTCCGTGGCGCGTACACATCCACTTTACAGTGTAGGCTGGGTGCTCTTTTGCTGTGGCACCTCCACGACCACTTTGCAGTGGGAGGGTGTGGGGGCATATTGTCTATATGCTTCAGCACAAATATAAAATAGTATATATAGAGTAATTTAAATTCTAAAGGGTTGAACCTTCTTACTCAGCACCTGATCCTCTTCAGACTCACAATGATTTATCATTTTCATCTATAGATATAATTCTAATAGAAGTTCAAGTTAAATATGAACAGCATCGATTTCCCCACCCTAGGGGTAGCTGTTCCCTAATTTTTCAATTAAACAATAAACAAAAATTCTAACAAAATAGAATCAAATTTCTGTCCTACGAGGCCTGGTTTACATGTAAAGCTAGATCTATGAGATAGGGATTAACAAACCTTTTTTGTGAATCCTGTGATTTGGTGGAAGGTACTGGAGATTAACAGATGCTATCATTAGGAATCCATATGTAATCCTAACATCCAGTCACACACAGATGCATCTACATACTGACATCTACACACAAACACAGACACACACATCTACACACAAACACAGACACACAGAGACATATCTACATACAAACACACACATATCTACACACAAACACAGGCACACATACAAAAGACTTATGGCAAAACTCTCTGCAATGGGTGTGAGGGATGATCTTTTCGACTGGTTGAAATCCTTCATTCTCAGCCGAAAAGAAGTAGTCACGGTTCTAGGACAGCATTCTTCACCATATGAGATGTCATCTGGTGTACCACAGGGATCTGTTCTTGGTCCTCTTTTGTTTGTGGCATATATTAATGACATAGATGCCAACTTACAGAATGCCACGGTACTAAAATATGCAGATGACATCAAGCTGTACCTTGAAATCAAAAGGACTGATCCTGAAATTTACAACTCTTTCCTACAATCAGACCTGGACACAATGCAGCAATGGATCACAGACTGGCAACTGAAGCTGGCTGTGGACAAGTGTACCACCATGCATTTTGAAAGGAAAAATCCAGCGTCAACATACTCCTTCCACAACACTGATATCAAAAAGTCCTCTTGTGAACGTGACCTGGGCATTACTGTCAGCAACGATTTGCGTTGGACAAAGCATGTCTCTAAGATTGTCAAGAAGGCCGAGGGTGTCTTGGCGTCACTCAGCAAGACCTTTGTTAGCCGCTCTCCAGCCATCTATTTAAAACTGTATACAGCTATGGTACGACCACACTTGGAATTCGCATCATCAGTCTGGAACCCCTATCTTGCTCAGAACATTGACCTCCTGGAAACTGTTCAGAGACGTGCAACCAAGCGCATACCATCCATCAGACACCTACCATACTCTGAACGCCTTGCTTCCCTGGGCATGGATTCATTGAAGCTCCGACGTCTGGCAATGGACTTGGTGAATACCCACAAAGTTTTTAACCATCTCGCCAATTGCAACCCTGAGCGCCTCTTTGATCTCCATGTGTCTAACACACGTGGACATGCCTACAAGATCAGAAAACAGCACAGCTCCCATGACTTTCGTAGACATTTTTTCACGCTCAGAGTTGCTGAAGCATGGAACAAACTGCCTGCGTCAATTGTTAGCTGCCGAGACACTGCATCCTTTAAGACACTCATGCTTCCCGAAATACACCAAAACTACACTTGATGTACCCCTTCCATACACATGCACACATGTTTGTATCATGACTCGTGCACTGTTCATTTTACTGATGTTTGTGCATTGCCCTATGTACTGTACATGCACTTTTTTGATGAGTTGTGGTGCACCTGGGCACTGTACACAATATTTCATTATTGTTATTATTATTATATCATGACTCATACACTGTTCATTTTCCTGACATTTGTACATTATTCTATGTACTATACATGCACCTTTGATGAGTTGTAGTGCACCTGAGCACTGTACACAATAATTTCATTATTATTATATACATCTACATACAAACACAGACACACACACATCCATACACACACATCTACACACAGACACATCCCCCCACACACAAACAAACACTAAGTCATATTCTATCTTGATATATGAAAGAACAAACATCCATGCTTCTTGAAATTCGCCAACACTACACCTGATATACCCCCTACATACACACTCACACATGTATATCATGACTCATATGCTGTTCACTTTCCTGACATTAGCCTTTCATCTTTATGAGGTCAATAAAATAAAGTACCAGTAATACCCTGAATAATTGCTGGCCTTATGCCAAATGTAGAAACAATTATTCTAAGGGTGGTGGGTTGGCAGTATTGGTAGAGGGTCAGAAACCATGCTTAGCAGCATAGAGTTACAGCCCTTTACAGTCTGAGTTCAAATCCCGCCGAGGTTAACTTTGCCTTTCATCCTTTCGGGATCGATAAAATAAAGCACTAGTAATGTACTGGGATAATTGCTGGCCTTGTGCCAAAAGTAGAAATAATTATTCTATGTACTATACATGCACCTTTGGTGAGTTGTAGTGCACCTGAGCACTGTACACAATAATTTCCTTATCATTTTATATTCTATAAACTAAAAATTAAAACACTATTCCCACACATGAGATTGTCAACGTTTTGGTGATACAGAAAATAACTACCTCTGTCACGCATCAGCTATTCTTTCAATCCAGCAAGCTGTGACACACCAATAAGAAACAGTTTATAATTGTTTCTACTTTTGGCACAAGGCCAGCAATTACCCCAGTGCATTACTGGTACTTTATTTTATCGACCTCCGTAAGGATGAAAGGCAAAGTTAACCTCGGCGCCTTTCATCCTTACGGAGGTCGATAAAATAAAGTACCAGTAATGCACTGGGGTAATTGCTGGCCTTGTGCCAAAAGTAGAAACAATTATAAACTGTTTCTTATTGGTGTGTCACAGCTTGCTGGATTGAAAGAATAGCTGATGCGTGACAGAGGTAGTTATTTTCTGTATCACCAAAACGTTGACAATCTCATGTGTGGGAATAGTGTTTTAATTTTTAGTTTATAGAATATAAAATGATAAGGAAATTATTGTGTACAGTGCTCAGGTGCACTACAACTCACCAAAGGTGCATGTATAGTACATAGAATAATTATTTCTACTTTTGGCACAAGGCCAGCAATTATCCCAGTACATTACTAGTGCTTTATTTTATCGATCCCGAAAGGATGAAAGACAAAGTTAACCTCGCCGGGATTTGAACTCAGACTGTAAAGGGCTGTAACTCTATGCTGCTAAGCATGGTTTCTGACCCTCTACCAATACTGCCAACCCACCACCCTTAGAATAATTGTTTCTACATTTGGCATAAGGCCAGCAATTATCCAGGGTATTACTGGTACTTTATTTTATTGACCCCATAAAGATGAAAGGCTAATGTCAGGAAAGTGAACAGCATATGAGTCATGATATACATGTGTCGGAAATTTCTTCATAGAGGCCTTTACTCTTATTGCCTGGTCTAATTGATTTTTTATATGGTTAATTATGCTAATTGGGAGAGGAAATGGTATATATTTTATCTAATAATTCTAAGGACATGATTTATGATATATTGCTCTGATTATTTAATTTATTAATTCTTAATTGAGCCACAATGTGACCAGTTGCAACATATATATCTATGACTTTATGTATATGTAAATCATTATATATATATAGTGACAATTATTGACACATAGTGCTGGGCCCATTGCAACATGTGATGACAAGTGCAGAGAGATCTCCAGATATAAAGCAATGCCTGTGCCGTGAAGCTTTTATAGTGAGCAAAGGCACTGCACAAAGCCAGTCCAACTCTCTTAACCAGTGACTTGAAAACTGGTACAAACACCACACCTGTGACAATTATTGACACATAGTGCTGGGCCCATTGCAACATGTGATGACAAGTGCAGAGAGATCTCCAGATATAAAGCAATGCCTGTGCCGTGAAGCTTTTATAGTGAGCAAAAGCACTGCACAAAGCCAGTCCAACTCTCTTAACCAAGATGATATTTACCGAAAAGAAGTCAACATCATTGGATACCATCAGGGTTGCAGGTGTTATATCAGAGTTTTTTTTCTCCTAGAATTCTGCCTTGACAAAGGCTAAGGGGTCATCTCTCCCGGATATATATACATATATATATACATATACATACATACATACATACATACATACACACATACATACATATATATATATACATACATACATACACATACATGTACATACATATATACATACATATATATATACATATATATATATATACATATATACATACACATACACACATATATACATATATATATACACACACACACACATATACATACACATATATACACATATATACATATACACATATATACATATACATACATACACACATACATACATACACATATACACACATATACATATACACACATACATACATATATACATACATACACACATACATACATACATACACATATACATACATACATACACACATATATACATAGATACATACATACATGGTGGCTGCCAACTCGTTTTCGAGTACGGCCACTACTTCATATCCATGTAGGAGAACCCCTACCGATGCGCTGAACGAGTGTGACTTTTTAGTCCAGCCAGCGACTTGAAAACTCTGGTACAAACACTACACTTGTGACAATTATTGACACATAGTGCTGGGCCCATGGTACCATGTGACGACAAGTGCAGAGAGATCTCCAGATATAAAGCAATGCCTGTGCCGTGAAGCTTTTATAGTGAGCAAAGGCACTGCACAAAGCCAGTCCCACACTCTTAACCAAGATGATATTTACCAAAAAGAAGAACAAGTCAACATCATTGGATACCATCAGGGTTGCAGGTGTTATATCAGAGTTTTCCTTCTCCTAGAATTCTGCCTTGACAAAGGCTAAGGGGTCATCTCTCCCGGTGATTTTGGATGGCCATTGACTCTTAAGAGCTCTTTTGCCCTTTGACAGGTTTTGTTTTTAGTCCTGCAGGATGTCCAAAGTCACCCTCCTCACCAAGAAACCTTGGTGGGGTTCCCAGTTTAGTCGCCAATGACCCGACCATGAGACAAGTTGTACTGGGATACATGTTACCAGTAGCACCAACTGGTGACCTGACATACATACATACATACATACATGCATACACATATACATACACACACATATATATATACATACATACACATATACATACATATACATACACATATACATACACACATACACACATACATATATACATATATATGGTGGCTGCCAACTCGTTTTCGAGTACGGCCACTACTTTATATCCATGTAGGAGAACCCTTACTGATGCGCTAAACGAGTGACTTTTTAGTCCAGCCAGCGACTTGAAAACTCTGGTACAAACACTACACTTGTGACAAGTATTGACACATAGTGCTGGGCCCATGGTACCACGTGACGACAAGTGCAGAGATCTCCAGATATAAAGCAATGCCTGTGCCGTGAAGCTTTTATAGTGAGCAAAGGCACTGCACAAAGCCAGTCCCACTCTCTTAACCAAGATGATATTTACCAAAAAGAAGAACAAGTCAACATCATTGGATACCATCAGGGTTGCAGGTGTTATATCAGACATACATACATACACACATAAACTCACACTCACATACACATACATACACTTATATACACACACACACATACACATGCAGAGACACACAGGCACACATACACATACATATACACATACACATACACACACACATACAATGCTTTCTGAAATTCGTCAAAACTACACCTGATGTCCCCCTTCCATACACATGCACACATGTGTATATCATGACTCATGCACTGTTAATTTTCCTGACGTTTGTACATTACCTACCCTATGTACTATACATACACTTTTGATGAAGTTGTAGTGCACCTGAGCACTGTACACAATATTTTCATTATTATTATCATTATTACAACACCCACATGGATTTCTTACAGAAATCAGAGGAAGTTATGAAAAGAAAAGGATTGTTTTCTCTTGTCATAACTGCATCATAAACATATACATGTATGTATATATTGGTCAGTGTGTGTGTGAGAGAGAGAGGGTGGGGGGAGGGAAATATGTATGGGTATGTAGGTTTGTGTATGTGTGTGTATATGAGTGTGTATGTGCTTGCATGTACGTATATATGTGTGTATTTCTGTATGTATTTCTGTATGTATTTCTGTTTTCTTATGTATGTACTCAATACAACTGTAATAAATTGGTTAAATAACTTGTTGTAATAACTAGTTATACTAACTAGCTGTAAAAACAAGCTGTAAAAACAAGCTGTAATAACTCACTGTAATAACTTGGTGTAATAACTTTGTGAAATAACTAGTTATACTAACTAGCTTTAATAACTAACGGTAATAACTAACTGTAATAACAACAGGGCTTGGTTTGATGTGAGGAAAAGATAGTTTACTAGTTAAGAGTGTAGAAAATATTATGGCATTAGTAGATAAAGAATGAGAATAAATAATAAGAAACACTGCCCAGTGTTGCCATTTCTGACTTTATTAAGTCTCCATAGAACACCATAGCATGTCTTCTACCATATATTTAGTCTCCATAGAACACCATAGCATGTCTTCTACCATATATTTAGACCAATATTTAACCAGTGGAATTCACTGGATAGAAAATGTGTGGAAGTTCAGGTACTACTTTTAGTAATTAGTGTTTTCACCAACTGGCTATATATATGTGTGTGTATATATGTATATGTATGTATCCAGGGAGTGTAACTTGGAGTTACTTCACCAACTGGCTATATATATGTGTGTGTATATATGTATATGTATATGTATGTATCCAGGGAGTGTAACTTGGAGTTACTTCACCAACTGGCTATATATATGTGTGTGTATATATGTATATGTATATGTATGTATCCAGGGAGTGTAACTTGGAGTTACTGTAGGTTCACTTCAGTGTCGAGGTGTAGAGCTAGACAGAGTGTATTATAGTGAAATAAGATAACAAGGACGATTGGTTACTCCTTCATTATGTTTATTGGTTGGTGATGTGCGTTTCGCCACTGATCAGCTCAAGGTTCGATCTGTATCGACCTAACCCGACTCTGTAATCCGCGGCTCATCAGACCCCTTATAATAGTAATGGAAGAATATCATTACCATTACAAGGTGTCTGACGAGCCGCGGATTACAGAGTCAGTCCATTACCATTACAAGGGGTCTGACGAGCCGCGGATAACAGAGTCAGTCCATTACGATTACAAGGGGTCTGACGAGCCGCGGATAACAGAGTCAGTCCATTACCATTACAAGGGGTCTGACGAGCCGCGGATAACAGAGTCAGTCCATTACCATTACAAGGGGTCTGACGAGCCGCGGATTACAGAGTCAGTCCATTACCATTACAAGGGGTCTGACGAGCCGCGGATAACAGAGTCAGTCCATTACGATTACAAGGGGTCTGATGAGCCGCGGATAACAGAGTCAATCCATTACCATTACAAGGGGTCTGACGAGCCGCGGATAACAGAGTCAGTCCATTACGATTACAAGGGGTCTGACGAGCCGCGGATAACAGAGTCAGTCCATTACCATTACAAGGGGTCTGACGAGCCGCGGATAACAGAGTCAGTCCATTACGATTACAAGGGGTCTGATGAGCCGCGGATAACAGAGTCAATCCATTACCATTACAAGGGGTCTGACGAGCCGCGGATAACAGAGTCAGTCCATTACGATTACAAGGGGTCTGACGAGCCGCGGATAACAGAGTCAGTCCATTACCATTACAAGGGGTCTGACGAGCCGCGGATAACAGAGTCAGTCCATTACGATTACAAGGGGTCTGATGAGCCGCGGATAACAGAGTCAATCCATTACCATTACAAGGGGTCTGACGAGCCGCGGATAACAGAGTCAGTCCATTACGATTACAAGGGGTCTGACGAGCCGCGGATAACAGAGTCAGTCCATTACCATTACAAGGGGTCTGACGAGCCGCGGATTACAGAGTCAGTCCATTACCATTACAAGGTGTCTGATGAGCCGCGGATTACAGAGTCAGTCCATTACCATTACAAGGGGTCTGACGAGCCGCGGATAACAGAGTCAGTCCATTACCATTACAAGGGGTCTGATGAGCCGCGGATAACAGAGTCAATCCATTACCATTACAAGGGGTCTGACGAGCCGCGGATAACAGAGTCAGTCCATTACGATTACAAGGGGTCTGACGAGCCGCGGATAACAGAGTCAGTCCATTACCATTACAAGGGGTCTGACGAGCCGCGGATTACAGAGTCAGTCCATTACCATTACAAGGGGTCTGACGAGCCGCGGATTACAGAGTCAGTCCATTACGATTACAAGGGGTCTGATGAGCCGCGGATTACAGAGTCAGTCCATTACCATTACAAGGGGTCTGACGAGCCGCGGATAACAGAGTCAGTCCATTACGATTACAAGGGGTCTGATGAGCCGCGGATAACAGAGTCAATCCATTACCATTACAAGGGGTCTGACGAGCCGCGGATTACAGAGTCAATCCATTACCATTACAAGGGGTCTGACGAGCCGCGGATTACAGAGTCAGTCCATTACGATTACAAGGGGTCTGATGAGCCGCGGATTACAGAGTCAGTCCATTACCATTACAAGGGGTCTGACGAGCCGCGGATAACAGAGTCAGTCCATTACGATTACAAGGGGTCTGATGAGCCGCGGATTACAGAGTCAGTCCATTACCATTACAAGGGGTCTGACGAGCCGCGGATTACAGAGTCAGTCCATTACCATTACAAGGGGTCTGACGAGCCGCGGATTACAGAGTCAGTCCATTACGATTACAAGGGGTCTGATGAGCCGCGGATTACAGAGTCAGTCCATTACCATTACAAGGGGTCTGATGAGCCGCGGATTACAGAGTCAGTCCATTACGATTACAAGGGGTCTGACGAGCCGCGGATTACAGAGTCAGTCCATTACGATTACAAGGGGTCTGACGAGCCGCGGATTACAGAGTCAGTCCATTACCATTACAAGGGGTCTGACGAGCCGCGGATTACAGAGTCAGTCCATTACGATTACAAGGGGTCTGACGAGCCGCGGATTACAGAGTCAGTCCATTACCATTACAAGGGGTTTGATGAGCCGCGGATTACAGAGTCAGTCCATTACCATTACAAGGGGTCTGACGAGCCGCGGATAACAGAGTCAGTCCATTACGATTACAAGGGGTCTGACGAGCCGCGGATTACAGAGTCAGTCCATTACGATTACAAGGTGTCTGACGAGCCGCGGATTACAGAGTCAGTCCATTACCATTACAAGGGGTCTGACGAGCCGCGGATAACAGAGTCAGTCCATTACCATTACAAGGGGTCTGATGAGCCGCGGATTACAGAGTCAGTCCATTACCATTACAAGGGGTCTGATGAGCCGCGGATTACAGAGTCAGTCCATTACCATTACAAGGGGTCTGATGAGCCGCGGATTACAGAGTCAGTCCATTACGATTATAAGGGGTCTGATGAGCCGCGGATTACAGAGTTAGGTTAGATCGATACAGATTGAACCTTGAGCTGATCAGTGGCAATGTGCGCATCACCAATCAATAAACGTAATGAATGAGTAACCGATCGTCCTTGTTATTTTATTTCACTATATATGTATGTATATATATGTACGTATATATATGTATGTATATATATGTACGTATATATATGTATGTATATATATGTATGTATGTATATGAAGAGAGGTAGATATATACATATATATAGAGAGAAAGAGAGACAGACAGATATTAAGTTCTTAGTAATTAGAGCATCAGGCTTACAATCACGAAGTTGTGAGTTTGATTCCCGGAGCAGGCTGTGGGTTGTGTTCTTGAGCAAGACACTTCATTTCATGTTGCTCCAGTTCATACAGCTGTAGACATGAGTTGCGACATCATTGATGCCAAGCTGTATCACCCTTTGCCTTTCCTTTGGACAACATTGGTGACGTGGAGAGGGGAGACTGTTATGTATGGGTGACTGCTGGTCTTCCACAGACAACCTTGCCCGTATGTGTGCCTTGGAGGGCAACTTTTGTAGTTGTAAATCCCGTGGTCACTTGTAACTGAAGGGAGTATTTACCCTTATATATATATATATATATATTTATATACAAGTGGAAGCTTAGTAAAATCGAAGCTTTGACTGTGGCCAAGCAAACGACCTACAATTAGGAATGAGCAGCAAAGCACTCAATAAGGTAGGCCCCTAGAGTAATAACATATGTTTAGATAGCTTGACAAATTGAAAATTGCGGCAGGCAGACCTAGCCACATAATACCAAAAACAACGAAAAAACTAATCAGGTTAGACAACTGACCTGGACATATCGAACGATATTTTGCAATACGTCCGATAGGTTTCTATGAAATCGAAATCATCCATCCAGCTTACATAATGTGTAAGCCTGTGGTATTCCATGATTGAAACGAGGATTCACGTCATCAACAGGAAATTTTGTTCTATGCCTTAAGCCAGTGTGAAATGTAATGCTGAACTTCTATTGTTGGCAGCCCTCAATGCTATACTGTCATGTGTTATTTCCAACAAGGGAAGTAACCCCCGGTTTTTGGCGGATAAATTCAAAGGAAATCAATTCCGTTCCACATTCCTTATGAAAAGCTCTCGACTAGACGTTATTAAACAAACATAAATAATTAACCAATCAATGGAATTGTCTAATTAAATTAATTAGTTAATCATTAAGTCTAGGAGATAATATATATATATAGGAAAAGAGTCAGGACCCCGACGGCTGAGCTCTGGCCGTTTTGACAGCTAGATCTGAACTCTACCACTCTAAGTATCGAGTACTCTGGTGCGTTATTGTCCACCTGGTTTCTTACCACACTTCCTTTGTTTTATATATATATATATATATATATATATATATATATATATATATATATATATATATATATATAGAAAGAGAGAGAGAGAGAGAGAGAGAGAGAGAGAGAGAGAGAGACAGAGACAGACATATTAATTTCTTTTATAGAAGCTCAGAGTTAGAAATGTTTGGCAAGTTATTATTATTGTTTAATTCTAGGTCAGGGCAGTGGATTGGCAGTATCAGTAGAGCGCCAGACACCTTGCTTTACAGCATAGAGTTACGGTCCTTTACGTTCTGAGTTCAACCCACCCTGAGGTTAGCTTTAACTTTCATCCTTATAGGGTTGATAAAATTACACACCAGTAATGCACTGGGGTCGATATAATCGACTTTTCTCTCCGCTTCAAATTGCCGGTCTTCTGCCTAAAGTAGAAACAACTATTTAATTCTAGGTCAGCCCTGATTGAACAGATTTATGATGAAATGCACCTTGGCCACATCATCTATATATTAACACAGAACGAAGTTTCAGTTTAACATATTTTATTCATAACCATATATAACATGTTTCGTTAATGATCAGTTTGAGGAGTTAATCACTTATGACGTCTGATCTTCTGTGTATCTGATGACACCAGAGTCAGGTCTATTGTAATCAATTAAGGCCCCAAGAAGATCATTTACAAAACATATGTTATGCATGCTTATGACTAAAATATATTAAAATAAAACTGCATTTCTTTCTCTCTTAATATAAACACTTACTTTGTAAATTGCACCAATAACAAAACAATGGTGTTGTGAATACACACTTTCAACACAAGACATCCTATTCAGGAAATAGCATTGAGTGCCAAAGCTGGATGCCACTTATAGTAATATAATATTATCCACTCTGATTATATATATATGAACTTTTCAGCCCACCCTCACACACACATACACACACACACATATATATTTGTTTTGCGAGGTTTTTGATATGAAATCGTGTGTCGAAACAAATATTGTTATACTTGGGGAGGGTCATATTGTTGTCATATTGTTGTCATATTGCCAGAAATAATAAAAGAACACACTCACTGTTTGGTTGGTTTTCTGTATCTTTTATATCTCCACAGTTAATTCATTTGGTCCTCAATGTTTATCATTGATTGACCAACGGTAAAAAATACAGATAAAATAAAAATGGCGTAGATATACAATACAACAGGAGGAACATAATAGTACCACTGATGATGTTGCAGATGTGCAACGAAAGAACTTTGTTAGACTATATATATATGTGTTTATATCTATATTATATCTGTATTTTTGACCGTTGGTCAGTCAATGATAAACATTAGGACCAAATGAATTAACTGTGGAGATATAAAAGATACAGAAGCGAAAACCAACCAAACAGTGAGTATGTTCTGTTATTATTTCTGGCAATATTATTACAACAATATGACCCTCCCAAAGTATAACAATATATATATATATATATATATATATATATATATATATATATATATATATATATATATATATATATATATGATAGACACATTTTTCAAATGCAAGTAGGTTCTATAGAAGTAGTTGATAGCTTCTGGTACCTAGGTGATCAGATTACCATGGGAGGGAGGGTGTTCTGAGGCCATAACATCTAGAATAAGGATGGGTTGGAAGAAGTTTAGGGAGCTGTTTCCTCTGCTGACAAAGAAGGGTTTCTCCCTGTGTACGAAAGGCTGGTTATATGATGCCTGCGTGAGGAGCGTGATGCTGCATGGTAGTGAGACATGGGCAGCAACTGCAGAGGATATGTGATGGCTGGAGAGAAATGAAGCAAGCATGCTCCGTTGGATGTGCAATGTCAATGTACGTGAATGACCAAGCATGGTTGAGTTGAGAGAGAAACTGTGTATAGGAGGGATAAGTTGTAGTATGCAGGAGAGAAGACTGAGATGGTATGGACATGTGATGCGCATGGAGGAGACCGTTGGGTAAAGAAGTGCCAAGAAATCCCAGTAGAAGCAAGATGCAGTAGAAGAAGACCACGCAAAACATGGGTGGAGGTGGTGAGAACGGACCTCAGATCGCTGAAGCTCACGGAGGAGGTGACGAAGGACCATGACAAGTGGAGAGATGCTGTGCTGAATAGGACCCATCACACCATTGCAAGCAGTGAAAAGCGGACGTAAAATGATGATGATGATGACGATTATAATATAAGCAAGTATTGTACCAAGAAAAATATAAACATCGGTGTGAAAGGAGATATGGCAACATGAATGGACCCGTTATTTTTCTCTAAAAACATTTTCCCCAATTCCACCCATCCTTTCAATCTTTCTAATTTCTCATTCTTTCTTCTGATGAAGAACTAGCGTCCGAAACGTTAAGACCCTCTTCCTGCTATTTCAAGCCTTAACCTAATACTGTACCGATTCTGTTGTTATTTCTGTTTACCTTTTACATATATATATATATATATATAAATGAAGTAATTCCGTCGGAAAAGTCCAGGAAAAAAGAGTGCTCTATGTAGGTAACAGAGCTTAATAGTTATGTAATAAACAACATAAGGCAATTATTTCATTTACCAGTGGTTTCTTAAAAGCAAAAAAATGTTGCTTTCAATCATCAGAATGAAAAAATCCTGGTGTATTTATTGACGTTATATATATATATATATATATATATATATATATATATATATATATATATTGTTATACTTGGGGAGGGTCATATTTGTGTAATATTGCCAGAATTAATAACAGAACACACTCACTGTTTGGTTGGTTTTCGCTTCTCGCTGTCTTTTATATCGGTAATCTAACTTACTCGGTCCTCAATGTTGCCATTGACTGACCGACGGTCAAAAATAATACAGATACAATATAGACACAAACACATATATAGAGTTTATCATAAATCTTTCGTTGCTTGTTTATTTCCGATATTGTTATGCTTTGGGAGGGTCATGTTGCCAATAAGAAACATACGCACCAGTTGCTTTCACTTCAATTTATTATATATTTATAAATTTATATTTACAAATCTACAAATTTATAAAATTTATAAATTTCTGGTTGGTTGGTTGGTTCCACAACCAGATAGTTGTTTATATATAGTCATAGTCCTTTCGTCACACACTCTGTGACCTCTTCAGTGACTGGGGATTCCTTTCTTTGTTTCTGTGCCTTTCCTTTCTTCTGTCCTACGCCATTTTGTTTCTGTGTGTGTGTGTTGTGTGCTCAGTTTGCGCATGCGCCACATCCGGGTGTCTGTGTGTGTTTGTGTTCATTTATCTATTTGTTTATTTATTTACATGTTGTTGGTTGGTTGTTTGTTCTATGTGTGTGTGTGTTTTCATTTTGTCCTTAATTGTAAGTTGTGATGTTGTTGTTCCACTCATATTTTCCATTTAATTTTGGTTGTAATTCTTTTATGTTTACTGCCTCTGTAATTTGTCTAAACATTGCATCTTTTCTGTGTGTAGATTCTATTTTTATTTCTATGTTCTCTAATTTACCCTTGTGTTCTATCTTAGCATATTGGTAGAGTACAGATGATTCTTTATTATCTTGAAGGTCTCGCCAGTGTTCATTTATCCGTTCCCCTATACTACGAGCTGTCTCACCTATGTACACTATATTTTTGTTTCTACATTGTCCTTCAGTACATCTTATGCTATATACTACATTTCTAGTTTTACAGTTAATATGGGGGCTTATTTTACAGGTTATACATTTCTTATCTATACATGAGGGTCTTTGGAACGGGTATGTCTTGCTAATAAGTGTTTTTACGGAGGTACCTGGTCTTTCTACTATCTTAATATTGAGTTTATGTTTATTTAGGGCCCTTCTAAATTTGTAGGCTAGTTCGCCTCTAGGGGTTGTATTGATGAACATTACACTCTGGTATTTATTGCTATCATACCATGAGTTTATTCTATTGGCCTTGTTCCTAGTTCTTTCTATTCTATTCCAAAATTTGCTCCTATACAAGGGGCAGGTCCCATTTATGTCATTATTTACCATTTTTTCCCATTTGGTTCTGGCTCCTCTATACACTCTGATTCTATCTCTCTGATTGTAGCCAGAGAACTGCATACGGTGGATGAAGTGTTGTATGTGTCTCTATAGTTCTTCAGGGTTGCACATGCGGGACACATTTCTCATCACCCGTACCAAATCCGCAATCAGTATGTTGATTTTGGTATGGTCCGAAATGGCCGAGTTTCGGTGGATCAGATGTTTGGAAGTCATGGGTTTGGCATAATGGGAATGGAGGATTTGTTTTTGGTTGTTAATGGTATCTAACCAGAGCTCTGTGTCTAGTACAGGTAATCGATGGTTGAGGTGTCTACTTGGGTAGTCTATAGTAACTCTAATGCTCTGGTGGATGGAGTTTGCTATTTGCTGGATGCTTTCCATTGTGTTTTTCTCTAGTTCCTGACTGTTCTCTAGTGGGGGTGTCTTAACTACGATGTTTATATCATCTACGTAGCGGGAGTACATTATCAAGGTTAAGCTGTCTTCTAATTGTTCTTTAAGTTTAAGTTTAAGTCTACTGTCCCACCATACCATGAATAAGTTATCTATGTCGCCTGCAATGCTAACACCAATGGCTGCTCCTTCCTCTTGGACATATGTTTTTCTATTAAATTTGAACATATGTTCCTTAAGGGTTAATTTTATGCTGGCCCCTAACGCAAAAATAGATAATGATGAAATGTCTGTGTTATGTTTGCCGCCGAAATTTGCGACATTCAAGAAGGTAAATATGATTAGTTGTCTGTCAGAAATAGAAAAATCATTTACAAAACTAAGCTGGAGCATCAAAAACAAAAGCAACAATATACGCACACACATATACAACACACATCCCAACAACAACAGACACACAGACACAAACAACAATAACAACAACACACACATCAACAACAACAACAACAATAGCAACATACCCAGAAACAACAACAACAGACACGCAGACACAAACAACAATAACAACACACACAACAACGATAACACACACGGAGACAACAACAACACACATCAACTACAGCACACATCAACAACAACAACACACACGCATTCAATGCCTCTCACCACCACCACAATCTTAACAAACACACAGACACAGAAAACAAGTAATGACAGTAGCACAGAAATCACAGAAATAAGGGAAAGTAATAGGATTAAAAGGAAAAGGAGAAGGGAGACTAAGGACAAAGAGAATAACCAAGACGAACACACAGACACACAAAATAGGGTAGATAACAACATTGAGCCAGTGGAAAGAGACAGGAGTAATTATGAGAGACATAGAAACAACCATGAGGCTGTTGGTGGAAATAGAAATAGAAACAACACAACTAACAATAACAATAGCACTAGTACACATAAGGCAGCAGCCTGGAACTCTCCGTTTTATAATCCCTCCGATAAATCATTCGACCTGCGACGAGTCCACGCCACGACTTTACCATTTAACAAACGCACGCAGTTGCCGTCGCAGGTCGATGAACAAACAGAAGCACAATTTAGTATAGCTAGATCCGAACTTAGAAATATTATAGAACAGTATAGCAAGAAGCATAATAGAATAGAGGCCCAGAAACTGGGAGAAAAATCTGCAAATGGCTTGCGTAAGCTCATGCAGCGCTCACGTAATGGAGAGATAGCATGCTTTCCAACAGACAAGTCTGGCAGAATGTCGGTTGAAAGCCTGCCAAACTACATCCAGGCAATGCAACCCCACATCACTAACACAAGAGAGGTAACACCACAGGAGCATGAGGATAGAGAAAAAGCCCTCAATGCCCATATGGTGATGTGGACGAATATAATGCAGCCCAACAAAAGGACTTCCAACAACTTCCAGGCCTGGAACAATGACGTGCCGGCGTTGTATGGGCTTCGAAAAGACCATAAAACGGGCTGTGACCCTGTCGCGGGACCACCAACACGGCCAGTCTGTGGAGCTAACATTGCTAGTAACTACAGACTGTCCTACTTCCTCTCCCTGATCATACGCCCCATCATTGAGATGTCCCCAGATGTATGTGACAGCACGGAGGACCTCCTCAGCAGAATCGGCGTGAGTAACCGATCTGGGGACCTAACAAACTGCATAATAGGCAGTATGGATGTTGTGTCCCTGTATCCATCTATTGACGTGGATTT
>OZ024742.1:300795085-300815085 GCA_964016885.1 Eledone cirrhosa | reverse complement strand
TGCCTCTGGTCGTTATCAAGACGCTGCTCCGTTACTCTGATATATATATATAATCATCATCACTGTTTTATGTCCGTTCTTCCATGCTAGCATGGGTTAGACGGGTTGTCCTGTTGTGGGCAGTGTCTGGTCGGCTGACCATGCCTTGCTTATACAGGAAATGATTTTGGCTTTATTTCTACAGCTGGATGCCCTTCCTAACACCAACCTCATTTACAGTGAGTGGTGGGTGCTTTTTTCCGTAGCGCCTACACGTCCACTTTACAGTGTGGGCTGGGTGCTTTTTTGCCGTGGCACCTCCACGACCACTTTGCAGTGGGAGGGTGTGGGGGCATATTGTCTATATATATATATATAGTTAAAGAATGAAGATTAACATGGTTGGCTGTACAATAAGGGGCTTTTTTTTAAGTACTGGCAATTGTTTCATTGATCTTGTGCGTCTAGAGTTCGCTAATCGCTAGAGGTTGCGTTATTCGCTCTCCAATATATTATTCACCTATGGTCAACACATCAGAGCATGTACATATGAAAATAATTCACTCGAGGCAAGACTTATATAGAGAAATAGCGTATAATTAAAACAATAACATCAATAATAGCGTATAATATAAAGAATAACATCAATAATAATACATGTATGGTAAATAGGTAGAGAAGTTACAGATGTAAAAAGTAAAAGTAGAATATAAGATAGGGTACATAAAAAAGTAAGAAAATGGGAGAATGGAAAATATAAAGAGATAAATAAATAAGTGAGATCGTGTAAGTACATAGTAGTAGTTTTTGAGTAAGTGTTCTTATAAGGGTTCGTTGGTGGGAAGCTAGATTTGAGATGTACATAGATACGTGTAGAGGGTCCGATAAAAGAGACAATAAATTAGAGATTAATTGCTGGATGTATGTATGATATTTATGGGCTAGGGATGACGGGACATTTGATAAACGCTTGTTGTAAATGTGTTGCTGATTGTTCTATCTTAATGAGGTTGATGTTGTTTCAGGAGAGAGAGGGTGAAAGAAATGTTCAGAGATTTATGATCCAGTGACCAGTTGGCCGTTTGATAGCTAATAGCAGTGCGATGGTGTGTATTCTATATGTTAAAATCTAGGTGGTTCAGTACTTGTTTTGGGATTGCTGGTTCAATTCATGGTGGTTTAAAGTTTGTGAATATAGTAGCTATTTTATATCTACAGAAAATAGATTTTTCTATTTTGCTGTTAAGCAGTTTCCCATCGTACCTTAAAATATATAGTAGTTCTAAATTACAAAGCCTGCAGTGGGACATACCGTTGCTGTAGGCTTTCGCTACCGATAATTTTGACCAGCTAATCTTATATTCTAGGTTTCTGTCATTAAGCTGTCAGATTTTATTGGCGAGCGTCGTAGAGTTCTCCAGTGCATGGTTCTTCATGGAGTGTCTGTAGACGTACCACCTTTTCTTAAACTCCCCAGACGTGGAACCTATGTAGTGCCAGGTAGAATTGCCTGAATTCACAGTACACCGGTATACCATACTTGAATCCAGGCATCTATTCTGTACTGGGCACTTATCCGGTAGGTGGCAATTACAATTTGAGGTTTTATTTTGTGCAGGTTCATCGTGGCGGTTTTGTAAGTTGTGGGTGGGTTGTGATTTAGGCCTATTAATGTTTTGTTGTGATGTGTTCTGATGCGTTTGTGGTTGTGATGTTGTTATGTGTTTGTGTTTTGTATTTGGTGCTATGGTGTGTGTTGGTAGGTTAATTTCTTTAGAGATATTTTTGTGGTTGATCTTACGTATGTGCGATTCTATGTTGGCTGCAGTAGAGTAGGAAAGTTTTATAGTTTTTCTATTGAAGATTTTATGGTATTTGTGTAGTGCAGGGAAGTGCTTATCTATTAGTTTAAAGAATGTAGAAGGTAGTTTAGTTTTTATAGAGGAGTTGAATATTGGATTGAACTATAGGTACTTTCTATCTCTGGATCTTCTATAGTTCTTGGGGGTCCTTATATTAGTGTTCTGTTATTTTTGGTGTTCGTTGTCTAACTCTATGCTTGTTATTTCTATATGAGCGGGTAGTGTTGCTGTTATTAGGTTTGTTATTGTTGTCTTTATCTAGTATGTATTCCAGTTTCTCTTTATGTCCAGCCTTATGTAAAGCTATGTTATAATAGTTTGCGTGTTCGTTAAAAATTTCTAGGTTCGAAGATAGGTGGGATATTCTGAGGGATATACTATGTGCTATGAAGTTAATTATGGATCGGGGTGGTTTGAGTTATAACTAATGTATGCTAGATTTTCGTTATTCTTATGGAAGAGTTCTATTAATCCTGTGTTTAGGTTGAGAGTTACATCTAAGAAATTTGCTTTTTTAGAGTTAAGTTCGAAAGTGATACCTAGACCTAGTTTTTTACTCTAATGTTTTTTCTTAATCTTTCCATGTTTTGATTATTTAAGTTTTTGGCTAGAAAGAGTGTATCATCTCTGTAAATTCCTCCTTGGAGGTTATTGAATTCCTTATTTAAGTTGTGTGCTATATATATTCCCACCAAGTCCGTTATTTGCGCTGAGTCGCTAGATCCCATTGTGATATCGAAGCTATTCTGTCTGTTTTTTCGTTCCCAGTAACTATTTTCGAATCTAATGATAGTCCTTCTAGCAGCTAGTATTATTTTAATTTCGTCCGAGGTAAGGTCCGAATTTTCGTCCAAGGTAAGGTCTGAATATATATATATATAGCTGCTTCCTCTGCTGACGAAGAAGGGTTTCTCCCTGCGTACGAAAGGCCGGTTATATGATGCCTGTGTGAGGAGCGTGATGCTGCATGGTAGTAAGACATGGGCAGCAACTGCAGAGGATATGCGATGGCTGGAGAGAAATGAGGCAAACATGCGCTGTTGGATGTGCAATGTCAATGTGCGTGAACGACTGAGCATGGGTGTGTTGAGAGAGAAACTGTGTCTGAGAAGGATAGATTGTAGTGTGCGAGAGAGGAGACTGCGATGGTATGGACATGTGATGCGCATGGAGGATGACTGCTGGGTAAAGAAGGGCTAAGAAATCCCAGTAGAAGGAAGACGTGGTAGAGGAAACCACGAAAAACATGGGTGGAGGTGGTGAGAGCAGACCTCAGATCGCTGAAGCTCACTGTAGAGATGACGAATGACCGTGACAAGTGGAGAGATGCTGTGCTGAATGGACCCGTCCCACCCTTGCAAGCAGGGAAAAGCGGACGTAAAATGATGATGATGATATATATGTATACATACACACACATATATATATATATATATATATATATACACACACACACTTATGTACATATACATATGTACGTATGGGTTATATCAAACACTAATAACAATGTTCAATTCATTTTTAAATGGCCCGATTGGAAGCTGTGCCATGCCGGTGACTGATCGTCACTTGTTTGTTCAACTCTGGCTTTGAGGAGCAATCAACATGTTTCTCGGCCATTACCCTTCATCAGGACTGTATACCTCAGCCAGTCTGTTGAACGGGTGAAAATATATAGTATTTTCTTAAGTAAACATCGGCTGAGTAGCCTCATTAGCACACCAAGCGAGTTACAGCTGGCCTTGCCGAATATTAAAAATAAAATTAGAATTTTATTTCTCGCCCTAGCACAGCTGATACATAAATGTAAGTAAGTATACGTACACACATAAAATTCTAATTTTATTTATTTATATATATATATCTACATGCCAGTTTCTTCCCCTGGTTTTTGTTGAGACTAAGGATGTGTAATGGTGGTCATAACCTTAAAAAAAGAATTCATAAAGGAAGGCTGTCAAATGTTTTTCATAAACATCCTGTATATAACATGGACATATATGTGTATAATGCTATGTTGGAGTGCCTATACTAAATTTTATATACATATATATAGATATAATTATAGTTGTGTTCACTGTGTTTATATAGATATGTTCACTACATACATATAGAGGTGTTCACTATATGTATATAGATGTGTTTACTATATATAGATGTGTTCATTATATGCCTATAGATGTATTCACTATGCACATATAGATGTATTCACTACATACATACAGATGTGTTCACTACATACATATAGAAGGTGATCTGTCCAGGGGGAAGTCTTGTATTCTCAGTTGCTTAATGCCACATAAACCAGGATAAGCACCAGCCTGATGAACCTCCAGACTCAAGACAGATTTTAGATTTTAGAGAAGAATGAAAGGTAAAGTTGACCTCTGGTGGATTTGAACTGAATATAGAGGGCTGTAATGAAATACTGCAACACATTCTGTCCAATATGTCAATGATTCTGCCAATCTACTTCTCTCATTGTACAGATAATTGTTTCTACTTTTGGCACAAGGCCAGCAATTATCCCAGTGCACGGGCGTAATTATCCTACTGCCCGGGCGTAATTATCCCACTGCCCGGGCGTAACCGACCTGTGGAACTATGCAGAACAACTGCTGTCGCATATGGGACAAATCCAGTTGACTGCCGAGTCCATAGTAAGGGTACTTTATTTTATCGACCCCGTAAGGATGAAAGGCAAGTTAACCTCGACGGGATTTGAACTCAGATCATAAAGGGCCGTAACTCTTTGCTGCAAAGCATGGCGTCCGACCCTCTACCGATACTGCCAAACAGATAAGGTTGATAGATGTGTAGCATGAATTGATAAAAATTTTACCCAGATGGTAATCAAATTGGTGACAGATTTTTTTGACTATAGATAATAGGATTTGCTCTGATAAATCTAAAGCTACATAATACAATAACGAACAATGCTTATAAATTACTCTATAGTGATGATACTGAATGATAAAATACATGCTATGTTTTCAAAAACTTCACATTAAGTATGTTTAGATATTATTTAAAAGAAAGTTTCTTTGGGTAGTTTAATCAATATTTTAAGAAATATTGAAAGAAATATTTTATCTTTTCATACACTTCCTTATTTGTTTGAAGAAAGAGTCTATCATTTGGGAGTTTTCAGTTGCAATCCTTTATTTCCAAGTCCAACCATATATTGACTAGGTTTTCCTTCTGCAGTTCATATATTTTATTAAGCAGCCCAGTGTTATTGGTTCTAACAAGCCTGTATTTCAAGGAATCACACTGTTTAATATATTTTTTCAATGATTTCTGAAAGGGTTGGTTTTTTGGGGGTTTCTTCTCTTCTTTTCTACTCCTGTTTTAACAGTTAGCCAGCCTTCCTCAACCTCCATTTCATCCTCATCATCTCCAATGGATGAGGTGGAATTCTTACAAGGAGGAATTTCAGCATCTTTCACCTTTAAGACCCATCATGCTGTAGCTTTCTCTACTATTTCAGGATTAGGAATGATGGTGATGATGACCATCAGTACTACATCATGCTAAATATTAATTCAATAGATTACACCTAATATAGGGTGTCCCCAAAAAATTTATACACATGTTTATTAGAATGTTGTTGAAGTGTACATACATTTTTTGGGACACCCTGTATGTCCTTACAATATTTAGTCATGTGCCAAGAATATGATGAATATAGATGAAATATTTTCTCTTTTGTTTCAGCTATGTCATATATCCAACAGGCAAATGTACATGCTACATTGGAAACAGCAAGCCAAGCGTTGATGGTTGACCCTACGAGGCGTTTCATTTTTGTTGAAATGGCTTTCATGAATCAATGGTGGCAAGACAAGTCAGAATATAAGAGACAACAAGTAAGAGATCTGATAAATCAAGGTAAGATATGTACCTCATATGGCTGCCTGCCTGCTTTCTATATATACATGTGCAAGTGCACACATATTTACCTAACTATCTACCGCTTGACTGTCGTGCCTTGTCCCCGTGAATACCTCACCAAGATGGAACGCATGCTCTTCAAGTTCCTGTGGAAGAAGCAGGCTCCACTGGTGAGGATATCCGTCTGCTGTCAACACCCTTCCAACGGAGGGCTGGGGATACCATGGCTAATGATGCACAAACATGCACTGAGGCTACAGCATCTCCAGGTATTCCTCACCGACCAACCGGTGTGGGCACCGTTTGTGAGACAGGCCTTCCCACAACTTGTCTCGCTGACGGAGTTGCAGTCCTGGATGAAGCGAAGACCGAAGAAGCTGGGCGCCTGGCACATTGAATGCGCCCAGGTGCTCACAGTCCTCTGTCAAGCAGGCACAGCAATCAGTGGAGACTCCACTTCGACATTCTATAGAGGGATTGTACATTACAAGGGCGACGACGTGCTCGGAGAGACTCTGGGCGTCGAAGACGATGAGCTCACCAGTCTGTTTGGTAGGACTTTCTGCCTGGGACCTATGGACAACTTCCAGAGGTCCCTGGCCTGGCAGTGCTACCGAGGAGCTCTACCGGTTCGTGACAAGATCTACAGGCACGGACGTGTCCAAGATGCGCGCAGGACATTGAAGCTGTCCTGCACGCAATTGTACACTGCCCGGGCGTAAGCGACCTGTGGAACTATGCAGAACAACTGCTGTCGCGTATGGGACAAATACAGTTGACTGCCGAGTCCATAGTAAGGGTCAAACCGCCAGCCTCTTTAAAAACGAAAGAAAGGTGGTTTTCCTCTGTACAGTGGCTATGGTGAAAGAAGTTATATGGTGGACGAGATTGAGAGGACTGAGGACAGATGCCTTTCTCTCCGGACAACAATTGATTCCCTTCTTTAAGTATCACTTTAGAAGGAGAATCAGAGTGGAGAGAGAGGCACTGCACCCCAGTAAATTTACTGAAAGGTAGGTGATTGAAGCGAAAATGGCCCAAGTGATTGGGCCTTCTCTGTTTATAAGCCTGTAGGTTAAAGAGAGCAAAGGAAGAAAAGAGCACTTGCACAACACGCTCCTGGAGTTGAGGGTTGTTCTATCGACGGGTTATTAAACAACCCATTTGTGGTGCTTCCCCCCTATTGGGGATTTCGATTGTTGTAATTGTTTGTTTTTATATTTTTTACACGACTGTATGTAAAATCCCCGGCATGTCTTTGTATTGTCCCCTTTTCTTGTGCGCCCTTGTGGCTAATAAAGAAATCTATCTATCTGTCTATCTAACTCTCTCTCTCTCTCTATATATATATATACACACACACACATGTGCACACATGCACCCAAACACGCACACACATAGATACACACACACACACACATATATAGGAAAAAGAAGCTAAAAATACAATTTAAAAAGGTTTATTTACAATAATTTATAACTTTCAAAAGTTTCATGATTTTCTAAAGTTAAGAGAGATAGAGAGATGTGTGGCTATGTAACTTAAATCTGTTATATAGGCCCTCTCTCACACCCAAACATATATGTATGTACTATACATGTAGCTTTGATGAGTTGTAGTGCACCTCAGCACCACACCACCACTCGCCTCACCACCACACCACCACACACCTCACCATCACACCACCACTAACCTCTCCACTACACCACCACACCACCACACACCACCTCACCATCACACCACCACACCACTTCACCACCACACCACCACTCACCATCACACCACCACTCACCTCTCCACCACACCACCACTAACCTCTCCACTACACCACCACACCACCTCACCATCACACCACCTCACCATCACACCACCACACCACCTCACCACCACACCACCACTCACCTCACCATAACACCACCACTCGCCTCACCACCACACCACCACTCACCCCACCACCACACCACCACTCGCCTCACCATCACACCACCACTCACCTCACCATCACACCACCACTCGCCTCACCATCACACCACCACTCACCTCACCATCACACCACCACTCGCCTCACCATCACACCATCACTCACCTCACCATCACACCACCAACCTCTGCTTTACTCTGTATTGCAGGTCGATTAGAGATGGCATTGGGAGCATGGTCAATGGCTGATGAGGCCATTACTCACTATACCAGTGTTATTGAGGAACATAGCAGAGGTTTTAAGTTCCTTGAGAAGAACTTTGGTTCTTGTGCCAGACCCCGAACTGGTTGGCAGGTCGATCCATTTGGTCACTCAAAAGAGTTTGCAGCACTCTTTGCTCAAGTAGGTATCCATAATTATGGAACTCATTTTTCCACTTTTAACCCTATCATGATGGTCTTTAAACCCATCCAATTTATAATTCTATGCACCTATGCATAAACATACCCTCAGTAACTAATATAGTACTAAACACACCCACAATAACTAATATAGTACTAAACACACCCACAGTAACTAATATAGTACTAAATACACCCACAGTAACTAATATAGTACTAAACACACCCACAGTAACTAATATAGTACTAAACACACCCACAGTAACTAATATAGTACTAAATACACCCACAATAACTAATATAGTACTAAACACACCCACAGTAACTAATATAGTACTAAATACACCCACAATAACTAATATAGTACTAAACACAGCCACTGTAATTAAATTACTAATAAACACAGATACTTAACATGTTACCCAATATTACCCAGCTCACTAACATATGTTATCCCAATATTACCCAGCACACTACCATATGTTACCCTAATATTACCCAGCTCACTAACATATGTTATCCCAATATTACCCAACACACTACCATATGTTGCCCCAATATTACCTAGCACATTAACATGTTATCCCAACATTACCCAGCACACTAACACATGTTACTCCAACATTACCCAGCATATTAACATGTTACCCCAATAGTACCCAGCTAATTAACATGTTATCTCAATATTACCTAGCACACTTACACATGTTATCCCAATATTACCCAGGACACTAACACCTTTGCCTACCATGTTATTATTGCCTACCATATTATTATTTATGTTTCAATGCTGTCCTTCTTATCAATCAATCATATTTTATTTCTTTATTTCTCCAGTTTGGTTATGACAGTATGATGTTTGGCCGTCTTGACTTCCAGGATAAAGACAAAAGGATGAGAGACAAAACGATGGAAATGGTATGGCGAGGTAGTGACAGCCTTGGTAAGATTTAATCTTCATCTTTTACTGCTCCATTTTAATAATTGTTTCTACTTTTGGCACAAGGCCAGCAATTACCCAGTACATTACTGGTGCTTTATTTTATCGACCCCATAAGGATGAAAGGCAAAGTTAACCTCGGCGGGATTTGAACTCAGACCGTAAAGGGACGTAACTATACTGGAAAGCATGGCATCCGACTCTCTACCGATACTGCCAATCCACAGCCCTGCTGCTCCATTTTAATAATGAACACACAAACCAGTCATTCTCAGGCTGTATTGTTTAGATAATTTGATCTCTGAGTTGCTGAAGCATGGAACAAACTACCTGCACCAGTTGTTAGATGCCGAGACACTGCATCCTTTAAAACCTCCATGCTTCCTGAAATTCACCAACACTACATCTGATATCCCCCCCCCCCCTCTCCATACACATGCACACATGTATATCATGATTCATACACTGTTCACTTTCCTGACATTTGTGCATTATTCTATATACTATACATGCACATTTCATGAGTTGCAGTGCACCTGAGCACTGTACACAATAATTTCATTATTATTTTAATGGTTTCTGGTTTAGGCACGAGGCCAACAATTTGGAAGGAAGGGAAAATCGATTAAATCAACTACAGTGCATGACTGGTATTTCATTTTATGAACCCCGTAAGGATAAAAGGCAAAGCTAACCTTGGCAGGATTTAAAATCAGAACGTAAAGGGAACTAACTCTATTCTGCAAAGCATGTTGTCCAGCGTTCTACTGATACACAAACCAATAAATCTCACACTGCATTATTTGGATAATTTGAATTTTAATTAATAATAATTATGATTTCTAAGTGAGACCTGGGCGTTGTGTGTAGAAAACTTGCGTAGATTAGAAAGAAACGAAGCTTGCATGGTCCGATGGATGTGTAATAGTAATACACGCGAACGGCAAAGCATAAACAAATTGAGAGAGAGACTGAGCATAAGAGGAATCAAATGTTGTGTGCAGGAGAGGAGGTTGCATTGGTATGGACATGTGATGCATATGAAGGATGTCAGCTGCATAAAAAGGTGCACAGCACTAGAAATTGATGGAAGCCGTGGAATGGGGAGACCCAAGAAGACCTGGGATGAGGTGATAAAAGCTGACCTTACCCAATTACACCTCTCAAACGGGATGACACAGGACCATGACCTCTGGCATCATGCAGTAATACAGAAGACCCAACTTCCCACGGGTACAAGCCAAAGCTGAAACATATAGACAATATGCCCCCCCACCCCATCCCACTGCAAAGTGGTTGTGGAGGTGCCACAGCAAAAAAAAAAAAACCCAGCCCACACTGTAAAGTGGTCGTGTAGGTGCCACGGAAAAAAAGCACCCAGCACTCACTGTAAATGAGGTTGGTGTTAGGAAGGGCATCAAACTAGAATCATACGGGAGTATGAGCAAGACAAGGTCAGCCGACCGGGCACTGCCCACAACAGGACAACCCGTCTAACCCATGTTAGCATGGAAGAATGGACGTAAAACAGTGATGATGATGATGATGATGATGCACATTTTATAAAATGGATGATCTGGATTGAATCAACCTCAGTATGCTATTTTTACTTATTTTCATGACAGGTGGGCAAACAAACGAACACACACTATATATATATATATATATATATATATATATATATATATATATATATATATATATATTATATTTAGAGTAATACACTCAAAGAGTCATTTACAATTAATTAGCTCAAAGAAAGAAGCATTTCTGAGCCATGCAATACAAGTTAATATAAATTAATATATTATAAACACCTAAGTGTTTGCATTGTATAAGACAAAAGTTAGCTAGAATGAAACAAACTAATTCAAATAAATATAGCCTGCCTGTATCGATTTAAAAAATAATAAATCAATATACACAAACTCATATTGGCCGTGGTACCTAGACAAATTTAAATTTCAAAATTCAAACCTTTTCCGCAGATCAATCTGAACCTCAAAATCCAAACAATGTTTCGCAAACGATGGTATAAAAGTGATATAATCAATTTTCTGTGCTTATCAATAGGTACCCAGAAAAATTAGGTTACTTCACCTCGAAAAAATTCTGAAGGTCTGGTTTACGAGCACAAACACACGAGGTTTTGCACTCGGTTCTTCCAGCTCACTAGCTCTCTCATACTCATGGCGCTAGAAATAACAGCCGTTTATATGGGATTAAAGATTAGCTCAACCGAGGGAGCAGTAATATATTATATTTAGAGTATACACTCAAAGAGTCATTTACAATTAATTAGCTCAAAGAAAGAAGCATTTCTGAGCCGTGCAATACAAGTTAATATAAATTAATATATGATAAACACCTAAGTGTTTGCATTGTAAAAGACAAAAGTTAGCTAGAATGAAACAAACTAATTCAAATAAATATAGCCTGCCTGTATCGATTTAAAAAATAATAAATCAATATACACAAACTCTAGGGGATGGTCATGTTGCCAGTATTGCCAACAAAAAGAAACCCATGTACAATATAATTTTCACTTTATCTTTATTACTAGTTATTGGTTAGTTTGTCAAAGCTCTTTCATCACACATTCTGTAACCTCCTCAATGACTTCTTGTGTGGCTCCCCTTCCTTCTCGTCTTAATCTGTTATACTGCAATGATGTTCAGTGTATCAATAGACAAAACAAAAAATCTATAGACTGATTAAATGTTTTTCTACACTGACAATTCACTGAACTATTTTCTACTCACTTTATTATTTGTTCTTAGGAAGGAAAGCAAATCTGTTCACTGCAGCTATGTTCAACAACTACAATTATCCCAGTGGACTCTGTTGGGATGAGTTCTGTCGACAGGACCCTATTGTGGTGAGTACACTATTCTATTGATTTAGCCACCACTACATCATATATTAATCCTTTAGCATTTGCATTACTCTATATTTACTATTATATTTTCATGGTAAAGGCTTTAGCTCACGTAATTATCTCACACAATATCAAATCTATGAGATTTTGATATTATTTTGAGAACAAAACCTTAACATCAGTATGAGTGGCCGGTTACAGCTGGTTTGAACAGTAAGAGGTGAGTGAATTCTGGCCAGATATGGCCGGTTTAAATGCTAAAGAGTTAACATTGTGTTAGACTTTCTTTCAATTAGTTTCATTGCATTGCATAGTGTGAAAATGGATGACCAATCTAATTAGGTATTGGAAAACTAACCAATTTTCCCTGGTGTGTAATTCTTCTAGTAGACTCTATGCATACATAGATTTCTTGTAGAATATGTGTTCATAGAAGCCTTCCTTCTTTACTCTTATAAAGTGAAACATCAGACGCTTACGTTGAAAAAATGATAATACTCTCAAGCCCCAAATAATAGGGGAATGGAATAAGCGGGATGGGGGTGCGGTATTGGTTGAAATAAGCAAGGGAGCTGGAATAGGGGAGGGGGGGTTGGAAAATCGGTAAATTTTCTAGGTATGCAAGACGTTTGGGGGAACTAGGTTGCTGACAACAAGGTTGGGGAAGTTTTGGCTTGCTTAAAGCATTATCAGAGAGAAACTCCAGCAGCCCTTTCGATATGTAATTGAGTGTACATGCCTTCCCTCACATTTTTCTCTTTTTTTAAAATATAAATTGTGTTTATTTGTATGAATAAGTGAAATAAAAGTAGTATATAGTACCAACAATATATTGGAATTGGTATAATTGTCTACTTTTCTTTCCCTGTACATAATGTAAGAAATCTTTATTTTGTAGGAACGCAAAGATCTTCCTGAATATAACGCAGAGCACTATCTGCAGCTTTTTAATAGTGCAGCATATGAACAGGTAAATATTACTACAGACGTATTTGTTAATAGATAAGATCTTCAGCTTGTTTTATAGCGTAGCAGTTGAACAGGTATATATTACAACAAACTTATTTATTGGTAGATAAGCAAAACTTTGGCCAGCAATAAGAACTCAGTGTATACATTAATAATGGTACATGATAGGTTTCATTTAATTGGTATTAAGTAATGAAAAATTTATCATTGACTAGACAAGGTTCATTCCAACTGTATTGTCTTAAATTGTTTCAAAATACTTGAAACATCATAATCTCACTTGGTTGAAGTTTTTTCTCACTCACTAAATTATGGCTCCGATGTGAAGAGGGTGTGACATGGCCAACTGACTAGACCCTCCTCATAACAGTGCCACCCAGTTCCACACCATATACATGGTTGGTGATAGGAAGGGCATCAATTTGTAAAAATCCCAGCCAAAATACAGTTTTGTCTCAGTATGGCGTGGCCAGTTGGCCAGACTTATCTCAGGATACGGGTAACCTGTCTAACCCATGTAAGAATGGAAAAATTGACTTTAAACAGTGATGATGATGATTATATATATATATATATATATATATATATATATATAATGTTATATATTTTCCTTCCAGGCCAATTCCTATGCTACCAATCACATCATTTTTACAATGGGAGCTGACTTTCAGTATACAAATGCTGAAAGTTGGTTCACAAACCTTGACAAACTTATTAAGATTGTCAATGAGCAGGTAAGACTAAATGCATTATATTTACATGTACTAAATATGTTTTATGAATGTACATATATATTACTATTATACCTTGCCACAGATTTAGATAAAAAGAATTAGTTAATTTCTATATACAGTTACTGATAGATTTACTATATGTATCTCTGTTGACTGGTACTCAAGTTTTGCCAAAACTTGACATGCACTGGATAGCTTTGCTGCCAAGTGCTGTATGTCAGGAAGCAAAATCAGTGCTGCAAAGACTGAGGCACTCGTCCTCTCAAAGAAGCTTGCACAGTGTACTCAACATGTGAGTGGAGTTACACGGAAACAGGTAGAGAAGTTCAAGTTTCTCAGGGCCATGTCTACGAGTGATGACAGGCAGGAGGCTGAATTAAGTGCAAGAATTGCAGGAGCTGGTACAACAATGTGCCAGCGCCAGCATTCTGTCATCAGAAGAAGGGAGGTAGGTGTAAGAGCCAAACTCGCTATCTTCAATTCGGTATTCATGCTAACCCTTACCTATGGTCATGAATCTTGGGTAATGACCAAAAGAATATGACTGCAAATACAAGCAGCCGAAATGGGATTCCCTCAAAGGGTCTTTGGAGTTACTTGATTAAGTGTATAACTCAGAAATTAGAGAGTCACTACTTCTCTGAATTGAGAGATTACAGCTCTGATATTATGGGCATGCAGTTAGAATGTTTAAGAAAAGAATCTTTGGCAATATTAGGACAACAATACTCCCCCAAATATTAAAAAAAAAAATTAATTTCAATATACCAGGCTAAAAAAGGTTTTCCATCACTATACTATAATACTCCCCCACCCCCTACTAAATTCTAGGCTTCCTGTAAATGTCAAAATAAAAATAATTTGTTCATAGTTCTAATTTCAAAAAAAAAAAAAATTAATTTACATATTACCTGTGAATGTGGTCTTTGGTAAATCAACAGCAAAAGAATGGAAGGAAAATGCACGCCCTCTACTCTACCCCAGCCTGTTACATCTATAACTTGAACAAAGTAAATAGAACATGGACAGAGAAAAGTGATGATTTTTTCCCTTATGCGCATAAACGTCATGCTTTCTGGACAGGATATTATACTAGCCGTGCCTCATTCAAACGTTATGTCAGAGAGAGCAACAATATGCTACAGGTATGTAGAACAGTTTTCTTTCATATGATACTAGCCAAACTTCATTCAAGTGTTATGTCAGAGAGAGAGAGAGAGAGAGAGAGAGAGAGAATACACCAATATGTTACAGGTACACACACCAGTTTCTTCGTGTATTACACAAACTATACAAGAATTTGTTGTGTCGCTAGACTTTCGATTGGTCGATTGATTGATCAACAAGTTCCCAGACCTCACTCACTTACCGAATGGGGTGCAACTCATCAAATCTGACCAAGGAAACAACAATGTTTTCTTTGGTCTTTCCCTTGCTGATGCTATCAACAGGTCACAACTCCTGGCAGAAAGAGCAGCATGAAATAAAGTGTCTTGCTCAAGGACATAATGTTTTGGGAATCAAACCTGCAACCTCATGATTGTGAATCCAATTCTCTAACCACTAAGCCACATACCTTCACTGTTAGATATTCACCAGTTCCAATGATCAGTGTCCCAGCAGTTTGATCAATGGAACAGCCTGCTCATGAAATTAATAACTTAGTAGCCAAGCATTCCTCTGATTAGTGTACCTTTATGTTTGACAAGATGATGATGATGATGATGATGATGAAGAATGGACCATTGAATTATCACTACAATTCAGTTTCTCCACCTGAGTTGACTGGGGCAAAGTCTTGCTCAAGGACACAATGCACTACTGGAAATAGCAAGAGGGCTACTGTACATCTCAGCTGACTAGAAAGTTATATATGAATACAGTGCATATCTACTGACTAGAGAGCTATATAACATTACTGTAGATCTCAGCTGACTAGAGAGCTACTGTAGATCTTAAATGACTAGAGAGTTATATAGGATTACTGTACACCTCAGCTGATTAGAGAATTATATAATATTTTTGTGGATGAACAGTGGTGTGAACTTAAAAGAAATATACAATGATGAAAGTATTTAAAAAAAAAATGGGATCAAGGTAATGAATAGGAAAAGAGAAAAAGAGAAGGAGAGAAGACAAATTAAACAATGAAAAAAAGGGGAAGGAGAATTGAGGGGCAAACTCTATACCCATGGCCTGGTGGTACATCTCAGTTGTACTCCACAGACAAAATGGTAAAAGCAGTGTCACAGTAAACAGCCAGAGACATGATGAAAACACCCAAAGATGCCTATTGCATATTTGATGTAGTAAGCCAAGAAAAGTAGGGGAGATAACTCTAATGTTTTTTTACCATTTCATAAATTTGTAATATTAAAAGCCCTACAAGATATCCAAGTTGAAGCAGAATGCATGTCGCTGTGTGTTGTACCTCCATTGGTTCTGTCAATGTACACTCCAGTTGGTTCAACCAATGGAACGTGCAAGTGGCTGAACATTCCATAGACATGTGTATCTTAACGTAGATCTCAGGGAGATTCAGCGTGACATGACTGACCTTTGTATTACAGATACAGCTAATTTTTGCCAGCTGTGTTGACTGGAGGAGTATAAAATAAAGTGTCTTCCTCAGGGGTACAACACGCAAAGAAGAATTGAATTTACGACCTTACGATCGCGAACCCAAACACTCTAATAACTAAGCCATCCACCTTCACATAACACATGTAAAGTGTTGAACACACCTAACTTTCTTTTACTATATATTAATCCATGGCCATTACTTTTTTCCTTCACACTCTCTCTCCCTCACTCTTTCTCACACACACTCTCTCTTTCACTCTTTCTCACCCTCTCTCTCTTTCACTCTTTCTCTCTCTTCTCTCTCACAGGTGTGTAAACAGGTGAATGTTTTGGCCAAGCTTGGACAGAGTGAGAAAGTCGATAATCTTTGTAAGTATTAATTTCTGTTAATTTCAATTTAATGTACGCACACACACACACACACACACACACACACACACACACACACACACACACACACACACACACACAGAGTCAATTCTTTGCTTTTGATCGTGTTTGTATATAGTGGTCATTTGGTCTTATCGTATATATATATGTATATATATATATATATATATATATATATATATATATATACGATATTAAACAAATGGAAACTATATTTATAAAACCATATTTATTTCATTATACATATTTCAGGGATACCATATTAGAAATATGGCATGCCTTCTTCAGATAAAATACAATATATAAGCAGTTTTATAAATAAATTTGACGTACCATAAATATTGTTCAACTTCCATTTAAAAAAGTTGGTTTGGTAGTGAGATGTTTGTAAATATTTAGTGTTAAGCACAGTTAAAAAGAAAGACGGAGAGAAGGAATAAATGTATGTAAAGAAAAACAGAGAGAGATAGAGAGAGATATGGGAGAGAGAAATAGTGAGGGGGTGAAAAATGAGAGGCAGCAGAGGCAACAGATGAATAATAATAATAATTCATCATACAAATTGAGAGATTAAGGAGGGAGGGAGTACTGTAATTATTTATTTATTTATTCATTTAGTTATAGTGTTAAGGAGACGGAGAGAAATAAAAAATAAATAAAGAGAAAACAGCGATACTTAAATTTCATCATGTATAGAGGGTGGAGAAGAAAGAGTTATATCTAGAGAGAAGGATGACAGATTTATAACTTTACGTTATGTCCTATCAGTTTGAATTATCAATTCATATGAATTGGGTATTATAATGTAAATATCAATATTCATGAATGAGACATAGATATATAATGTGTGAAAAATAATGACCATATGTTTAGTTTAAAAATTCTTAGGTCGATATATCAAAAACTGAGATAAAACTTCAAAAATACATAAGTATATATGTACTTTCCGGAAAAAAGAAAGAAAGAGAAAAAGAAAAAGAGAAGGTCATCTCAAGTTCTAGTTGACACTATAGATATACACGTGAACTTACGTGATCAGCTCTGTAATTTCTTATTTCAAATGAAAAAATTTTCCCTGAAATATGTATAATGAAATAAATATGGTTTTATAAATATAGTTTCCATTTGTTTAATATCGTATATCTACTCCAAAACTTGTTGAGTGCTTTATATCAGTTATAAAATATTTACTCGTTGTAACCCAACAATTTTAAATAAAACTTTTGCATATATATATATATATATATATATATATATAATAATAATAATAATAACAATAATAATTGTTTCTACTTTTGGCAGAAGGCCAGCAATTATCCCATTGTATTACTGGTACTTTATTTTATCGACCCCGTAAGGATGAAAGGCAAAGTTAACCTCGGCGGGATTTGAACTGATATCATAAAGGGACGTAACTATGCTGGAAAGCATGGCGTCCAACCCTCTACCGATACTGCCAATCCACCGCCCTAATGATAATAATAATAACAATAATAATAATAATAGTGAGTAAAATTAAAGTTTCAGCTGTGATTAGCATGTTTCGAAATCAGTCTTCTGAGGCTGGCATAAAGCACTCAATGAGGTGATATCGATAAATCGATAAATTATAGCTCAGAGTAATAATACGTTAAAATTGAGACCGGAGACATGTTGCCACAATGTCACTTCAATAACGAAAATACAAACTAGTTTTATATATATATATTTTGTACTGCCTCTTCGCTTTCTGGTTGTTGTTTTTGTTTTCTGTTTCAACTATAATATATATATATATATATATATATATATATATATATATATATATATTATAGTTGAAACAGAAAACAAAAACAACAACCAGAAAGCGAAGAGGTAGTACAAAATGTTAATATTAGTTTCACGCTTGAGAGTGGTGTGATGTGTGTGTGTGTGTATGTATGTATATATATATATATACATATATATATATATATATATATATATATATATATATATATATATGAAAAAATGAGGAGAAGAATACTGCAGGTTGCACATGGATAACATGTTATAAAATGAGTCCCTCATCAGTGATTTGCCAACGATCATAGATATTTCATTGCATTAAAAATCATATACCTCACGTTGGTGCAATAATAACTAAATTAAGTTATTAGGATAATTAAAACGCGTAAAGCGAGTGAGACAAGTAAACAACAAAGAGAAAAGCTAACCGTAGATAGGATGAGGCACAAGCTTCATAGTTATTCTATCAGCATAAGCTGGGTGAATATATGAGCGCGTAGAAAATAGACCTTTCGAGATGAATCCAATGTAAGAAAGAAGGAAATTGTTTTCGTCACGAACGGGGTGAAGTGAGAAGGGGAGAAACAGTGAGTGAGTGAGTGGAAGTGTGAGGAAGAGGTCAGTAGAGAGAAAGTGTTAACTGACATGACAGAGGGGGCGAAAGAAAGTAAGAGAACCAGAGAGAACGAGGGCGCAGTAAGAGAGAGAGAGAGAGAGAAAAACAGAATCGCAGTTTAGGTAAATATATGTGAAAAAATGGGGAGAAGAATACTGCAGGTTGCACATGGATAACATGTTATAAAATGAGTCCCTCATCAGTGATTTGCCAACGATCATAGATATTTCATTGCATTAAAAATCATATACCTCACGTTGGTGCAATAATAACTAAATTAAGTTATTAGGACAATTAAAACGCGTAAAGCGAGCGAGACAAGTAAACAACAAAGAAAAGCTAACCGTAGATAGGAAGAGGCACAAGCTACATAGTTATTCTATCAGAATAAGCTGGGTGAATATATGAGCACGTAGAAAATAGACCTTTCGAGATGAATCCAATGTATATATATATGTATATATATATATATATATATATATATATATATATATATATATAT
This sequence comes from Eledone cirrhosa, assembly GCA_964016885.1. Lineage (NCBI taxonomy): Eukaryota > Metazoa > Mollusca > Cephalopoda > Octopoda > Eledonidae > Eledone > Eledone cirrhosa. Next base: position 300,795,648 of record OZ024742.1, on the reverse strand, counting down.
ATATATGGTGGCTGCCAACACGTTTTCGAGTACGGCCACTACTTTATATCCATGTAGGAGAACCCCTACCGATGCGCTGAACGAGTGTGATTTTTTAGTCCAGCCAGCGACTTGTAAGCTCTGGTACAAACACTACACTTGTGACAATTATTGACACATAGTGCTGGGCCCATGGTACCATGTAACGACAAGTGCAGAGAGATCTCCAGATAGAAAGCAATGCCTGTGCCGTGAAGCTTTTATAGTGAGCAAAGGCACTGCACAAAGCCAGTCCCACTCTCTTAACCAAGATGATATTTACCAAAAAGAATAACAAGTCAACATCATTGGATACCATCAGGGTTGCAGGTGTTATATCAGAGTTTTCCTTCTCCTAGAATTCTGCCTTGACAAAGGCTAAGGGGTCATCTCTCCCGGTAATTTTGGATGGCCATTGACTCTTAAGAGCTCCTTTGCCCTTTGACAGGTTTTGTTTTTAGTCCTGCAGGATGTCCAAAGTCACCCTCCTCACCAAGAAACCTTGGTGGGGTTGCCAGTTTAGTCGCCAATGACCCGACCATGAG
>OZ024742.1:300662585-300792585 GCA_964016885.1 Eledone cirrhosa | reverse complement strand
AATTACATAAGGTTGCATGTGTCCGGGGAAAGTTCGGCCACTCGCGCACACACACACACATACACGTCGAGAACTGATGTGTCACACTGTTATCAACGACATTATATTTGTAATATTCTGAAAGAACTGTGAGCAATTTGTAATGTTATTAATGCACATATATATTATTTAATTTATAAATAAATGCGCTAATATATATATATATATATATATATATATATATATATATATATATAAGCAGAAAATACACAGAAAATCAGTTATATAAGACGAACAGACAATTGCGTGTCTACTTCACCAGCCACCTTGTTAGGATTCAATTTCACACATGAAGGTAGTACTGAACTTGTAATGCCAGTTTGTACAACAAAAATAGAGACCCATTCTGTTGATAAGATGCATGTGAGATGATAACAAAATAAAGAATGGATAGGAAAATATACGGCTGTCTTTCGATCAAAACAAAGATAAATACATAAAAATATTAGACTAGAAAATATAATGGAAGAAAAGAAAATGATTTTTGACTTTCGCCACAATGTACTTGTATGTGTCTATGTATATATTTATTTATCATTAACGATAATAATAATTACTGTCAAGAAATTGTATTTTTTAACTAAACTGTCTCCAAACTGTCTATTTGATCAGAGGGACAGCGAAGCAACAAGTGGACAATGATTACCGTCGAAGACTGGCATTTGGAATAAATAGTTGTCAGGTACGTAAAGGGGAGTAACTCTTTATATAATGTCTTCATAATGCTTTTTCTTATGAAAGCTATGTACCTCAATGTTTGGGGTAGCTCCTTATAATTGTTTCTACTTTAGGCACAAGGCCAGCAATTACCCAGTGCATTACTGGTACTTTATTTTATCGACCCCGTAAGGATGAAAGGCAAAGTCAACCTCGGCGGGATTTGAACTCAGATCGTAAAGGGACGTAACTATGCTGGAAAGCATGGCGTCCGACCCTCTACCGATACTTCCAATCCACCGCCCTTAGCTCCTTATAATTGATATCTAATTTAGGTCCATGGCCAATAATTTTTGGGGAGGAGTAAAAAAAACAAAAAAAAAAACGAAAGTTTGTCATGGGGAGTAACTCTTTCCCAACATAGTTTTAAATCTTGGCAGTTATCTTTAAATTGAAGATGTGAATGTTGTCTCCCTCAAAGTCAATTGATAAGTGATCAGACAAAAATAATATCAAAAGCCTTCCACACGTGACCAACACGTCATTATCTCTATGTATACATTTTGTAATGTGTATTCCTTGCTTTTAAGATGGTGCATTTACATTACTCTCTATATACTATTATATTTTCATGGTAAAGGCTTTACCTCACGTAATTATAATAATTATAATAATGACATTATTGTGTACAGTGCTCAGGTGCACTACAACTCATCAAAGGTGCATGTATAGTACATAGAATAATGTACAAATGTCAGGAAAATGAACAGTGTATGAGTCATGATATAATAACAATAACAATAATGAAATATTGTGTACAGTGCCCAGGTGCACCACAACTCATCAAAAAAGTGCATGTACAGTACATAGGGCAATGCACAAACATCAGTAAAATGAAAAGTGCACGAGTCATGATACACACATGTGTGCATGTGTATGGAAGGGGTACATCAGGTGTAGTTTGGGCGTATTTCGGGAAGCATGAGTGTCTTAAAGGATGCAGTGTCTCGGCAGCTAACAATTGACGCAGGCAGTTTGTTCCATGCTTCAGCAACTCTGAGCGTGAAAAAATGTCTATGAAAGTCATGGGAGCTGTGCTGTTTTCTGATCTTGTAGGCATGTCCACGTGTGTTAGACACATGGAGATCAAAGAGGCGCTCAGGGTTGCAATTGGCGAGATGGTTAAAAACTTTGTGGGTATTCACCAAGTCCATTGCCAGACGTCGGAGCTTCAATGAATCCATGCCCAGGGAAGCAAGGCGTTCAGAGTATGGTAGGTGTCTGATGGAGGGTATGCGCTTGGTTGCACGTCTCTGAACAGTTTCCAGGAGGTCAATGTTCCGAGCAAGATAGGGGTTCCAGACTGATGATGTGAATTCCAAGTATGGTCGCACCATAGCTGTATACAGTTTTAAATAGATGGCTGGAGAGCGGCTAACAAAGGTCTTGCTGAGTGATGCCAAGACACCCTCGGCCTTCTTGACAATCTTAGAGACATGCTTTGTCCAACGCAAATCGTTGCTGACAGTAATGCCCAGGTCACGTTCACAAGAGGACTTTTTGATATCAGTGTTGTGGAGGGAGTATGTGGACGCTGGATTTTTCCTTCCAAAATGCATGGTGGTACACTTGTCCACAGCCAGCTTCAGTTGCCAGTCTGTGATCCATTGCTGCATTGTGTCCAGGTCTGATTGTAGGAAAGAGTTGTAAATTTCAGGATCAGTCCTTTTGATTTCAAGGTACAGCTTGATGTCATCTGCATATTTTAGTACCGTGGCATTCTGTAAGTTGGCATCTATGTCATTAATATATGCCACAAACAAAAGAGGACCAAGAACAGATCCCTGTGGTACACCAGATGACATCTCATATGGTGAAGAATGCTGTCCTAGAACCGTGACTACTTCTTTTCGGCTGAGAATGAAGGATTTCAACCAGTTGAAAAGATCATCCCTCACACCCATTGCAGAAAGTTTTGCCATAAGTCTTTTGTGTGGCACAGAATTAAAAGCCTTAGCAAAGTCAAGGTAAACAACATCCAACCATGAGCCGCTGTCAGTGATCCGGGTGATGTCCTCAAGGAACTCGATAAGCTGATCACAGCAGCTGGAGCTAGGGATAAATCCAAACTGTGAGGGCCGGATGAGGCTGTGAGAGCTCCAGAAGTTCCAAAGTGTTTCTCTGACACAGGATTCCATCAGTTTGGCCATACAGCTAGTAAGACTGACTGGACGATAGTTGACAGGTGACATGCGGTTGCCCTTTTTGAACAGGGGAATGACACTGGCAGTTTTCCACTGCTCCGGAGTAGCACCATTATCACACATAATATCGAATCTATGAAATTTTGATATCATTTATGTTAAGAACAATACCTTAACATCAGTATGAGCGGCCCGTTACAGCTGGTTTGGACAGAAAGAGGTGAGAGAATTCTGGCCAAATACGGCCGGTTTACATGCTAAAGGGTTAAAGGAGACCTGACTACTATTTCTCGCACATCGAGCCACCATGCACAGGTTGATGTCATACATTGTATAGAGGCACACAATGTCATTTCTACAACTATGAATTGATAATATATATATATTTTCTATTACTATGAAGATTACTATGAAGCGAAGAAAATGGAAGTAAACATTGTTACTCTCGGGTTCTAAATAATAGGGTGGAGTAGAATAAGCAGGGTAGGGGTGAGGGTTGGGTGCAATAAGTGGGAGGAGGGATGGGTGAAAAATCAGTGATTTTTCTAGGTTGGCTCTGATGAGTAGTTAAAAAAAAACAGAATTAGTCATTTAGTTTACATATTAAGACTCCAATCCATCCTATTTATTTCATAATGTATGGGATTTCTAATAATGTACTTTTTTCTGTCATATATAATGGTTTTTTAATGCATAAAGAAAATTAATTGTTGCCGGAGATAGATTAGACAAATTTGATAAGCAGGTGTGTGGGTGAGGTGAAAAAATCTGAAAAATTAATAAGCGGAGGTAAGGAAGCGGGACGATTATTCAAGACCTGAGAGTACATTGAAAGTGAATTCTTTCTTTTGTTTATTTATTCTGATAATTCAATAATGTTATTCCACAATTATTACATTGTATTTATGAAATGCATTTATTTTTTTATTTATAATTTGTATTTAAATAATTTGTTCATGAAGTTTTTGTGTAGGTTTTCAGTAATGATTGGGAGAATGGAACTATTTTTGGCCCTAAATAAATATATTTTAATTAACATGGTAAGAAATTTGGTAATAACGAATGATGTTCTTGAATGAATTATATTAGTGTATATATATATATATATACATATATCATCATCATCATTTTACGTCCGCTTTTCCCTGCTTACAAGGGTGGGACGGGAACTGATTCTGGCTTGATTTCTATAGCTGGATGCCCTTCCTAACACCAACCTCATTTACAGTGAGTGCTGGGTGCTTTTTTTCCATGGCGCCTACACGTCCACTTTATAGTGTGGGCTGGGTGCTTTTTTTGCCGTGGCACCTCCACAACCACTTTGCAGTGGAATGATAGGGACTCCAGTCCTATCATCTCATTTCTACAGCTGAGTAAACTGGAGCAATGTGAAATAAAGTGTCTTGCTCAAGGAAACAACACATCACCCGGTCTGAGAATTGAACTCACAACCTTTCAATTGCAAGCCCAATGCTCTAACCACTAAGCCATGTGCCTCCACTATATATATATAGTATATATATAGTGGAGTATATATATATATATATACTCAGACAAATATAGATACATGCAAAATCTATGTCAATCTCACTATATTCTTAACTCTATTCCAGAATGTTCTCAGAAATGCATACAAGAAATGGTTGCCTATCAAAACTAAATTTTATGGAAACATGGCGTTTTGTAACCAACTGAATATATCATCTTGTTTCATTACAGAAACATCTGATACTGTAAGTTCATCTACCACTGCTGACAGCGCCTAGTTGTTGGTATTCAAGTAAACACATACAGCTTTTACCACTTGTTCATTAATATTAATTAATTTGTATTTTCTCAAACTTTCTATGATTAACTTGTATTTTCTCAAAATTCTGGACAGGGTACATCAGATCACTACTACATCAGTAGCCATAGACAGGGTACATCAGATCACTGCTACATCAGTAGCCATAGACAGGGTACATCAGATCACTGCTACAGCAGTAGCTATAGACAGGGTACATCAGATCACTACTACATCAGTAGCCATAGACAGGGTACATCAGATCACTGCTACAGCAGTAGCTATAGACAGGGTACATCAGATCACTGCTACAGCAGTAGCTATAGACAGGGTACATCAGATAACTGCTACAGCAGTAGCTATAGACAGGGTACATTAGATCACTGCTACAGCAGTAGTTATAGACAGGGTACATCAGATCACTGCTACAGCAGTAGCTATAGACAGGGTACATAAGATCACTTCTTTAGTTGCAGTTTAGACAGGATACATAAGATTAATACAACATCAGTAGCTATAGACAGGGTACATTAGATCCCTGCTACAGCAGTAGCTATAGACAGGGTACATCAGATCACTGCTACAGCAGTAGCTATAGACAGGGTACATCAGATCCCTGCTACAGCAGTAGCTATAGACAGGGTAAATCAGATCACTGCTACATCAGTAGCTATAGACAGGGTACATCAGATCACTGCTACATCAGTAGCTATAGACAGGGTACATAAGATCACTGCTACATCAGTAGCTATAGACAGGGTACATCAGATCACTGCTACAGCAGTAGCTATAGACAGGGTACATCAGATCACTGCTACAGCAGTAGCTATAGACAGGGTACATCAGATCACTGCTACATCAGTAGCTATAGACAGGGTACATAAGATCACTTCTTTAGTTGCAGTTTAGACAGGATACATAAGATTAATACAACATCAGTAGCTATAGACAGGGTACATCAGATCACTGCTACAGCAGTAGCTATAGACAGGGTACATAAGATCACTTCTTTAGTTGCAGTTTAGACAGGATACATAAGATTAATACAACATCAGTAGCTATAGACAGGGTACATCAGATCACTGCTACAGCAGTAGCTATAGACAGGGTACATCAGATCACTGCTACAGCAGTAGCTATAGACAGGGTACATCAGATCACTGCTACAGCAGTAGCTATAGACAGGGTACATCAGATCACTGCTACAGCAGTAGCTATAGACAGGGTACATCAGATCACTGCTACAGCAGTAGCTATAGACAGGGTACATCAGATCACTGCTACAGCAGTAGCTATAGACAGGATAAATCAGATCACTGCTACAGCAGTAGCTATAGACAGGGTACATCAGATCACTGCTACAGCAGTAGCTATAGACAGGATACATAAGATTAATACAACATCAGTAGCTATAGACAGGGTACATTAGATCACTGCTACAGCAGTAGCTATAGACAGGGTACATCAGATCACTGCTACAGCAGTAGCTATAGACAGGGTACATCAGATCACTGCTACAGCAGTAGCTATAGACAGGGTACATAAGATCACTGCTACAGCAGTAGCTATAGACAGGATACATAAGATTAATACAACATCAGTAGCTATAGACAGGGTACATTAGATCACTGCTACAGCAGTAGCTATAGACAGGGTACATTAGATCACTGCTACAGCAGTAGCTATAGACAGGGTACATCAGATCACTGCTACAGCAGTAGCTATAGACAGGGTACATCAGATCACTGCTACAGCAGTAGCTATAGACAGGGTGCATCAGATCACTGCTACAGCAGTAGCTATAGACAGGGTGCATCAGATCACTGCTACAGCAGTAGTTATAGACAGGGTACATCAGATCACTGCTACAGCAGTAGCTATAGACAGGGTACATCAGATCACTGCTACATCAGTAGCTATAGACAGGGTACATCAGATCACTGCTACATCAGTAGCTATAGACAGGGTACATAAGATCACTGCTACATCAGTAGCTATAGACAGGGTACATCAGATCACTGCTACAGCAGTAGCTATAGACAGGGTACATCAGATCACTGCTACAGCAGTAGCTATAGACAGGGTACATCAGATCACTGCTACATCAGTAGCTATAGACAGGGTACATTAGATCACTTCTTTAGTTGCAGTTTAGACAGGATACATAAGATTAATACAACATCAGTAGCTATAGACAGGGTACATTAGATCACTGCTACAGCAGTAGCTATAGACAGGGTACATTAGATCACTGCTACAGCAGTAGCTATAGACAGGGTACATCAGATCACTGCTACATCAGTAGCTATAGACAGGGTACATCAGATCACTTCTTTAGTTGCAGTTTAGACAGGATACATAAGATTAATACAACATCAGTAGCTATAGACAGGGTACATTAGATCACTGCTACAGCAGTAGCTATAGACAGGGTACATTAGATCACTGCTACAGCAGTAGCTATAGACAGGGTACATCAGATCCCTGCTACAGCAGTAGCTATAGACAGGGTACATTAGATCACTGCTACAGCAGTAGCTATAGACAGGGTACATCAGATCCCTGCTACAGCAGTAGCTATAGACAGGGTAAATCAGATCACTGCTACAGCAGTAGCTATAGACAGGGTACATCAGATCACTGCTACATCAGTAGCTATAGACAGGGTACATAAGATCACTGCTACATCAGTAGCTATAGACAGGGTACATTAGATCACTGCTACAGCAGTAGCTATAGACAGGGTACATCAGATCACTGCTACAGCAGTAGCTATAGACAGGGTACATTAGATCACTGCTACAGCAGTAGCTATAGACAGGGTACATCAGATCACTGCTACAGCAGTAGCTATAGACAGGGTACATCAGATCACTGCTACAGCAGTAGTTATAGACAGGGTACATCAGATCACTGCTACAGCAGTAGCTATAGACAGGGTACATCAGATCACTGCTACAGCAGTAGCTATAGACAGGGTACATCAGATCCCTGCTACAGCAGTAGCTATAGACAGGATACATAAGATTAATACAACATCAGTAGCTATAGACAGGGTACATTAGATCACTGCTACAGCAGTAGCTATAGACAGGGTACATCAGATCACTGCTACAGCAGTAGCTATAGACAGGGTACATCAGATCACTGCTACAGCAGTAGCTATAGACAGGGTACATCAGATCACTGCTACAGCAGTAGTTATAGACAGGGTACATCAGATCACTGCTACAGCAGTAGTTATAGACAGGGTACATCAGATCACTGCTACAGCAGTAGCTATAGACAGGGTACATCAGATCACTGCTACATCAGTAGCTATAGACAGGGTACATTAGATCACTTCTTTAGTTGCAGTTTAGACAAGATACATAAGATTAATACAACATCAGTAGCTATAGACAGGGTACATTAGATCACTGCTACAGCAGTAGCTATAGACAGGGTACATCAGATCACTGCTACAGCAGTAGCTATAGACAGGGTACATCAGATCACTGCTACAGCAGTAGCTATAGACAGGGTACATCAGATCCCTGCTACAGCAGTAGCTATAGACAGGATACATAAGATTAATACAACATCAGTAGCTATAGACAGGGTACATTAGATCACTGCTACAGCAGTAGCTATAGACAGGGTACATCAGATCACTGCTACAGCAGTAGCTATAGACAGGGTACATCAGATCACTGCTACAGCAGTAGCTATAGACAGGGTACATCAGATCACTGCTACAGCAGTAGTTATAGACAGGGTACATCAGATCACTGCTACAGCAGTAGTTATAGACAGGGTACATCAGATCACTGCTACAGCAGTAGCTATAGACAGGGTACATCAGATCACTGCTACAGCAGTAGCTATAGACAGGGTACATCAGATCACTGCTACAGCAGTAGCTATAGACAGGGTACATTAGATCACTTCTTTAGTTGCAGTTTAGACAGGATACATAAGATTAATACAACATCAGTAGCTATAGACAGGGTACATTAGATCACTGCTACAGCAGTAGCTATAGACAGGGTACATCAGATCACTGCTACAGCAGTAGCTATAGACAGGGTACATCAGATCACTGCTACAGCAGTAGCTATAGACAGGGTACATCAGATCACTGCTACAGCAGTAGCTATAGACAGGGTACATTTGATCATTGCTACATCAGTAGCTATAGACAGGGTACATTAGATCACTGCTACAGCAGTAGCTATAGACAGGGTACATTAGATCATTTCTTTAGTGGTAGCTATATAAGGACAGAGTACAGTATTTCCTACTACAGGTGTTACTATGTGACAAATAGATATCTGTTGGTTTCAACAATGTAGTAATCAGTTGTTACATAAACTAAACTAGCAGCTATTGATCATTGGATTAACATACAAGTGATGAGTATTCCACAGATATTATATCTTGAAAGTAATCATCAAGCAGAATAATTATGACACAGCATATGAAAAGTCTAAACTTTAGAATTACTGGTACAACCCATCATATGGGCTTTCCACTATTTCTGTTCACCAAAGATTTGGCTGACCTGAGGCTATGGTAAATGATACTTGCTCAATCGTACACATAATGGTACCAAACTCAGAACTTCATAACTATTTGGCCATGATACAGCGACAGTAAATGTGTCCAATTGTACCAAAGGGTCAATGTTGTTTGATTAAATATGGACTAAGAGGTTTCATATATCATGTTATTGCTTTACAAATTACCTTTCCTCACTCAATGCCGGATTTAGGACAAATGAGACCCTGTGCTAGTTATGAGGCTCCAAACATTTGAAAAATTCATTGTAAAAAATGTTGTTGTCAGGAAGATGGGCCCCTCTGGCCAATGGGCCCTGTGCTTAAGCACACCTATGCACTGTCCCCACTACATAGTGATTAAAATATCATTTAACCCTTTAGCATTCACATTACTCTATATATACTATTATATTTTCATGGTAAAAGCTTTTCCTCGTATAATTATTTCACATAATATCGAATCTATGAGATTTTGAAAGTATTTATTTTGAGAACAATACCTTAACATCAGTTTGAACAACCAGTTACAGCCAGTTTCAACAGAAAGAGGTATAGAATTCTGGGCAGTTTTGGCCAGTTTGAACACTAAAGGGTTAAATTCCATTTATTTCAGTTCCTTGTAGCAATCTACAACCCCAGAGCACAAAGACGGACCCATTGGGTAAGAATACCTATAACACCACAGAAGGCTTTCAAGGTGCTTGATGCAAAAAATGACAAGATACCTGTACAGGTGAGTAGATAATATTTTATGGGTAAAGTGCAGCATAAGGTAAACAGGAATACAATCATATAATGAAAGGTTTCATGTAGATTTGTTTTGGCTGATAGTTCACACATGAAGGGAATAACATGATGATGATGATGATGATGGCCATATATATATTGAAATACCTTTACAAACATTTTTATCTCAACCATTCCAAACTCTACGTACATATATATATATATATTGTTATACTTGGGGAGGGTCATCTACATACCTATGCAGGTAGGATCTATAGAGGTGGTTGATAGCTTCTGGTACCTAGGTGATCAGATTAGCAAGGGAGGAAGATGCTCCGAGGCCATAGTATCTAGAATAAGGACAGAATGGAAGAAGTTTAGGGAGCTGCTTCCTCTGTTAACAATGAAGGGTTTCTCTCTACAAACAAAAGGTCGGTTGTATGATGCTTGTGTGAGATGCACGATGCTGCATGGTAGTGAGACATGGGCAGCAACTGCGGAGGATATATGAAGTCTGGAGAGAAAAAAAAAGCAACCATGCTCTGATGGATGTGCAATGTCAATGTGCATGAATGACCAAGTATGGATGAGTTGTGAGTGAAACTGTATATGAGGAATAAACTGTAGTGTACAGGAGAGAACACTGGTATGGCCATGTGATGCGCATGGAAGATGACCGCTGTGTGAAGAAGTGTAAAGATATCCCGGTGGAAGGAAGGAAGACACAGTAGAGGAACATGACAAAAATATGGGCGAAGGTTGTGTGAGCTGATCTCAGATCGCTGAATCTCACAGAGGACCATCATGAAGGACCGTGATGAATGGAGGGATGCTGTGCTGAAGAGGGTCCGTCCCACCCTTGCAAGCGGACGTAAAATGATGATGGTGATGATGATGATATAATTTGGTGCATCACATTCCAGTTTCACTGCAGCATGGTACTTGTGTAGATGTTTGTACTTCTAAATTTGGTTCATTGGATCTAGTAGAAGGCTGGACTAGTTAGTTTGACACCAGCAACTTCCAATTTCCACCTCATTTCATTTGAGGAAGGAATTTCTGCTATTTGCTCCAAATAATGGTTAAATAGATGCACCTGATAATTAACATACATTATGTGCTTTTATCAATATAGCCAATCAGTTTTGAGTTGTATATAACATTCTAAGAATTATCTTGTATAAATTAAGTTTTCCCCAGATGTGCTGCACAAAAATAAAAAGAAAACTAAGCATATAAATGGCCTATGGCTATAGGCAAACTGTGGCTTTCTGAATAGCACACCTAATTTCAAAATTGCTTTGAATTTTTTACTAATGCAGCCTGACATATGCTGAGCCACATCCCATATAGCCTACTACTCGAAAAAAAGTTTCACATGCCTGGCTTATAGTTCATATTTCATTGTAATGGGCAGCACCTAAATGTATCATTTTAACTGTAGCCTCAATCATTAGAGATACCAGATAAATAAACTGGAATAATAATAAATAAGCTGAAAATAAATGTCTACTAATACATATCTTCTGGATAATAAGTAGACTGAAATAATATCTTCTGCATAATCAATAGGTTGAAATAAATGTCTGCCAATACATATCTTCTGTATAATAAATAGGTTGAAATAAATGTCTACCAATACATATCTTCTGCATAATCAATAGGCTGAAATAAATGTCTACCAATACATATCTTCTGCATAATAAATAGGTTGAAATAAATGTCTACCAATGCATATCTTCTGCATAATCAATAGGCTGAAATAAATGTCTATTAATACATACCTTCTGCATATTCTTTCTAGATTATTCCAATCACACAAGAGACGAGAAGTTTACCAGAGAGAGAAACATCAATTGCAACTCATGAACTTGTTTTCCTTGCCTCACTTCCACCACTTGGTTACAGTACTTACTTTGTACGGCAGACAAATAAGAGTGAGTGTTATTCTATCAGGGATTTGCCTCTCTTGAATGGGAAGAGGGTTATTACATCTGGGTGTTTACCATCACCATGATCGAGAAAAAGGATCCTAATGTACGTACTGTTCATTGTGTTTTATACAGACACCATCTTGTAGCCAAAAAAACTCAGTGATGAACTACATGATGCCTTAACCCTTTAGCATTTACATTACTCTATATTTATTATTGTATTTTCACAGCAAACACTTTATTTCAAATAATTATCTCACATAATATCGAATCTATGAGGTTTTGATATTTATTTTGAGAACAATACCTTAACATAAATATGAACAGCCACTTATGGCCGGTTTGAAGAGAAAGAGATGAGAGAATTCTGGCCAAATATGGCTGGTTTAAATGCTAATGAGAATATCTATCAATAAAATTAAAGCCCACTCACTTTATTTTCAACTTTTTGCAATGTTATGTGAAAAAAAATGATGAAACTTTGAACCAATTACTTTTGTACACTGGGTTAAGGTGGTTGTCAAGAGGTGATAGCTTGCAAAGACTGGTTGGCTTGTATGGCTCAACTGTGGAATTTCTTACGGATGTGGACCCATTACTATGTGGCGAGTTGAAAATGTGTAAGAACAATCTGTTCTATTTGGTAGACCTATATTCAAAATTTAATGAAGTATAGAAATATCTGCAAGGTAAAGATATTACAATTATTCAAGCCCAAACAATACTAAGTTTTCAAGTCAAAACAGGGCTATTTAAATCTTCATTGACATGTAAAGAATTTAAATACCTTCCAAACTTACATCATTTGGAAGAAGATGAAAACATTTCAGACTGTGATTTGGAGATATATATATATATATATATATATATAAAGCACATTCAAAAATTAAGAGAAGACTTTAAAATACATTTTAAGGACTTGGAGAAAATGGATGTACCAGACTGGATTGTTATCCCATTTGATTTGGAAATAGAAAATGCAGATATTGAATCTCACTTAGAAGAGTAACTCGTTGATATGTGTGTGGATCGCAAAGCTAAATCATTGTTCAGAAGAAAAGCAATGTAACTACTACTACTAATGGGATTCAAGAGTGTCTAATCTTTGATATGTTATGGGATAACATATAACCTATGTGGCGGTTGTTGTATTGTGAGATAATACATGGTGTATGTTGTTATGTTTAATGTAACAGTATCTATGTCTTGTGTTTCAGACCTTAATGACAGTCTTCCAAAGAATGAAACATATAGCAACTATATCATAGAAAATGAGGTAATATTGCTAGAATTTGTCTTACCATCATTTGTCCTGTGCCTGTAGGAACTTTAAATAATTAACAAAATTTATTGATTGTAATAAAAATGTCTGTATTTAAATACTGCAGCTTAACACTGTAAGTATTCTCTATATAGATAATGAACACAACCACAAGGATATGGTCCGAATGTGGAAGAGCCGAACTCCCACTGTCATCACCTCCATCTCTCTTGCCCTCCCATCTCTCTGTATGGTGAGCAAATGGAGTCCACGCGCTGGCCTGCTCACAGCTCTGGCAGACAGAATGCCAGCACACCTCGTATATAAGTCAACTTCAATTAAGCAAACTTATGATCAGAATCAAATATTAAAAGTGCTCATGCTAGTAATAGATGTATGCACAAGACTGAAACCAGCTTGGTTTTAGAAATAGCAGTGACAGCCTCATTCAAACAAAATAGCAGTATGATTTAAGGATCAGAATGAAAAGTAGAAATTGAGTGTGATGAACAGTCATTGCGTTGTTGTATGGCAAAAGAAGAAATTCTTGTTGTGTAGAGTGAGATGGAATATACGAGGTGTGCTGGTATCCAGTCCTCTGTGTAGAGTGAGATGAAATATATGAGGTGTGCTGGTATCTAGTCATCTGTGTAGAGTGAGATGGAATATATGAGGTGTGCTGGTATCTAGTCCTCTGTGTAGAGTGAGATGGAATATATGAGGTGTGCTGGTATCTAGTCATCTGTGTAGAGTGAGATGGAATATATGAGGTGTGCTGGTATCTAGTCCTCTGTGTAGAGTGAGATGGAATATATGAGGTGTGCTGGTATCCAGTTCTCTGTGTAGAGTGAGATGAAATATATGAGGTGTGGTGGTATCTAGTCCTCTGTGTAGAGTGAGATGGAATATATGAGGTGTGCTGGTATCTACTCCTCTGTGTAGAGTGAGATGGAATATATGAGGTGTGCTGGTATCTAGTCCTCTGTGTAGAGTGAGATGGAACATATGAGGTGTGCTGGTATCTACTCCTCTGTGTAGAGTGAGCTGGAATATATGAGGTGTGCTGCTATCTAGTCCTCTGTGTAGAGTGAGATGGAATATATGAGGTGTGCTGGTATCTAGTCCTCTGTGTAGAGTGAGATGGAATATATGAGGTGTGCTGGTATCTAGTCCTCTGTGTAGAGTGAGATGGAATATATGAGGTGTGCTGGTATCTAGTCCTCTGTGTAGAGTGAGATGGAATATATGAGGTGTGCTGGTATCTAGTCCTCTGTGTAGAGTGAGATGGAATATATGAGGTGTACTGGTATCAAGTCCTTTGTGTAGAGTGAGATGGAATATACGAGGTGTGCTGGTATCTAGTCCTCTGTGTTGAGTGAGCTGGAATATATGAGGTGTGCTGGTATCTAGTCCTCTGTGTAGAGTTAGATGGAATATATGAGGTATGCTGGTATCTAGTCCTCTGTGTAGAGTGAGATGGAATATATGAGGTGTGCTGGTATCTACTCCTCTGTGTAGAGTGAACTGGAATATATGAGGTGTGCTGCTATCTAGTCCTCTGTGTAGAGTGAGATGGAATATACGAGGTGTGCTGGTATCTAGTCCTCTGTGTAGAGTGAGATGGAATATATGAGGTGTGCTGGTATCTAGTCCTCTGTGTAGAGTGTGATGGAATATACGAGGTGTGCTGGTATCTAGTCCTCTGTGTAGAGTGAGATGGAATATATGAGGTGTGCTGGTATCCAGTCATCTGTGTAGAGTGAGATGGAATATATGAGGTATGCTGGTATCTAGTCCTCTGTGTAGAGTGAGATGGAATATATCAGGTGTGGTGGTATCTAGTCCTCTGTGTAGAGTGAGATGAAATATATGAGGTGTACTGGTATCTAGTCCTCTGTGTATAGTGAGATGGAATATATGAGGTGTGCTGGTATCTACTCCTCTGTGTAGAGTGATATGGAATATATGAGGTGTGCTGGTATCTAGTCATCTGTGTAGAGTGAGATGGAATATACGAGGTGTACTGGTATCTAGTCCTCTGTGTAGAGTGAGATGGAATATATGAGGTGTGCTGGTATCTAGTCATCTGTATAGAGTGAGATGGAATATACGATGTGTACTGGTATCTAGTCCTCTGTGTAGAGTGAGATGGAATATATGAGGTGTGCTGGTATCTAGTCATCTGTGTAGAGTGAGATGGAATATACGAGGTGTACTGGTATCTAGTCATCTGTGTAGAGTGAGATGGAATAGATGAGGTGTGCTGGTATCTAGTCATCTGTGTAGAGTGAGATGGAATATACGAGGTGTGCTGGTATCTAGTCCTCTGTGTAGAATGAGATGGAATATATGAGGTGTGCTGGTATCTACTCCTCTGTGTTGAGTGAGATGGAATATATGAGGTGTGCTGGTATCTAGTCCTCTGTGTAGAGTGAGATGGAATATATGAGGTGTGCTGGTATCTACTCCACTGTGTAGAGTGAGATGGAATATATGAGGTGTGCTGGTATCTAGTCCTCTGTGTAGTGAGATGGAATATATGAGGTGTGCTGGTATCTAGTCATCTGTGTAGAGTGAGATGGTATATATGAGGTGTGCTGGTATCTAGTCCTCTGTGTAGAGTGAGATGGAATATATGAGGTGTGCTGGTATCTAGTCCTCTGTGTAGAGTGAGATGGAATATATGAGGTGTGCTGGTATCTAGTCCTCTGTGTAGAGTGAGATGGAATATATGAGGTGTGCTGGTATCTAGTCATCTGTGTAGAGTGAGATGGTATATATGAGGTGTGCTGGTATCTAGTCCTCTGTGTAGAGTGAGATGGAATATATGAGGTGTGCTGGTATCTACTCCTCTCTGTAGAGTGAGATGAAATATACGAGGTGTGCTGGTATCTAGTCATCCGTGTAGAGTGAGATGGAATATATGAGGTGTACTGGTATCTACTCCTCTCTGTAGAATGATATGAAATATATGATTGTGCTGGTATCCAGTCATCTGTGTAGAGTGAGATGGAATATACGAGGTGTGCTGGTATCTAGTCCTCTGTGTAGAGTGAGATGGAATATATGAGGTGTGCTGGTATCTACTCCTCTCTGTAGAGTGAGATGGAATATATGAGGTGTGCTGGTATCTAGTCTTCTGTGTAGAGTGAGATGGAATATATGAGGTGTGCTGGTATCTAGTCCTCTGTGTAGAGTGAGATGGAATATATGAGGTGTGCTGGTATCTACTCCTCTGTGTAGAGTGACATGAAATATATGAGCTGTGCTGGTATCTAGTCCTCTGTGTAGAGTGAGATGGAATATATGAGGTGTGCTGGTATCCAGTCCTCTGTTTAGAGTGAGATGGAATATATGAGGTGTGCTGGTATCTAGTCCTCTGTGTAGAGTGAGATGAAATATACGAGGTGTGCTGGTATCTACTCCTCTGTGTAGAGTGAGATGGAATATATGAGGTGTGCTGGTATCTAGTCCTCTGTGTAGAGTGAGATGGAATATATGAGGTGTACTGGTATCAAGTCCTTTGTGTAGAGTGAGATGGAATATACGAGGTGTGCTGGTATCTAGTCCTCTGTGTTGAGTGAGCTGGAATATATGAGGTGTGCTGGTATCTAGTCCTCTGTGTAGAGTTAGATGGAATATATGAGGTATGCTGGTATCTAGTCCTCTGTGTAGAGTGAGATGGAATATATGAGGTGTGCTGGTATCTACTCCTCTGTGTAGAGTGAACTGGAATATATGAGGTGTGCTGCTATCTAGTCCTCTGTGTAGAGTGAGATGGAATATATGAGGTGTGCTGGTATCTAGTCCTCTGTGTAGAGTGAGATGGAATATATGAGGTGTGCTGGTATCTAGTCCTCTGTGTAGAGTGTGATGGAATATACTAGGTGTGCTGGTATCTAGTCCTCTGTGTAGAGTGAGATGGAATATATGAGGTGTGCTGGTATCCAGTCATCTGTGTAGAGTGAGATGGAATATATGAGGTATGCTGGTATCTAGTCCTCTGTGTAGAGTGAGATGGAATATATCAGGTGTGGTGGTATCTAGTCCTCTGTGTAGAGTGAGATGAAATATATGAGGTGTACTGGTATCTAGTCCTCTGTGTAGAGTGAGATGGAATATATGAGGTGTGCTGGTATCTACTCCTCTGTGTAGAGTGATATGGAATATATGAGGTGTGCTGGTATCTAGTCATCTGTGTAGAGTGAGATGGAATATACGAGGTGTACTGGTATCTAGTCCTCTGTGTAGAGTGAGATGGAATATATGAGGTATGCTGGTATCTAGTCCTTTGTGTAGAGTGAGATGGAATATACGAGGTGTGCTGGTATCTAGTCCTCTGTGTAGAGTGAGATGGAATATATGAGGTGTACTGGTATCTAGTCCTCTGTGTAGCGTGAGATGGAATATATGAGGTGTGCTGGTATCTAGTCATCTGTATAGAGTGAGATGGAATATACGATGTGTACTGGTATCTAGTCCTCTGTGTAGAGTGAGATGGAATATATGAGGTGTGCTGGTATCTAGTCATCTGTGTAGAGTGAGATGGAATATACGAGGTGTACTGGTATCTAGTCATCTGTGTAGAGTGAGATGGAATAGATGAGGTGTGCTGGTATCTAGTCATCTGTGTAGAGTGAGATGGAATATACGAGGTGTGCTGGTATCTAGTCCTCTGTGTAGAATGAGATGGAATATATGAGGTGTGCTGGTATCTACTCCTCTGTGTTGAGTGAGATGGAATATATGAGGTGTGCTGGTATCTAGTCCTCTGTGTAGAGTGAGATGGAATATATGAGGTGTGCTGGTATCTACTCCTCTGTGTAGAGTGAGATGGAATATATGAGGTGTGCTGGTATCTAGTCCTCTGTGTAGTGAGATGGAATATGTGAGGTGTGCTGGTATCTAGTCATCTGTGTAGAGTGAGATGGTATATATGAGGTGTGCTGGTATCTAGTCCTCTGTGTAGAGTGAGATGGAATATATGAGGTGTGCTGGTATCTAGTCCTCTGTGTAGAGTGAGATGGAATATATGAGGTGTGCTGGTATCTAGTCCTCTGTGTAGAGTGAGATGGAATATATGAGGTGTGCTGGTATCTAGTCATCTGTGTAGAGTGAGATGGTATATATGAGGTGTGCTGGTATCTAGTCCTCTGTGTAGAGTGAGATGGAATATATGAGGTGTGCTGGTATCTAGTCCTCTGTGTAGAGTGAGATGGAATATATGAGGTGTGCTGGTATCTAGTCCTCTGTGTAGAGTGAGATGGAATATATGAGGTGTGCTGGTATCTAGTCCTCTGTGTAGAGTGAGATGGAATATATGAGATGTGCTGGTATCTAGTCCTCTGTGTAGAGTGAGATGGAATATACGATGTGTACTGGTATCTAGTCCTCTGTGTAGCGTGAGATGGAATATATGAGGTGTGCTGGGATCTAGTCCTCTATGTAGAGTGAGATGGAATATATGAGGTGTGCTGGTATCTACTCCTCTGTGTAGAGTGAGATGGAATATATGAGGTGTACTGGTATCTAGTCCTCTGTGTAGAGTGAGATGGAATATATGAGGTGTGCTGGTATCTACTCCTCTGCGTAAAGTGAGATGGAATATATGAGGTGTGCTGGTATCTAGTCCTCTGTGTAGAGTGATATGGAATATACGAGGTGTGCTGGTATCTAGTCATCTGTGTAGAGTGAGATGGAATATATGAGGTGTGCTGGTATCTACTCCTCTCTGTAGAGTGAGATGAAATATACGAGGTGTGCTGGTATCTAGTCATCCGTGTAGACTGAGATGGAATATATGAGGTGTACTGGTATCTACTCCTCTCTGTAGAATGATATGAAATATATGATTGTGCTGGTATCCAGTCATCTGTGTAGAGTGAGATGGAATATACGAGGTGTGCTGGTATCTAGTCCTCTGTGTAGAGTGAGATGGAATATATGAGGTGTGCTGGTATCTACTCCTCTCTGTAGAGTGAGATGGAATATATGAGGTGTGCTGGTATCTAGTCTTCTGTGTAGAGTGAGATGGAATATATGAGGTGTGCTGGTATCTAGTCCTCTGTGTAGAGTGAGATGGAATATATGAGGTGTGCTGGTATCTACTCCTCTGTGTAGAGTGACATGAAATATATGAGCTGTGCTGGTATCTAGTCCTCTGTGTAGAGTGAGATGGAATATATGAGGTGTGCTGGTATCCAGTCCTCTGTTTAGAGTGAGATGGAATATATGAGGTGTGCTGGTATCTAGTCCTCTGTGTAGAGTGAGATGAAATATACGAGGTGTGCTGGTATCTACTCCTCTGTGTAGAGTGAGATGGAATATACGTGGTGTACTGGTATCTAGTCCTCTGTGTAGAGTGAGATGGAATAGATGAGGTGTGCTGGTATCTAGTCATCTGCGTAAAGTGAGATGGAATATATGAGGTGTACTGGTATCCAGTCCTCTGTGTAGAGTGAGATGGAATATACGAGGTGGGCTGGTATCTACTCCCCTGTGTAGAGTGAGATGGAATATATGAGGTGTGCTGGTATCTAGTCCTCTCTGTAGAGTGAGATGGAATATATGAGGTGTACTGGTATCTAGTCCTCTGTGTAGAGTGAGATGGAATATATGAGGTGTGCTGGTATCTACTCCTCTGTGTAGAGTGAGATGGAATATATGAGGTGTGCTGGTATCTAGTCCTCTGTGTAGAGTGAGATGGAATATATGAGATGTGCTGGTATCTAGTCCTCTGTGTAGAGTGAGATGGAATATACGAGGTGTGCTGGTATCTAGTCCTCTGTGTAGAGTGAGATGGAATATATGAGGTGTGCTGGTATCTAGTCCTCTGTGTAGAGTGAGATGGAATATATGAGGTGTGCTGGTATCTAGTCCTCTGTGTAGAGTGAGATGGAATATATGAGGTATGCTGGTATCTAGTCCTCTATGTAGAGTGAGATGGAATATATGAGGTATGCTGGTATCTCTCCTCTGTGTAGAGTGAGATGGAATATATGAGGTGTGCTGGTATCTAGTCCTCTGTGTAGAGTAAGATGAAATATACGAGGTGTGCTGGTATCTACTCCTCTCTGTAGAGTGAGATGGAATATACGTGGTGTACTGGTATCTAGTCATCTGCGTAAAGTGAGATGGAATATATGAGGTGTACTGGTGTCTAGTCCTCTGTGTAGAGTGAGATGGAATATATGAGGTGTGCTGGTATCTAGTCCTCTGTGTAGAGTGAGATGGAATATATGAGATGTGCTGGTATCTAGTCCTCTGTGTAGAGTGAGATGGAATATACGAGGTGTGCTGGTATCTAGTCCTCTGTGTAGAGTGAGATGGAATATATGAGGTGTGCTGGGATCTAGTCCTCTATGTAGAGTGAGATGGAATATATGAGGTGTGCTGGTATCTACTCCTCTGTGTAGAGTGAGATGGAATATATGAGGTGTACTGATATCTAGTCCTCTGTGTAGAGTGAGATGGAATATATGAGGTGTGCTGGTATCTACTCCTCTGCGTAAAGTGAGATGGAATATATGAGGTGTGCTGGTATCTAGTCCTCTGTGTAGAGTGATATGGAATATACGAGGTGTGCTGGTATCTAGTCATCTGTGTAGAGTGAGATGGAATATATGAGGTGTGCTGGTATCTACTCCTCTCTGTAGAGTGAGATGAAATATATGAGGTGTGCTGGTATCTAGTCATCCGTGTAGAGTGAGATGGAATATATGAGGTGTACTGGTATCTACTCCTCTCTGTAGAATGATATGAAATATATGATTGTGCTGGTATCCAGTCATCTGTGTAGAGTGAGATGGAATATACGAGGTGTGCTGGTATCTAGTCCTCTGTGTAGAGGGAGATGGAATATATGAGGTGTGCTGGTATCTACTCCTCTCTGTAGAGTGAGATGGAATATATGAGGTGTGCTGGTATCTAGTCATCTGTGTAGAGTGAGATGAAATACATGAGGTGTACTGGTATCTAGTCCTCTATGTAGAATGAGATGGAATATATGAGGTGTGCTGGCATCTAGTCTTTTGTGTAGAGTGAGATGGAATATATGAGGTGTGCTGGTATCTAGTCATCTGTGTAGAGTGAGATGGAATATATGAGGTGTGCTGGTATCCAGTCCTCTGTTTAGAGTGAGATGGAATATATGAGGTGTGCTGGTATCTAGTCCTCTGTGTAGAGTGGGATGGAATATATGAGGTGTGCTGGTATCTAGTCCTCTGTGTAGAGTGAGATGAAATATACGAGGTGTGCTGGTATCTACTCCTCTGTGTAGAGTGAGATGGAATATACGTGGTGTACTGGTATCTAGTCCTCTGTGTAGAGTGAGATGGAATAGATGAGGTGTGCTGGTATCTAGTCATCTGCGTAATGTGAGATGGAATATATGAGGTGTACTGGTATCCACTCCTCTGTGTAGAGTGAGATGGAATATATGAGGTGTGCTGGTATCTAGTCCTCTGTGTAGAGTGAGATGGAATATACGAGGTGGGCTTGTATCTAGTCTTCTGTGTAGAGTGAGATGGAATATATGAGGTGTGCTGGTATCTAGTCCTCTGTGTAGAGTGAGATGGAATATATGAGGTGTGCTGGTATCTACTCCTCTGTGTAGAGTGACATGAAATATATGAGCTGTGCTGGTATCTAGTCCTCTGTGTAGAGTGAGATGGAATATATGAGGTGTGCTGGTATCCAGTCCTCTGTTTAGAGTGAGATGGAATATATGAGGTGTGCTGGTATCTAGTCCTCTGTGTAGAGTGAGATGGAATACATGAGGTGTGCTGGTATCTAGTCCTCTGTGTAGAGTGAGATGGAATATACGTGGTGTACTGGTATCTAGTCCTCTGTGTAGAGTGAGATGGAATAGATGAGGTGTGCTGGTATCTAGTCATCTGCGTAAAGTGAGATGGAATATATGAGGTGTACTGGTATCCAGTCCTCTGTGTAGAGTGAGATGGAATATATGAGGTGTGCTGGTATCTAGTCCTCTGTGTAGAGTGAGATGGAATATACAAGGTGGGCTGGTATCTACTCCTCTGTGTAGAGTGAGATGGAATATATGAGGTGTGCTGGTATCTAGTCCTCTCTGTAGAGTGAGATGGAATATATGAGGTGTACTGGTATCTAGTCCTCTGTGTAGAGTGAGATGGAATATATGAGCTGTGCTGGTATCTACTCCTCTGTGTAGAGTGAGATGGAATATATGAGGTGTGCTGGTATCTAGTCCTCTGTGTAGAGTGAGATGGAATATATGAGATGTGCTGGTATCTAGTCCTCTGTGTAGAGTGAGATGGAATATACGAGGTGTGCTGGTATCTAGTCCTCTGTGTAGAGTGAGATGGAATATATGAGGTGTGCTGGTATCTACTCCTCTCTGTAGAGTGAGATGGAATATATGAGGTGTGCTGGTATCTAGTCATCTGTGTAGAGTGAGATGAAATATATGAGGTGTACTGGTATCTAGTCCTCTATGTAGAATGAGATGGAATATATGAGGTGTGCTGGCATCTAGTCTTTTGTGTAGAGTGAGATGGAATATATGAGGTGTGCTGGTATCTAGTCATCTGTGTAGAGTGAGATGGAATATATGAGGTGTGCTGGTATCCAGTCCTCTGTTTAGAGTGAGATGGAATATATGAGGTGTGCTGGTATCTAGTCCTCTGTGTAGAGTGAGATGGAATATATGAGGTGTGCTGGTATCTAGTCCTCTGTGTAGAGTGAGATGAAATATACGAGGTGTGCTGGTATCTACTCCTCTGTGTAGAGTGAGATGGAATATACGTGGTGTACTGGTATCTAGTCCTCTGTGTAGAGTGAGATGGAATAGATGAGGTGTGCTGGTATCTAGTCATCTGCGTAATGTGAGATGGAATATATGAGGTGTACTGGTATCCACTCCTCTGTGTAGAGTGAGATGGAATATACGAGGTGGGCTTGTATCTAGTCTTCTGTGTAGAGTGAGATGGAATATATGAGGTGTGCTGGTATCTAGTCCTCTGTGTAGAGTGAGATGGAATATATGAGGTGTGCTGGTATCTACTCCTCTGTGTAGAGTGACATGAAATATATGAGCTGTGCTGGTATCTAGTCCTCTGTGTAGAGTGAGATGGAATATATGAGGTGTGCTGGTATCCAGTTCTCTGTTTAGAGTGAGATGGAATATATGAGGTGTGCTGGTATCTAGTCCTCTGTGTAGAGTGAGATGGAATACATGAGGTGTGCTGGTATCTAGTCCTCTGTGTAGAGTGAGATGAAATATACGATGTGTGCTGGTATCTACTCCTCTGTGTAGAGTGAGATGGAATATACGTGGTGTACTGGTATCTAGTCCTCTGTGTAGAGTGAGATGGAATAGATGAGGTGTGCTGGTATCTAGTCATCTGCGTAAAGTGAGATGGAATATATGAGGTGTACTGGTATCCAGTCCTCTGTGTAGAGTGAGATGGAATATATGAGGTGTGCTGGTATCTAGTCCTCTGTGTAGAGTGAGATGGAATATACGAGGTGGGCTGGTATCTACTCCTCTGTGTAGAGTGAGATGGAATATATGAGGTGTGCTGGTATCTAGTCCTCTCTGTAGAGTGAGATGGAATATATGAGGTGTACTGGTATCTAGTCCTCTGTGTAGAGTGAGATGGAATATATGAGCTGTGCTGGTATCTACTCCTCTGTGTAGAGTGAGATGGAATATATGAGGTGTGCTGGTATCTAGTCCTCTGTGTACAGTGAGATGGAATATATGAGATGTGCTGGTATCTAGTCCTCTGTGTAGAGTGAGATGGAATATACGAGGTGTACTGGTATCTAGTCCTCTGTGTAGAGTGAGATGGAATATATGAGGTGTGCTGGTATCTAGTCCTCTGTGTAGAGTGAGATGGAATATATGAGGTGTGCTGGTATCTAGTCCTCTGTGTAGAGTGAGATGGAATATATGAGGTATGCTGGTATCTAGTCCTCTATGTAGAGTGAGATGGAATATATGAGGTATGCTGGTATCTCTCCTCTCTGTAGAGTGAGATGGAATATATGAGGTGTGCTGGTATCTAGTCCTCTGTGTAGAGTAAGATGAAATATACGAGGTGTGCTGGTATCTACTCCTCTGTGTAGAGTGAGATGGAATATACGTGGTGTACTGATATCTAGTCATCTGCGTAAAGTGAGATGGAATATATGAGGTGTACTGGTATCTAGTCCTCTGTGTAGCGTGAGATGGAATATATGAGGTGTGCTGGTATCTAGTCCTCTGTGTAGAGTGAGATGGAATATATGAGATGTGCTGGTATCTAGTCCTCTGTGTAGAGTGAGATGGAATATACGAGGTGTGCTGGTATCTAGTCCTCTGTGTAGAGTGAGATGGAATATATGAGGTGTGCTGGTATCTACTCCTCTGTGTAGAGTGAGATGGAATATAAGAGGTGTACTGGTATCTAGTCCTCTGTGTAGAGTGAGACGGAATATATGAGGTGTGCTGGTATTTACTCCTCTGCGTAAAGTGAGATGGAATATATGAGGTGTGCTGGTATCTAGTCCTCTGTGTAGAGTGATATGGAATATACGAGGTGTGCTGGTATCTAGTCATCTGTGTAGAGTGAGATGGAATATATGAGGTGTGCTGGTATCTACTCCTCTCTGTAGAGTGAGATGAAATATACGAGGTGTGCTGGTATCTAGTCATCCGTGTAGAGTGAGATGGAATATATGAGGTGTACTGGTATCTACTCCTCTCTGTAGAATGATATGAAATATATGATTGTGCTGGTATCCAGTCATCTGTGTAGAGTGAGATGGAATATACGAGGTGTGCTGGTATCTAGTCCTCTGTGTAGAGTGAGATGGAATATATGAGGTGTGCTGGTATCTACTCCTCTCTGTAGAGTGAGATGGAATATATGAGGTGTGCTGGTATCTAGTCTTCTGTGTAGAGTGAGATGGAATATATGAGGTGTGCTGGTATCTAGTCCTCTGTGTAGAGTGAGATGGAATATATGAGGTGTGCTGGTATCTAATCCTCTGTGTAGAGTGAGATGAAATATATGAGGTGTACTGGTAACTACTCCTCTATGTAGAATGAGATAGAATATATGAGGTGTGCTGGCATCTAGTCTTCTGTGTAGAGTGAGATTGAATATATGAGGTGTGCTGGTATCTAGTCCTCTGTGTAGAGTGAGATGGAATATATGAGGTGTGCTGGTATCCAGTCCTCTGTTTAGAGTGAGATGGAATATATGAGGTGTACTGGTATCTAGTCCTCTGTGTAGAGTGAGATGGAATATATGAGGTGTGCTGGTATCTAGTCCTCTGTGTAGAGTGAGATGAAATATACGAGGTGTGCTGGTATCTACTCCTCTGTGTAGAGTGAGATGGAATATACGTGGTGTACTGGTATCTAGTCCTCTGTGTAGAGTGAGATGGAATAGATGAGGTGTGCTGGTATCTAGTCATCTGCGTAGAGTGAGATGGAATATATGAGGTGTGCTGGTATCTAGTCCTCTGTGTAGAGTGAGATGGAATATACGAGGTGGGCTGGTATCTACTCCTCTGTGTAGAGTGAGATGGAATATATGAGGTGTACTGGTATCTAGTCCTCTGTGTAGAGTGAGATGGAATATATGAGGTGTGCTGGTATCTACTCCTCTGTGTAGAGTGAGATGGAATATATGAGGTGTGCTGGTATCTAGTCCTCTGTGTAGAGTGAGATGGAATATATGAGATGTACTGGTATCTAGTCCTCTGTGTAGAGTGAGATGGAATATACGAGGTGTGCTGGTATCTAGTCCTCTGTGTAGAGTGAGATGGAATATATGAGGTGTGCTGGTATCTAGTCCTCTGTGTAGAGTGAGATGGAATATATGAGGTGTGCTGGTATCTAGTCCTCTGTGTAGAGTGAGATGGAATATATGAGGTATGCTGGTATCTCTCCTCTGTGTAGAGTGAGATGGAATATATGAGGTGTGCTGGTATCTAGTCCTCTGTGTAGAGTAAGATGAAATATACGAGGTGTGCTGGTATCTACTCCTCTGTGTAGAGTGAGATGGAATATACGTGGTGTACTGGTATCTAGTCATCTGCGTAAAGTGAGATGGAATATATGAGGTGTACTGGTATCTAGTCCTCTGTGTAGAGTGAGATGGAATATATGAGGTGTGCTGGTATCCAGTCCTCTGTGTAGAGTGAGATGGAATATACGAGGTGTGAAGGTATCTACTCCTCTGTGTAGAGTGAGTGGAATATGAGCAGTACTGGTATCTAGTCCTCTGTGTAGAGTAAGATGTAATATATGAGGTGTACTGGTATCTAGTCCTCTGTGTAGAGTGAGATGGAATATATGAGGTGTGCTGGTAGCTAGTCCTCTGTGTAGAGTGAGATGGAATATATGAGGTGTGCTGGTATCTACTCCTCTGTGTAGAGTGAGATGGAATATATGAGGTGTGCTGGTATCTAGTCCTCTGTGTAGAGTGAGATGGAATATATGAGGTGTGCTGGTATCTAGTCCTGTGTGTAGAGTGAGATGGAATATATGAGGTGGGCTGGTATCTACTCATCTGCGTAAAGTGAGATGGAATATATGAGGTGTGCTGGTATCTAGTCCTCTGTGTAGAGTGAGATGGAATATATGAGGTGTGCTGGTATCTAGTCCTCTGTGTAGAGTGAGATGGAATATATGAGGTGTGCTTGTATCTACTCCTCTGTGTAGAGTGAGATGGAATATATGAGGTGTACTGGTATCTAGTCCTCTGTGTAGAGTGAGATGGAATATATGAGGTGTGCTGGTATCTACTCCTCTGTGTAGAGTGAGATGGAATATATGAGGTGTGCTGGTATCTACTCCTCTGTGTAGAGTGAGATGGAATATATGAGGTGTGCTGGTATCTAGTCATCTGTGTAGAGTGAGATGGAATATATGAGGTGTGCTGGTATCTAGTCATCTGTGTAGAGTGAGCTGGAATATATGAGGTGTGCTGGTATCTAGTCCTCTCTGTAGAGTGAGATGGAATATATGAGCTGTACTGGTATCTCGTCATCTGTGTAGAGTGAGATGAAATATACGAGGTGTGCTGGTATCTAGTCATCCGTGTAGAGTGAGATGGAATATATGAGGTGTGCTGGTATCTAGTCCTCTATGTAGAGTGAGATGGAATATATGAGGTGTGCTGGTATCTAGTCCTCTGTGTAGAGTGAGATGGAATATATGAGATGTACTTGTATCTAGTCATCTGTGTAGAGTGAGATGAAATATATGAGGTAAGCTGGTATCTAGTCCTCTGTGTAGAGTGAGATGAAATATATGAGGTGTCCTGGTATCCAGTCATCTGTGTAGAGTGAGATGGAATATATGAGGTGTGCTGGTATCTAGTCCTCTGTGTAGAGTGAGATGGAATATATGAGGTGTGCTGGTATCTACTCCTCTGTGTAGAGTGACATGAAATATATGAGCTGTGCTGGTATCTAGTCCTCTGTGTAGAGTGAGATGGAATATAAGAGGTGTGCTGGTATCTAGTCATCTGTGTAGAGGGAGATGGAATATATGAGGTGTGCTGGTATCTAGTCATCTGTGTAGAGTGAGATGGAATATACGAGGTGTGCTGGTATCTAGTCCTCTGTGTAGAGTGAGATGAAATATATGAGGTGTACTGGTATCTAGTCCTCTGTGTAGAGTGAGATGGAATATATGAGGTGTGCTGGTATCTACTCCTCTGTGTAGAGTGACATGAAATATATGAGCTGTGCTGGTATCTAGTCCTCTGTGTAGAGTGAGATGGAATATATGAGGTGTGCTGGTATCTAGTCCTTTGTGTAGAGTGAGATGGAATATATGAGGTGTGCTGGTATCTAGTCCTCTGTGTAGAGTGAGATGGAATATATGAGGTGTGCTGGTATCTAGTCCTCTGTGTAGAGTGAGATGGAATATATGAGGTGTGCTGGTATCTAGTCCTCTGTGTAGAGTGAGATGGAATATATGAGGTGTGCTGGTATCTAGTCCTCTGTGTAGAGTGAGATGGAATATATGCGGTGTGCTGGTATCTAGTCCTCTGTGTAGAGTGAGATGGAATATATGAGGTGTGCTGGTATCTAGTCCTCTGTGTAGAGTGAGATGGAATATATGAGGTGTGCTGGTATCTAGTCCTCTGTGTAGAGTGAGATGGAATATATGAGGTGTGCTGGTATCTAGTCCTCTGTGTAGAGTGAGATGGAATATATGAGGTGTGCTGGTATCTAGTCCTCTGTGTAGAGTGAGATGGAATATATGAGGTGTGCTGGTATCTAGTCATCTGTATAGAGTGAGATGGAATATACGAGGTGTACTGGTATCTAGTCCTCTGTGTAGAGTGATATGGAATATATGAGGTGTGCTGGTATCTAGTCATCTGTGTAGAGTGAGATGGAATATATGAGGTGTGCTGGTATCTACTCCTCTGCGTAAAGTGAGATGGAATATATGAGGTGTGCTGGTATCTAGTCCTCTGTGTAGAGTGAGATGGAATATACGAGGTG
Organism: Eledone cirrhosa; assembly: GCA_964016885.1. Classification (NCBI taxonomy): domain Eukaryota; kingdom Metazoa; phylum Mollusca; class Cephalopoda; order Octopoda; family Eledonidae; genus Eledone; species Eledone cirrhosa. Next base: position 300,763,942 of record OZ024742.1, on the reverse strand, counting down.
TGCTGGTATCTAGTCCTCTGTGTAGAGTGAGATGGAATATATGAGGTGTGCTTGTATCTACTCCTCTGTGTAGAGTGAGATGGAATATATGAGGTGTACTGGTATCTAGTCCTCTGTGTAGAGTGAGATGGAATATATGAGGTGTGCTGGTATCTACTCCTCTGTGTAGAGTGAGATGGAATATATGAGGTGTGCTGGTATCTAGTCCTCTGTGTAGAGTGAGATGCAATATATGAGGTGTGCTGGTATCTAGTCCTCTGTGTAGAGTGAGATGGAATATACGAGGTGGGCTGGTATCTACTCCTCTGTGTAGAGTGAGATGGAATATATGAGGTGTGCTGGTATCTAGTCCTCTCTGTAGAGTGAGATGGAATATATGAGGTGTACTGGTATCTAGTCCTCTGTGTAGAGTGAGATGGAATATATGAGGTGTGCTGGTATCTACTCCTCTGTGTAGAGTGAGATGGAATATATGAGGTGTGCTGGTATCTAGTCATCTGTGTAGAGTGAGATGGAATATATGAGGTGTGCTGGTATCTAGTCATCTGTGTAGAGTGAGCTGGAATATACGAGGTGTGCTGGTATCTAGTCCTCTGTGTAGAGTGAGATGGAATATATGAGGTGTGCTGGTATCTACTCCTCTGTGTAGAGTGAGATGGAATATATGAGGTGTGCTGGTATCTAGTCATCTGTGTAGAGTGAGATGGAATATACGAGGTGTACTGGTATCTAGTCCTCTGTGTAGAGTGAGATGGAATATATGAGGTGTGCTGGTATCTAGTCCTTTGTGTAGAGTCAGATGGAATATACGAGGTGTGCTGGTATCTAGTCCTCTGTGTAGAGTGAGATGGAATATATGAGGTGTACTGGTATCTAGTCCTCTGTGTAGAGTGAGATGGAATATATGAGGTGTGCTGGTATCTAGTCATCTGTATAGAGTGAGATGGAATATACGAGGTGTACTGGTATCTAGTCCTCTGTGTAGAGTGATATGGAATATATGAGGTGTGCTGGTATCTAGTCCTCTGTGTAGAGTGAGATGGAATATATGAGGTGTACTGGTATCTAGTCCTCTGTGTAGAGTGAGATGGAATATATGAGGTGTGCTGGTATCTACTCCTCTGTGTAGAGTGAGATGGAATATATGAGGTGTGCTGGTATCTAGTCATCTGTGTAGAGTGAGATGGAATATATGAGGCGTGCTGGTATCTAGTCATCTGTGTAGAGTGAGCTGGATATATGAGGTGTGCTGGTATCTAGTCCTCTCTGTAGAGTGAGATGGAATATATGAGCTGTACTGGTATCTAGTCATCTGTGTAGAGTGAGATGAAATATACGAGGTGTGCTGGTATCTAGTCATCCGTGTAGAGTGAGATGGAATATATGAGGTGTGCTGGTATCTAGTCCTCTATGTAGAGTGAGATGGAATATATGAGGTGTGCTGGTATCTAGTCCTCTGTGTAGAGTGAGATGGAATATATGAGATGTACTTGTATCTAGTCATCTGTGTAGAGTGAGATGAAATATATGAGGTAAGCTGGTATCTAGTCCTCTGTGTAGAGTGAGATGAAATATATGAGGTGTCCTGGTAACCAGTCATCTGTGTAGAGTGAGATGGAATATATGAGGTGTGCTGGTATCTAGTCCTCTGTGTAGAGTGAGATGGAATATATGAGGTGTGCTGGTATCTACTCCTCTGTGTAGAGTGACATGAAATATATGAGCTGTGCTGGTATCTAGTCCTCTGTGTAGAGTGAGATGGAATATAAGAGGTGTGCTGGTATCTAGTCATCTGTGTAGAGGGAGATGGAATATATGAGGTGTGCTGGTATCTAGTCATCTGTGTAGAGTGTGATGGAATATACGAGGTGTGCTGGTATCTAGTCCTCTGTGTAGAGTGAGATGAAATATATGAGGTGTACTGGTATCTAGTCCTCTGTGTAGAGTGAGATGGAATATATGAGGTGTGCTGGTATCTACTCCTCTGTGTAGAGTGACATGAAATATATGAGCTGTGCTGGTATCTAGTCCTCTGTGTAGAGTGAGATGGAATATATGAGGTGTGCTGGTATCTAGTCCTCTGTGTAGAGTGAGATGGAATATATGAGGTGTGCTGGTATCTAGTCCTCTGTGTAGAGTGAGATGGAATATATGAGGTGTGCTGGTATCTAGTCCTCTGTGTAGAGTGAGATGGAATATATGAGGTGTGCTGGTATCTAGTCCTCTGTGTAGAGTGAGATGGAATATATGAGGTGTGCTGGTATCTAGTCCTCTGTGTAGAGTGAGATGGAATATATGAGGTGTGCTGGTATCTAGTCATCTGTATAGAGTGAGATGGAATATACGAGGTGTACTGGTATCTAGTCCTCTGTGTAGAGTGATATGGAATATATGAGGTGTGCTGGTATCTAGTCATCTGTGTAGATTGAGATGGAATATATGAGGTGTGCTGGTATCTACTCCTCTGCGTAAAGTGAGATGGAATATATGAGGTGTGCTGGTATCTAGTCCTCTGTGTAGAGTGAGATGGAATATACGAGGTGTGCTGGTATCTAGTCCTCTGTGTAGAGTGAGATGGAATATATGAGGTGTGCTTGTATCTACTCCTCTGTGTAGAGTGAGATGGAATATATGAGGTGTACTGTTATCTAGTCCTCTGTGTAGAGTGAGATGGAATATATGAGGTGTGCTGGTATCTACTCCTTTGTGTAGAGTGAGATGGAATATATGAGGTGTGCTGGTATCTAGTCCTCTGTGTAGAGTGAGATGGAATATATGAGGTGTGCTGGTATCTAGTCCTCTGTGTAGAGTGAGATGGAATATACGAGGTGGGCTGGTATCTACTCCTCTGTGTAGAGTGAGATGGAATATATGAGGTCTGCTGGTATCTAGTCATCTGTGTAGAGTGAGATGGAATATATGAGGTGTGCTGGTATCTAGTCATCTGTGTAGAGTGAGCTGGAATATATGAGGTGTGCTGGTATCTAGTCCTCTCTGTAGAGTGAGATGGAATATATGAGCTGTACTGGTATCTAGTCAACTGTGTAGAGTGAGATGAAATATACGAGGTGTGCTGGTATCTAGTCATCCGTGTAGAGTGAGATGGAATATATGAGGTGTGCTGGTATCTAGTCCTCTATGTAGAGTGAGATGGAATATATGAGGTGTGCTGGTATCTAGTCCTCTGTGTAGAGTGAGATGGAATATATGAGATGTACTTGTATCTAGTCATCTGTGTAGAGTGAGATGAAATATATGAGGTAAGCTGGTATCTAGTCCTCTGTGTAGAGTGAGATGAAATATATGAGGTGTCCTGGTATCCAGTCATCTGTGTAGAGTGAGATGGCATATATGAGGTGTGCTGGTATCTAGTCCTCTGTGTAGAGTGAGATGGAATATATGAGGTGTGCTGGTATCTACTCCTCTGTGTAGAGTGACATGAAATATATGAGCTGTGCTGGTATCTAGTCCTCTGTGTAGAGTGAGATGGAATATAAGAGGTGTGCTGGTATCTAGTCATCTGTGTAGAGGGAGATGGAATATATGAGGTGTGCTGGTATCTAGTCATCTGTGTAGAGTGTGATGGAATATACGAGGTGTGCTGGTATCTAGTCCTCTGTGTAGAGTGAGATGAAATATATGAGGTGTACTGGTATCTAGTCCTCTGTGTAGAGTGAGATGGAATATATGAGGTGTGCTGGTATCTACTCCTCTGTGTAGAGTGACATGAAATATATGAGCTGTGCTGGTATCTAGTCCTCTGTGTAGAGTGAGATGGAATATATGAGGTGTGCTGGTATCTAGTCCTCTGTGTAGAGTGAGATGGAATATATGAGGTGTGCTGGTATCTAGTCCTCTGTGTAGAGTGTGATGGAATATACGAGGTGTGCTGGTATCTAGTCCTCTGTGTAGAGTGAGATGAAATATATGAGGTGTACTGGTATCTAGTCCTCTGTGTAGAGTGAGATGGAATATACGAGGTGTGCTGGTATCTAGTCCTCTGTGTAGAGTGAGATGGAATATATGAGGTGTGCTGGTATCTACTCCTCTGTGTAGAGTGAGATGGAATATATGAGGTGTGCTGGTATCTAGTCATCTGTGTAGAGTGAGATGGAATATACGAGGTGTACTGGTATCTAGTCCTCTGTGTAGAGTGAGATGGAATATATGAGGTGTGCTGGTATCTAGTCCTTTGTGTAGAGTCAGATGGAATATACGAGGTGTGCTGGTATCTAGTCCTCTGTGTAGAGTGAGATGGAATATATGAGGTGTACTGGTATCTAGTCCTCTGTGTAGAGTGAGATGGAATATATGAGGTGTGCTGCTATCTAGTCATCTGTATAGAGTGAGATGGAATATACGAGGTGTACTGGTATCTAGACCTCTGTGTAGAGTGATATGGAATATATGAGGTGTGCAGGTATCTAGTCATCTGTGTAGAGTGAGATGGAATATATGAGGTGTGCTGGTATCTAGTCATCTGTGTAGAGTGAGATGGAATATATAAGGTGTGCTGGTATCTAGTCCTCTGTGTAGAGTGAGATGGAATAGATGAGGTGTGCTGGTATCTAGTCATCTGTGTAGAGTGAGATGGAATATACGAGGTGTGCTGGTATCTAGTCCTCTGTGTAGAATGAGATGGAATATATGAGGTTTGCTGGTATCTACTCCTCTGTGTTGAGTGAGATGGAATATATGAGGTGTGCTGGTATCTAGTCCTCTGTGTAGAGTGAGATGGAATATATGAGGTGTGCTGTTATCTACTCCTCTGTGTAGAGTGAGATGGAATATATGATGTAAGCTGGTATCTAGTCCTCTGTATAGAGTGAGATGGAATATATGAGGTGTGCTGGTATCTAGTCCTCTGTGTAGAGTGAGATGGAATATATGAGGTGTGCTGGTATCTAGTCCTCTGTGTAAAGTGAGATGGAATATATGAGGTGTGCTGGTATCTAGTCCTCTGTGTAGAGTGAGATGGAATATATGAGGTGTGCTGGTATCTAGTCCTCTGTGTAGAGTGAGATGGAATATATGAGATGTGCTGGTATCTAGTCCTCTGTGTAGAGTCAGATGGAATATATGAGGTGTGCTGGTATCTACTCATCTGTGTAGAGTGAGATGGAATATATGAGGTGTGCTGGTATCTAGTCCTGTGTGTAGAGTGAGATGGAATATATGAGGTGTGCTGGTATCTACTCCTCTGTGTAGAGTGAGATGGAATATATGAGGTGCGCTGGTATCTAGTCATCTGTGTAGAGTGAGATGGAATATATGAGGTAAGCTGGTATCTAGTCCTCTGTGTAGAGTGAGATGAAATATATGAGGTGTCCTGGTATCCAGTCATCTGTGTAGAGTGAGATGGCATATATGAGGTGTGCTGGTATCTAGTCCTCTGTGTAGAGTGAGATGGAATATATGAGGTGTGCTGGTATCTACTCCTCTGTGTAGAGTGACATGAAATATATGAGCTGTGCTGGTATCTAGTCCTCTGTGTAGAGTGAGATGGAATATAAGAGGTGTGCTGGTATCTAGTCATCTGTGTAGAGGGAGATGGAATATATGAGGTGTGCTGGTATCTAGTCATCTGTGTAGAGTGTGATGGAATATACGAGGTGTGCTGGTATCTAGTCCTCTGTGTAGAGTGAGATGAAATATATGAGGTGTACTGGTATCTAGTCCTCTGTGTAGAGTGAGATGGAATATATGAGGTGTGCTGGTATCTAATCCTCTGTGTAGAGTGACATGAAATATATGAGCTGTGCTGGTATCTAGTCCTCTGTGTAGAGTGAGATGGAATATATGAGGTGTGCTGGTATCTAGTCCTCTGTGTAGAGTGAGATGGAATATATGAGGTGTGCTGGTATCTAGTCCTCTGTGTAGAGTGTGATGGAATATACGAGGTGTGCTGGTATCTAGTCCTCTGTGTAGAGTGAGATGAAATATATGAGGTGTACTGGTATCTAGTCCTCTGTGTAGAGTGAGATGGAATATACGAGGTGTGCTGGTATCTAGTCCTCTGTGTAGAGTGAGATGGAATATATGAGGTGTGCTGGTATCTACTCCTCTGTGTAGAGTGAGATGGAATATATGAGGTGTGCTGGTATCTAGTCATCTGTGTAGAGTGAGATGGAATATACGACGTGTTCTGGTATCTAGTCCTCTGTGTAGAGTGAGATGGAATATATGAGGTGTGCTGGTATCTAGTCCTTTGTGTAGAGTCAGATGGAATATACGAGGTGTGCTGGTATCTAGTCCTCTGTGTAGAGTGAGATGGAATATATGAGGTGTACTGGTATCTAGTCCTCTGTGTAGAGTGAGATGGAATATATGAGGTGTGCTGGTATCTAGTCATCTGTATAGAGTGAGATGGAATATACGAGGTGTACTGGTATCTAGTCCTCTGTGTAGAGTGATATGGAATATATGAGGTGTGCTGGTATCTAGTCATCTGTGTAGAGTGAGATGGAATATATGAGGTGTGCTGGTATCTAGTCATCTGTGTAGAGTGAGATGGAATATATGAGGTGTGCTGGTATCTAGTCCTCTGTGTAGAGTGAGATGGAATAGATGAGGTGTGCTGGTATCTAGTCATCTGTGTAGAGTGAGATGGAATATACGAGGTGTGCTGGTATCTAGTCCTCTGTGTAGAATGAGATGGAATATATGAGGTTTGCTGGTATCTACTCCTCTGTGTTGAGTGAGATGGAATATATGAGGTGTGCTGGTATCTAGTCCTCTGTGTAGAGTGAGATGGAATATATGAGGTGTGCTGTTATCTACTCCTCTGTGTAGAGTGAGATGGAATATATGATGTAAGCTGGTATCTAGTCCTCTGTGTAGAGTGAGATGGAATATATGAGGTGTGCTGGTATCTAGTCCTCTGTGTAGAGTGAGATGGAATATATGAGGTGTGCTGGTATCTAGTCCTCTGTGTAAAGTGAGATGGAATATATGAGGTGTGCTGGTATCTAGTCCTCTGTGTGGAGTGAGATGGAATATATGAGGTGTGCTGGTATCTAGTCCTCTGTGTAGAGTGAGATGGAATATATGAGATGTGCTGGTATCTAGTCCTCTGTGTAGAGTGAGATGGAATATATGAGGTGTACTGGTATCTAGTCCTCTATGTAGAGTGAGATGGAATATATGAGGTGTGCTGGTATCTAGTCATCTGTGTAGAGTGAGATGGAATATACGACGTGTTCTGGTATCTAGTCCTCTGTGTAGAGTGAGATGGAATATATGAGGTGTGCTGGTATCTAGTCCTTTGTGTAGAGTCAGATGGAATATACGAGGTGTGCTGGTATCTAGTCCTCTGTGTAGAGTGAGATGGAATATATGAGGTGTACTGGTATCTAGTCCTCTGTGTAGAGTGAGATGGAATATATGAGGTGTGCTGGTATCTAGTCATCTGTATAGAGTGAGATGGAATATACGAGGTGTACTGGTATCTAGTCCTCTGTGTAGAGTGATATGGAATATATGAGGTGTGCTGGTATCTAGTCATCTGTGTAGAGTGAGATGGAATATATGAGGTGTGCTGGTATCTAGTCATCTGTGTAGAGTGAGATGGAATATATGAGGTGTGCTGGTATCTAGTCCTCTGTGTAGAGTGAGATGGAATAGATGAGGTGTGCTGGTATCTAGTCATCTGTGTAGAGTGAGATGGAATATACGAGGTGTGCTGGTATCTAGTCCTCTGTGTAGAATGAGATGGAATATATGAGGTTTGCTGGTATCTACTCCTCTGTGTTGAGTGAGATGGAATATATGAGGTGTGCTGGTATCTAGTCCTCTGTGTAGAGTGAGATGGAATATATGAGGTGTGCTGTTATCTACTCCTCTGTGTAGAGTGAGATGGAATATATGATGTAAGCTGGTATCTAGTCCTCTGTGTAGAGTGAGATGGAATATATGAGGTGTGCTGGTATCTAGTCCTCTGTGTAGAGTGAGATGGAATATATGAGGTGTGCTGGTATCTAGTCCTCTGTGTAAAGTGAGATGGAATATATGAGGTGTGCTGGTATCTAGTCCTCTGTGTGGAGTGAGATGGAATATATGAGGTGTGCTGGTATCTAGTCCTCTGTGTAGAGTGAGATGGAATATATGAGGTGTGCTGGTATCTAGTCCTCTGTGTAGAGTGAGATGGAATATATGAGGTGTCCTGGTATCTAGTCATCTGTGTAGAGTGAGATGGAATATATGAGGTGTGCTCGTATCTACTCCTCTGTGTAGAGTGAGATGGAATATATGAGGTGTGCTGGTATTTACTCCTCTGCGTAAAGTGAGATGGAATATATGAGGTGTGCTGGTATCTAGTCCTCTGTGTAGAGTGAGATGGAATATACGATGTGTGCTGGTATCTAGTCATCTGTGTAGAGTGAGATGGAATATATGAGGTGTACTGGTATCTAGTCCTCTATGCAGAGTGAGATGGAATATATGAGGTGTGCTGGTATCTACTCCTCTCTGTAGAATGATATGAAATATATGATTGTGCTGGTATCTACTCCTCTGTGTAGAGTGAGATGGAATATACGAGGTGTGCTGGTATCTAGTCCTCTGTGTAGAGTGAGATGGAATATATGAGGTGCGCTGGTATCTACTCATCTGTGTAGAGTGAGATGGAATATATGAGGTGTGCTGGTATCTAGTCCTGTGTGTAGAGTGAGATGGAATATATGAGGTGTGCTGGTATCTACTCCTCTGTGTAGAGTGAGATGGAATATATGAGGTGCGCTGGTATCTAGTCATCTGTGTAGAGTGAGATGGAATATATGAGGTAAGCTGGTATCTAGTCCTCTGTGTAGAGTGAGATGAAATATATGAGGTGTCCTGGTATCCAGTCATCTGTGTAGAGTGAGATGGCATATATGAGGTGTGCTGGTATCTAGTCCTCTGTGTAGAGTGAGATGGAATATATGAGGTGTGCTGGTATCTACTCCTCTGTGTAGAGTGACATGAAATATATGAGCTGTGCTGGTATCTAGTCCTCTGTGTAGAGTGAGATGGAATATAAGAGGTGTGCTGGTATCTAGTCATCTGTGTAGAGGGAGATGGAATATATGAGGTGTGCTGGTATCTAGTCATCTGTGTAGAGTGTGATGGAATATACGAGGTGTGCTGGTATCTAGTCCTCTGTGTAGAGTGAGATGAAATATATGAGGTGTACTGGTATCTAGTCCTCTGTGTAGAGTGAGATGGAATATATGAGGTGTGCTGGTATCTAATCCTCTGTGTAGAGTGACATGAAATATATGAGCTGTGCTGGTATCTAGTCCTCTGTGTAGAGTGAGATGGAATATATGAGGTGTGCTGGTATCTAGTCCTCTGTGTAGAGTGAGATGGAATATATGAGGTGTGCTGGTATCTAGTCCTCTGTGTAGAGTGTGATGGAATATACGAGGTGTGCTGGTATCTAGTCCTCTGTGTAGAGTGAGATGAAATATATGAGGTGTACTGGTATCTAGTCCTCTGTGTAGAGTGAGATGGAATATACGAGGTGTGCTGGTATCTAGTCCTCTGTGTAGAGTGAGATGGAATATATGAGGTGTGCTGGTATCTACTCCTCTGTGTAGAGTGAGATGGAATATATGAGGTGTGCTGGTATCTAGTCATCTGTGTAGAGTGAGATGGAATATACGACGTGTTCTGGTATCTAGTCCTCTGTGTAGAGTGAGATGGAATATATGAGGTGTGCTGGTATCTAGTCCTTTGTGTAGAGTCAGATGGAATATACGAGGTGTGCTGGTATCTAGTCCTCTGTGTAGAGTGAGATGGAATATATGAGGTGTACTGGTATCTAGTCCTCTGTGTAGAGTGAGATGGAATATATGAGGTGTGCTGGTATCTAGTCATCTGTATAGAGTGAGATGGAATATACGAGGTGTACTGGTATCTAGTCCTCTGTGTAGAGTGATATGGAATATATGAGGTGTGCTGGTATCTAGTCATCTGTGTAGAGTGAGATGGAATATATGAGGTGTGCTGGTATCTAGTCATCTGTGTAGAGTGAGATGGAATATATGAGGTGTGCTGGTATCTAGTCCTCTGTGTAGAGTGAGATGGAATAGATGAGGTGTGCTGGTATCTAGTCATCTGTGTAGAGTGAGATGGAATATACGAGGTGTGCTGGTATCTAGTCCTCTGTGTAGAATGAGATGGAATATATGAGGTTTGCTGGTATCTACTCCTCTGTGTTGAGTGAGATGGAATATATGAGGTGTGCTGGTATCTAGTCCTCTGTGTAGAGTGAGATGGAATATATGAGGTGTGCTGTTATCTACTCCTCTGTGTAGAGTGAGATGGAATATATGATGTAAGCTGGTATCTAGTCCTCTGTGTAGAGTGAGATGGAATATATGAGGTGTGCTGGTATCTAGTCCTCTGTGTAGAGTGAGATGGAATATATGAGGTGTGCTGGTATCTAGTCCTCTGTGTAAAGTGAGATGGAATATATGAGGTGTGCTGGTATCTAGTCCTCTGTGTGGAGTGAGATGGAATATATGAGGTGTGCTGGTATCTAGTCCTCTGTGTAGAGTGAGATGGAATATATGAGATGTGCTGGTATCTAGTCCTCTGTGTAGAGTGAGATGGAATATATGAGGTGTACTGGTATCTAGTCCTCTATGTAGAGTGAGATGGAATATATGAGGTGTGCTGGTATCTAGTCATCTGTGTAGAGTGAGATGGAATATACGACGTGTTCTGGTATCTAGTCCTCTGTGTAGAGTGAGATGGAATATATGAGGTGTGCTGGTATCTAGTCCTTTGTGTAGAGTCAGATGGAATATACGAGGTGTGCTGGTATCTAGTCCTCTGTGTAGAGTGAGATGGAATATATGAGGTGTACTGGTATCTAGTCCTCTGTGTAGAGTGAGATGGAATATATGAGGTGTGCTGGTATCTAGTCATCTGTATAGAGTGAGATGGAATATACGAGGTGTACTGGTATCTAGTCCTCTGTGTAGAGTGATATGGAATATATGAGGTGTGCTGGTATCTAGTCATCTGTGTAGAGTGAGATGGAATATATGAGGTGTGCTGGTATCTAGTCATCTGTGTAGAGTGAGATGGAATATATGAGGTGTGCTGGTATCTAGTCCTCTGTGTAGAGTGAGATGGAATAGATGAGGTGTGCTGGTATCTAGTCATCTGTGTAGAGTGAGATGGAATATACGAGGTGTGCTGGTATCTAGTCCTCTGTGTAGAATGAGATGGAATATATGAGGTTTGCTGGTATCTACTCCTCTGTGTTGAGTGAGATGGAATATATGAGGTGTGCTGGTATCTAGTCCTCTGTGTAGAGTGAGATGGAATATATGAGGTGTGCTGTTATCTACTCCTCTGTGTAGAGTGAGATGGAATATATGATGTAAGCTGGTATCTAGTCCTCTGTGTAGAGTGAGATGGAATATATGAGGTGTGCTGGTATCTAGTCCTCTGTGTAGAGTGAGATGGAATATATGAGGTGTGCTGGTATCTAGTCCTCTGTGTAAAGTGAGATGGAATATATGAGGTGTGCTGGTATCTAGTCCTCTGTGTGGAGTGAGATGGAATATATGAGGTGTGCTGGTATCTAGTCCTCTGTGTAGAGTGAGATGGAATATATGAGGTGTGCTGGTATCTAGTCCTCTGTGTAGAGTGAGATGGAATATATGAGGTGTCCTGGTATCTAGTCATCTGTGTAGAGTGAGATGGAATATATGAGGTGTGCTCGTATCTACTCCTCTGTGTAGAGTGAGATGGAATATATGAGGTGTGCTGGTATTTACTCCTCTGCGTAAAGTGAGATGGAATATATGAGGTGTGCTGGTATCTAGTCCTCTGTGTAGAGTGAGATGGAATATACGATGTGTGCTGGTATCTAGTCATCTGTGTAGAGTGAGATGGAATATATGAGGTGTACTGGTATCTAGTCCTCTATGTAGAGTGAGATGGAATATATGAGGTGTGCTGGTATCTACTCCTCTCTGTAGAATGATATGAAATATATGATTGTGCTGGTATCTACTCCTCTGTGTAGAGTGAGATGGAATATACGAGGTGTGCTGGTATCTAGTCCTCTGTGTAGAGTGAGATGGAATATATGAGGTGCGCTGGTATCTACTCCTCTGTGTAGAGTGAGATGGAATATATGAGGTGTGCTTGTATCTACTCCTCTGTGTAGAGTGAGATGGAATATATGAGGTGTGCTGGTATCTACTCCTCTGTGTAGAGTGAGATGGAATATATGAGCTGTGCTGGTATCTAGTCCTCTGTGTAGAGTGAGATGGAATATATGAGGTGTGCTGGTATCTAGTCCTCTGTGTAGAGTGAGATGGAATATATGAGGAGTGCTGGTATCTACTCCTGTGTGTAGAGTGACATGAAATATATGAGCTGTGCTGGTATCTAGTCCTCTGTGTAGAGTGAGATGGAATATATGAGGTGTGCTGGTATCCAGTCATCTGTGTAGAGTGAGATGGAATATATGAGTTGTGCTGGTATCTAGTCCTCTATGTAGAGTGAGATGGAATATATGAGCTGTGCTGGTATCTAGTCCTCTGTGTAGAGTGACATGAAATATATGAGGTGTGCTGGTATCTAGTCCTCTGTGTTGAGTGAGATGGAATATATGAGGTGTGCTGGTATCCAGTCATCTGTGTAGAGTGAGATGGAATATATGAGGTGTGCTGGTATCTAGTCCTCTGTGTAGAGTGAGATGGAATATATGAGGTGCGCTGGTATCTACTCCTCTCTGTAGAGTGAGATGGAATATATGAGGTGTGCTGGTATCTAGTCCTCTGTGTAGAGTGAGATGGAATATATGAGGTGTGCTGATATCTAGTCCTCTGTGTAGAGTGAGATGGAATATATGAGGTGTGCTGGTATCTAGTCCTCTGTGTAGAGTGAGATGGAATATAAGAGGTGTGCTGGTATCTAGTCCACTGTGTAGAGTGAGATGGAATATATGAGGTGTGCTGGTATCTAGTCCTCTGTGTAGAGTGAGATGGAATATATGAGGTGTGCTGTTATCTAGTCCTCTGTGTAGAGTGAGATGGAATATATGAGGTGTGCTGGTATCTAGTCCTCTGTGTAGAGTGAGATGGAATATATGAGGTGTGCTGGTATCTACTCCTCTGTGTAGAGTGAGATGGAATATACGAGGTGTGCTGGTATCCAGTCCTCTGTGTAGAGTGAGATGGAATATATGAGGTGTGCTGGTATCTACTCCTCTCTGTAGAGTGAGATGGAATATATGAGGTGTGCTGGTATCTAGTCTTCTGTGTAGAGTGAGATGGAATATATGAGGTGTGCTGGTATCTAGTCCTCTGTGTAGAGTGAGATGGAATATATGAGGTGTGCTGGTATCTAGTCTTCTGTGTAGAGTGAGATGGAATATATGAGGTGTGCTGGTATCTAGTCATCTGTGTAGAGTGAGATGGAATATATGAGGTGTGCTGGTATCTAGTCCTCTGTGTAGAGTGAGATGGAATATATGAGGTGTGCTGGTATCTAGTCCTCCGTGTAGAGTGAGATGGAATATATGAGGTGTGCTGGTATCTAGTCATCTGTGTAGAGTGAGATGGAATATATGAGGTGTGCTGGTATCTAGTCCTCTGTGTAGAGTGAGATGGAATATATGAGGTGTGCTGGTATCTACTCCTCTGTGTTGAGTGAGATGGAATATATGAGGTGTGCTGGTATCTAGTCTTCTGTGTAGAGTGAGATGGAATATATGAGGTGTGCTGGTATCTAGTCCTCTGTGTAGAGTGAGATGGAATATATGAGGTGTGTTGGTATCTAGTCCTCTGTGTAGAGTGAGATGGAATATAAGAGGTGTGCTGGTATCTAGTCATCTGTGTAGAGTGAGATGGAATATATGAGGTGTGCTGGTATCTAGTCCTCTGTGTAGAGTGAGATGGAATATATGAGGTGTACTGGTATCTGGTCCTCTGTGTAGAGTGAGATGGAATATACGAGGTGTGCTAGTATCTAGTCCTTTGTGTAGAGTGAGATGGAATATATGAGGTGTGCTGGTATGTACCCCTCTGTGTAGAGTGAGATGGAATATATGAGGTGTGCTGGTATCTAGTCCTCTGTGTAGAGTGACATGGAATACATGAGGTGTGCTGGTATCTACTCCTCTGTGTGCAGTGAGATGGAATATATGAGGTGTGCTGGTATCTAGTCCTCTGTGTAGAGTGAGATGGAATATATGAGGTGTGCTGGTATCTAGTCATCTGTGTAAAGTGAGATGGAATATATGAGGTGTGCTGGTATCTAGTCCTCTGTGTAGAGTGAGATGGAATATATGAGGTGTGCTGGTATCTAGTCCTCTGTGTAGAGTGAGATGGAATATATGAGATGTGCTGGTATCTAGTCCTCTGTGTAGAGTCAGATGGAATATATGAGGTGTGCTGGTATCTACTCATCTGTGTAGAGTGAGATGGAATATATGAGGTGTGCTGGTATCTAGTCCTGTGTGTAGAGTGAGATGGAATATATGAGGTGTGCTGGTATCTACTCCTCTGTGTAGAGTGAGATGGAATATATGAGGTGCGCTGGTATCTAGTCATCTGTGTAGAGTGAGATGGAATATATGAGGTGTGCTGGTATCTAGTCCTCTGTGTAGAGTGAGATGGAATATATGAGGTGTGCTGGTATCTAGTCCTCTGTGTAGAGTGAGATGGAATATATGAGGTGTCCTGGTATCTAGTCATCTGTGTAGAGTGAGATGGAATATATGAGGTGTGCTGGTATCTACTCCTCTGTGTAGAGTGAGATGGAATATATGAGGTGTGCTGGTATATACTCCGCTGCGTAAAGTGAGATGAAATATATGAGGTGTGCTGGTATCTAGTCCTCTGTGTAGAGTGAGATGGAATATACGAGATGTGCTGGTATCTAGTCATCTGTGTAGAGTGAGATGGAATATATGAGGTGTACTGGTATCTAGTCCTCTATGTAGAGTGAGATGGAATATATGAGGTGTGCTGGTATCTACTCCTCTCTGTAGAATGATATGAAATATATGATTGTGCTGGTATCTACTCCTCTGTGTAGAGTGAGATGGAATATACGAGGTGTGCTGGTATCTAGTCCTCTGTGTAGAGTGAGATGGAATATATGAGGTGCGCTGGTATCTACTCCTCTGTGTAGAGTGAGATGGAATATATGAGGTGTGCTTGTATCTACTCCTCTGTGTAGAGTGAGATGGAATATATGAGGTGTGCTGGTATCTACTCCTCTGTGTAGAGTGAGATGGAATATATGAGCTGTGCTGTTATCTAGTCCTCTGTGTAGAGTGAGATGGAATATATGAGGTGTGCTGGTATCTAGTCCTCTGTGTAGAGTGAGATGGAATATATGAGGAGTGCTGGTATCTACTCCTGTGTGTAGAGTGACATGAAATATATGAGCTGTGCTGGTATCTAGTCCTCTGTGTAGAGTGAGATGGAATATATGAGGTGTGCTGGTATCCAGTCATCTGTGTAGAGTGAGATGGAATATATGAGTTGTGCTGGTATCTAGTCCTCTATGTAGAGTGAGATGGAATATATGAGGTGTGCTGGTATCTAGTCCTCTGTGTAGAGTGACATGAAATATATGAGGTGTGCTGGTATCTAGTCCTCTGTGTTGAGTGAGATGGAATATATGAGGTGTGCTGGTATCTAGTCATCTGTGTAGAGTGAGATGGAATATATGAGGTGTGCTGGTATCTAGTCCTCTGTGTAGAGTGAGATGGAATAGATGAGGTGTGCTGGTATCTAGTCATCTGTGTAGAGTGAGATGGAATATACGAGGTGTGCTGGTATCTAGTCCTCTGTGTAGAATGAGATGGAATATATGAGGTTTGCTGGTATCTACTCCTCTGTGTTGAGTGAGATGGAATATATGAGGTGTGCTGGTATCTAGTCCTCTGTGTAGAGTGAGATGGAATATATGAGGTGTGCTGTTATCTACTCCTCTGTGTAGAGTGAGATGGAATATATGATGTAAGCTGGTATCTAGTCCTCTGTGTAGAGTGAGATGGAATATATGAGGTGTGCTGGTATCTAGTCCTCTGTGTAGAGTGAGATGGAATATATGAGGTGTGCTGGTATCTAGTCCTCTGTGTAAAGTGAGATGGAATATATGAGGTGTGCTGGTATCTAGTCCTCTGTGTGGAGTGAGATGGAATATATGAGGTGTGCTGGTATCTAGTCCTCTGTGTAGAGTGAGATGGAATATATGAGGTGTGCTGGTATCTAGTCCTCTGTGTAGAGTGAGATGGAATATATGAGGTGTCCTGGTATCTAGTCATCTGTGTAGAGTGAGATGGAATATATGAGGTGTGCTCGTATCTACTCCTCTGTGTAGAGTGAGATGGAATATATGAGGTGTGCTGGTATTTACTCCTCTGCGTAAAGTGAGATGGAATATATGAGGTGTGCTGGTATCTAGTCCTCTGTGTAGAGTGAGATGGAATATACGATGTGTGCTGGTATCTAGTCATCTGTGTAGAGTGAGATGGAATATATGAGGTGTACTGGTATCTAGTCCTCTATGTAGAGTGAGATGGAATATATGAGGTGTGCTGGTATCTACTCCTCTCTGTAGAATGATATGAAATATATGATTGTGCTGGTATCTACTCCTCTGTGTAGAGTGAGATGGAATATACGAGGTGTGCTGGTATCTAGTCCTCTGTGTAGAGTGAGATGGAATATATGAGGTGCGCTGGTATCTACTCCTCTGTGTAGAGTGAGATGGAATATATGAGGTGTGCTTGTATCTACTCCTCTGTGTAGAGTGAGATGGAATATATGAGGTGTGCTGGTATCTACTCCTCTGTGTAGAGTGAGATGGAATATATGAGCTGTGCTGGTATCTAGTCCTCTGTGTAGAGTGAGATGGAATATATGAGGTGTGCTGGTATCTAGTCCTCTGTGTAGAGTGAGATGGAATATATGAGGAGTGCTGGTATCTACTCCTGTGTGTAGAGTGACATGAAATATATGAGCTGTGCTGGTATCTAGTCCTCTGTGTAGAGTGAGATGGAATATATGAGGTGTGCTGGTATCCAGTCATCTGTGTAGAGTGAGATGGAATATATGAGTTGTGCTGGTATCTAGTCCTCTATGTAGAGTGAGATGGAATATATGAGCTGTGCTGGTATCTAGTCCTCTGTGTAGAGTGACATGAAATATATGAGGTGTGCTGGTATCTAGTCCTCTGTGTTGAGTGAGATGGAATATATGAGGTGTGCTGGTATCCAGTCATCTGTGTAGAGTGAGATGGAATATATGAGGTGTGCTGGTATCTAGTCCTCTGTGTAGAGTGAGATGGAATATATGAGGTGCGCTGGTATCTACTCCTCTCTGTAGAGTGAGATGGAATATATGAGGTGTGCTGGTATCTAGTCCTCTGTGTAGAGTGAGATGGAATATATGAGGTGTGCTGATATCTAGTCCTCTGTGTAGAGTGAGATGGAATATATGAGGTGTGCTGGTATCTAGTCCTCTGTGTAGAGTGAGATGGAATATAAGAGGTGTGCTGGTATCTAGTCCACTGTGTAGAGTGAGATGGAATATATGAGGTGTGCTGGTATCTAGTCCTCTGTGTAGAGTGAGATGGAATATATGAGGTGTGCTGTTATCTAGTCCTCTGTGTAGAGTGAGATGGAATATATGAGGTGTGCTGGTATCTAGTCCTCTGTGTAGAGTGAGATGGAATATATGAGGTGTGCTGGTATCTACTCCTCTGTGTAGAGTGAGATGGAATATACGAGGTGTGCTGGTATCCAGTCCTCTGTGTAGAGTGAGATGGAATATATGAGGTGTGCTGGTATCTACTCCTCTCTGTAGAGTGAGATGGAATATATGAGGTGTGCTGGTATCTAGTCTTCTGTGTAGAGTGAGATGGAATATATGAGGTGTGCTGGTATCTAGTCCTCTGTGTAGAGTGAGATGGAATATATGAGGTGTGCTGGTATCTAGTCTTCTGTGTAGAGTGAGATGGAATATATGAGGTGTGCTGGTATCTAGTCATCTGTGTAGAGTGAGATGGAATATATGAGGTGTGCTGGTATCTAGTCCTCTGTGTAGAGTGAGATGGAATATATGAGGTGTGCTGGTATCTAGTCCTCCGTGTAGAGTGAGATGGAATATATGAGGTGTGCTGGTATCTAGTCATCTGTGTAGAGTGAGATGGAATATATGAGGTGTGCTGGTATCTAGTCCTCTGTGTAGAGTGAGATGGAATATATGAGGTGTGCTGGTATCTACTCCTCTGTGTTGAGTGAGATGGAATATATGAGGTGTGCTGGTATCTAGTCTTCTGTGTAGAGTGAGATGGAATATATGAGGTGTGCTGGTATCTAGTCCTCTGTGTAGAGTGAGATGGAATATATGAGGTGTGTTGGTATCTAGTCCTCTGTGTAGAGTGAGATGGAATATAAGAGGTGTGCTGGTATCTAGTCATCTGTGTAGAGTGAGATGGAATATATGAGGTGTGCTGGTATCTAGTCCTCTGTGTAGAGTGAGATGGAATATATGAGGTGTACTGGTATCTGGTCCTCTGTGTAGAGTGAGATGGAATATACGAGGTGTGCTAGTATCTAGTCCTTTGTGTAGAGTGAGATGGAATATATGAGGTGTGCTGGTATGTACCCCTCTGTGTAGAGTGAGATGGAATATATGAGGTGTGCTGGTATCTAGTCCTCTGTGTAGAGTGACATGGAATACATGAGGTGTGCTGGTATCTACTCCTCTGTGTGCAGTGAGATGGAATATATGAGGTGTGCTGGTATCTAGTCCTCTGTGTAGAGTGAGATGGAATATATGAGGTGTGCTGGTATCTAGTCATCTGTGTAAAGTGAGATGGAATATATGAGGTGTGCTGGTATCTAGTCCTCTGTGTAGAGTGAGATGGAATATATGAGGTGTGCTGGTATCTAGTCCTCTGTGTAGAGTGAGATGGAATATATGAGATGTGCTGGTATCTAGTCCTCTGTGTAGAGTCAGATGGAATATATGAGGTGTGCTGGTATCTACTCATCTGTGTAGAGTGAGATGGAATATATGAGGTGTGCTGGTATCTAGTCCTGTGTGTAGAGTGAGATGGAATATATGAGGTGTGCTGGTATCTACTCCTCTGTGTAGAGTGAGATGGAATATATGAGGTGCGCTGGTATCTAGTCATCTGTGTAGAGTGAGATGGAATATATGAGGTGTGCTGGTATCTAGTCCTCTGTGTAGAGTGAGATGGAATATATGAGGTGTGCTGGTATCTAGTCCTCTGTGTAGAGTGAGATGGAATATATGAGGTGTCCTGGTATCTAGTCATCTGTGTAGAGTGAGATGGAATATATGAGGTGTGCTGGTATCTACTCCTCTGTGTAGAGTGAGATGGAATATATGAGGTGTGCTGGTATATACTCCGCTGCGTAAAGTGAGATGGAATATATGAGGTGTGCTGGTATCTAGTCCTCTGTGTAGAGTGAGATGGAATATACGAGATGTGCTGGTATCTAGTCATCTGTGTAGAGTGAGATGGAATATATGAGGTGTACTGGTATCTAGTCCTCTATGTAGAGTGAGATGGAATATATGAGGTGTGCTGGTATCTACTCCTCTCTGTAGAATGATATGAAATATATGATTGTGCTGGTATCTACTCCTCTGTGTAGAGTGAGATGGAATATACGAGGTGTGCTGGTATCTAGTCCTCTGTGTAGAGTGAGATGGAATATATGAGGTGCGCTGGTATCTACTCCTCTGTGTAGAGTGAGATGGAATATATGAGGTGTGCTTGTATCTACTCCTCTGTGTAGAGTGAGATGGAATATATGAGGTGTACTGGTATCTAGTCCTCTATGTAGAGTGAGATGGAATATATGAGGTGTGCTGGTATCTACTCCTCTCTGTAGAATGATATGAAATATATGATTGTGCTGGTATCTACTCCTCTGTGTAGAGTGAGATGGAATATACGAGGTGTGCTGGTATCTAGTCCTCTGTGTAGAGTGAGATGGAATATATGAGGTGCGCTGGTATCTACTCCTCTGTGTAGAGTGAGATGGAATATATGAGGTGTGCTTGTATCTACTCCTCTGTGTAGAGTGAGATGGAATATATGAGGTGTGCTGGTATCTAGTCCTCTGTGTAGAGTGAGATGGAATATAAGAGGTGTGCTGGTATCTAGTCCACTGTGTAGAGTGAGATGGAATATATGAGGTGTGCTGGTATCTAGTCCTCTGTGTAGAGTGAGATGGAATATATGAGGTGTGCTGTTATCTAGTCCTCTGTGTAGAGTGAGATGGAATATATGAGGTGTGCTGGTATCTAGTCCTCTGTGTAGAGTGAGATGGAATATATGAGGTGTGCTGGTATCTACTCCTCTGTGTAGAGTGAGATGGAATATACGAGGTGTGCTGGTATCCAGTCCTCTGTGTAGAGTGAGATGGAATATATGAGGTGTGCTGGTATCTACTCCTCTCTGTAGAGTGAGATGGAATATATGAGGTGTGCTGGTATCTAGTCTTCTGTGTAGAGTGAGATGGAATATATGAGGTGTGCTGGTATCTAGTCCTCTGTGTAGAGTGAGATGGAATATATGAGGTGTGCTGGTATCTAGTCTTCTGTGTAGAGTGAGATGGAATATATGAGGTGTGCTGGTATCTAGTCATCTGTGTAGAGTGAGATGGAATATATGAGGTGTGCTGGTATCTAGTCCTCTGTGTAGAGTGAGATGGAATATATGAGGTGTGCTGGTATCTAGTCCTCCGTGTAGAGTGAGATGGAATATATGAGGTGTGCTGGTATCTAGTCATCTGTGTAGAGTGAGATGGAATATATGAGGTGTGCTGGTATCTAGTCCTCTGTGTAGAGTGAGATGGAATATATGAGGTGTGCTGGTATCTACTCCTCTGTGTTGAGTGAGATGGAATATATGAGGTGTGCTGGTATCTAGTCTTCTGTGTAGAGTGAGATGGAATATATGAGGTGTGCTGGTATCTAGTCCTCTGTGTAGAGTGAGATGGAATATATGAGGTGTGTTGGTATCTAGTCCTCTGTGTAGAGTGAGATGGAATATAAGAGGTGTGCTGGTATCTAGTCATCTGTGTAGAGTGAGATGGAATATATGAGGTGTGCTGGTATCTAGTCCTCTGTGTAGAGTGAGATGGAATATATGAGGTGTACTGGTATCTGGTCCTCTGTGTAGAGTGAGATGGAATATACGAGGTGTGCTAGTATCTAGTCCTTTGTGTAGAGTGAGATGGAATATATGAGGTGTGCTGGTATGTACCCCTCTGTGTAGAGTGAGATGGAATATATGAGGTGTGCTGGTATCTAGTCCTCTGTGTAGAGTGACATGGAATACATGAGGTGTGCTGGTATCTACTCCTCTGTGTGCAGTGAGATGGAATATATGAGGTGTGCTGGTATCTAGTCCTCTGTGTAGAGTGAGATGGAATATATGAGGTGTGCTGGTATCTAGTCATCTGTGTAAAGTGAGATGGAATATATGAGGTGTGCTGGTATCTAGTCCTCTGTGTAGAGTGAGATGGAATATATGAGGTGTGCTGGTATCTAGTCCTCTGTGTAGAGTGAGATGGAATATATGAGATGTGCTGGTATCTAGTCCTCTGTGTAGAGTCAGATGGAATATATGAGGTGTGCTGGTATCTACTCATCTGTGTAGAGTGAGATGGAATATATGAGGTGTGCTGGTATCTAGTCCTGTGTGTAGAGTGAGATGGAATATATGAGGTGTGCTGGTATCTACTCCTCTGTGTAGAGTGAGATGGAATATATGAGGTGCGCTGGTATCTAGTCATCTGTGTAGAGTGAGATGGAATATATGAGGTGTGCTGGTATCTAGTCCTCTGTGTAGAGTGAGATGGAATATATGAGGTGTGCTGGTATCTAGTCCTCTGTGTAGAGTGAGATGGAATATATGAGGTGTCCTGGTATCTAGTCATCTGTGTAGAGTGAGATGGAATATATGAGGTGTGCTGGTATCTACTCCTCTGTGTAGAGTGAGATGGAATATATGAGGTGTGCTGGTATATACTCCGCTGCGTAAAGTGAGATGGAATATATGAGGTGTGCTGGTATCTAGTCCTCTGTGTAGAGTGAGATGGAATATACGAGATGTGCTGGTATCTAGTCATCTGTGTAGAGTGAGATGGAATATATGAGGTGTACTGGTATCTAGTCCTCTATGTAGAGTGAGATGGAATATATGAGGTGTGCTGGTATCTACTCCTCTCTGTAGAATGATATGAAATATATGATTGTGCTGGTATCTACTCCTCTGTGTAGAGTGAGATGGAATATACGAGGTGTGCTGGTATCTAGTCCTCTGTGTAGAGTGAGATGGAATATATGAGGTGCGCTGGTATCTACTCCTCTGTGTAGAGTGAGATGGAATATATGAGGTGTGCTTGTATCTACTCCTCTGTGTAGAGTGAGATGGAATATATGAGGTGTGCTGGTATCTACTCCTCTGTGTAGAGTGAGATGGAATATATGAGCTGTGCTGTTATCTAGTCCTCTGTGTAGAGTGAGATGGAATATATGAGGTGTGCTGGTATCTAGTCCTCTGTGTAGAGTGAGATGGAATATATGAGGAGTGCTGGTATCTACTCCTGTGTGTAGAGTGACATGAAATATATGAGCTGTGCTGGTATCTAGTCCTCTGTGTAGAGTGAGATGGAATATATGAGGTGTGCTGGTATCCAGTCATCTGTGTAGAGTGAGATGGAATATATGAGTTGTGCTGGTATCTAGTCCTCTATGTAGAGTGAGATGGAATATATGAGGTGTGCTGGTATCTAGTCCTCTGTGTAGAGTGACATGAAATATATGAGGTGTGCTGGTATCTAGTCCTCTGTGTTGAGTGAGATGGAATATATGAGGTGTGCTGGTATCCAGTCATCTGTGTAGAGTGAGATGGAATATATGAGGTGTGCTGGTATCTAGTCCTCTGTGTAGAGTGATATGGAATATATGAGGTGCGCTGGTATCTACTCCTCTCTGTAGAGTGAGATGGAATATATGAGGTGTGCTGTTATCTAGTCCTCTGTGTAGAGTGAGATGGAATATATGAGGTGTGCTGGTATCTAGTCCTCTGTGTAGAGTGAGATGGAATATATGAGGTGTGCTGGTATCTACTCCTCTGTGTAGAGTGAGATGGAATATACGAGGTGTGCTGGTATCTAGTCCTCTGTGTAGAGTGAGATGGAATATATGAGGTGTGCTGGTATCTAGTCCTCTGTGTAGAGTGAGATGGAATATATGAGGTGTGCTGGTATCTAGTCTTCTGTGTAGAGTGAGATGGAATATATGAGGTGTGCTGGTATCTAGTCATCTGTGTAGAGTGAGATGGAATATATGAGGTGTGCTGGTATCTAGTCCTCTGTGTAGAGTGAGATGGAATATATGAGGTGTGCTGGTATCTAGTCCTCTGTGTAGAGTGAGATGGAATATATGAGGTGTGCTGGTATCTAGTCATCTGTGTAGAGTGAGATGGAATATATGAGGTGTGCTGGTATCTAGTCCTCTGTGTAGAGTGAGATGGAATATATGAGGTGTGCTGGTATCTACTCCTCTGTGTTGAGTGAGATGGAATATATGAGGTGTGCTGGTATCTAGTCTTCTGTGTAGAGTGAGATGGAATATATGAGGTGTGCTGGTATCTAGTCCTCTGTGTAGAGTGAGATGGAATATATGAGGTGTGTTGGTATCTAGTCCTCTGTGTAGAGTGAGATGGAATATAAGAGGTGTGCTGGTATCTAGTCATCTGTGTAGAGTGAGATGGAATATATGAGGTGTGCTGGTATCTAGTCCTCTGTGTAGAGTGAGATGGAATATATGAGGTGTACTGGTATCTGGTCCTCTGTGTAGAGTGAGATGGAATATACGAGGTGTGCTAGTATCTAGTCCTTTGTGTAGAGTGAGATGGAATATATGAGGTGTGCTGGTATGTACCCCTCTGTGTAGAGTGAGATGGAATATATGAGGTGTGCTGGTATCTAGTCCTCTGTGTAGAGTGACATGGAATATATGAGGTGTGCTGGTATCTACTCCTCTGTGTACAGTGAGATGGAATATATGAGGTGTGCTGCTATCTAGTCCTCTGTGTAGAGTGAGATGGAATATATGAGGTGTGCTGGTATCTAGTCATCTGTGTAGAGTGAGATGGAATATATGAGGTGTGCTGGTATCTAGTCCTCTGTGTAGAGTGAGATGGAATATATGAGGTGTGCTGGTATCTAGTCCTCTGTGTAGAGTGAGCTGGAATATATGAGGTGTGCTGGTATCTAGTCATCTGTGTAGAGTGAGATGGAATATATGATGTGTGCTGGTATCTACTCCTCTGTGTAGAGTGAGATGGAATATATGAGGTGTGCTGGTATCTAGTCCTCTGTGTAGAGTGAGATGGAATATATGAGGTGTGCTGGGATCTAGTCATCCATGTAGAGTGAGATGGAATATATGAGGTGTGCTGATATCTAGTCAACTGTGTAGAGGGAGATGGAATATATGAGGTGTGCTGGTATCTACTCCTCTGTGTAGAGTGAGATGGAATATATGAGGTGTACTGGTATCTAGTCCTTTGTGTAGAGTGAGATGGAATATATGAGGTGTACTGGTATCTAGTCCTCTTTGTAGAGTGAGCTGGAATATATGAGGTGTGCTGGTATCTAGTCATCTGTGTAGAGTGAGATGGAACATATGAGGTGTGCTGGTATCTACTCCTCTGTGTAGAGTGAGATGGAATATATGAGGTGTGCTGGTATCTAGTCCTCTGTGTAGAGTGAGATGGAATATATGAGGTGTGCTGGTATCTAGTCCTCTGTGTAGAGTGAGATGGAATATATGAGGTGTGCTGGTATCTACTCCTCTGTGTAGAGTGAGATGGAATATATGAGGTGTGCTGGTATCTAGTCCTCTGTGTAGAGTGAGATGGAATATATGAGGTGTGCTGGTATCTAGTCATCTGTGTAGAGTGAGATGGAACATATGAGGCGTGCTGGTATCTAGTCCTCTGTGTAGAGTGAGATGGAATATATTAGGTGTGCTGGTATCTAGTCCTCTGTGTAGAGTGAGCTGGAATATATGAGGTGTGGTGGTATCTAGTCATCTGTGTAGAGTGAGTTGGAATATATGAGGTGTGCTGGTATCTACTCCTCTGTGTAGAATGAGATGGAATATATGAGGTGTGCTGGTATCTAGTCCTCTGTGTAGAGTGAGATGGAATATATGAGGTGTACTGGTATCTAGTCATCTGTGTAGAGTGAGCTGGAATATATGAGGTGTGCTGGTATCTAGTCCTCTGTGTAGAGTGTGATGGAATATGTGAGGTGTGCTGGGATCTAGTCATCCGTGTAGAGTGAGATGGAATATATGAGGTGTGCTGATATCTAGTCAACTGTGTAGAGGGAGATGGAATATATGAGGTGTGCTGGTATCTACTCCTCTGTGTAGAGTGAGATGGAATATATGAGGTGTACTGGTATCTAGTCCTCTGTGTAGAGTGAGATGGAATATATGAGGTGTACTGGTATCTAGTCCTCTGTGTAGATTGAGATGGAATATATGAGGTGTGCTGGTATCTACTCCTCTGTGTAGAGTGAGGTGGAATATATGAGGTGTGCTGGGATCTAGTCCTCTGTGTAGAGTGAGATGGAATATATGAGGTGTGCTGGTATCTAGTCCTCTGTGTAGAGTGAGATGGAATATATGAGGTGTGCTGGTATCTAGTCTTCTGTGTAGAGTGAGATGGAATATATGATGTGTGCTGGTATCTAGTCATCTGTGTAGAGTGAAATGGAATATATGAGGTGTGCTGGTATCTAGTCCTCTGTGTGTAGAGTGAGATGGAATATATGAGGTGTGCTGGTATCTAGTCCTCTGTGTAGAGTGAGATGGAATATATGAGGTGTACTGGTATCTAGTCCTCTGTGTAGAGTGAGATGAAATGTATGAGGTGTGCCGGAATCTAGTCCTCTGTGTAGAGTGAGATGGAATATACGAGGTGTGCTGGTATCTAGTCCTCTGTGTAGAGTGAGATGGAATATATGAGGTTAGCTGGTATCTAGTCCTCTATGTAGAGTGAGATGGAATATATGAGGTGTGCTGGTATCTACTCCTCTGTGTAGAGTGAGATGGAATATATGAGGTGTGCTGGTATCTAGTCCTCTGTGTAGAGTGAGATGGAATATATGAGGTGTGCTGGTATCTAGTCCTCTGTGTAGAGTGAGATGGAACATATGAGGTGTGCTGATATCTAGTCCTCTGTGTAGAGTGAGATGGAATATATGAGGTGTGCTGGTATGCAGTCCTCTGTGTAGAGTGAGATGGAATATATGAGGTGTGCTGGTATCTAGTCCTCTGTGTAGAGTGAGATGGAATATATGAGGTGTGCTGGTATCTAGTCATTTGTGTAGAGTGAGATGGAATATACGAGGTATGCTGGTATCTAGTCCTCTGTGTAGAGTGAGATGGAATATATGAGGTGTGCTGGTATCTAGTCCTCTGTGTAGCGTGAGATGGAATATATGAGGTGTGCTGGTATCTAGTCCTCTGTGTAGAGTGAGATGGAATATATGAGGTGTCCTGGTATCTAGTCCTCTGCGTAGAGTGAGATGGAATATATGAGGTGTGCTGGTATCTAGTCCTCTGTGTAGAGTGAGATGGAATATATGAGGTGTGCTGGTATCTACTCCTCTCTGTAGAGTGAGATGGAATATATGAGGTGTGCTGGGATCTAGTCCTCTGTGTAGAGTGAGATGAAATGTATGAGGTGTGCTGGTATCTAGTCCTCTGTGTAGAGTGAGATGGAATATATGAGGTGTGCTGGTATCTAGTCATCTGTGTAGAGTGAGATGGAATATATGAGGTGTGCTGGTATCTAGTCCTCTGTGTAGAGTGAGATGGAATATATGAGGTGTGCTGGGATCTAGTCCTCTGTGTAGAGTGAGATGAAATGTATGAGGTGTGCTGGTATCTAGTCCTCTGTGTAGAGTGAGATGGAATATATGAGGTGTGCTGGTATCTAGTCATCTGTGTAGAGTGAGATGGAATATATGAGGTGTGCTGGTATCTAGTCCTCTGTGTAGAGTGAGATGGAATATATGAGGTGTGCTGGTATCTAGTCCTCTGTGTAGAGTGAGATGGAATATATGAGGTGTGCTGGTATCTAGTCATCTGTGTAGAGTGAGATGGAATATATGAGGTCTGCTGGTATCTAGTCCTCTGTGTAGAGTGAGATGGAATATATGAGGTGTGCTGGTATCTACTCCTCTGTGTTGAGTGAGATGGAATATATGAGGTGTGCTGGTATCTAGTCTTCTGTGTAGAGTGAGATGGAATATATGAGGTGTGCTGGTATCTAGTCATTTGTGTAGAGTGAGATGGAATATACGAGGTATGCTGGTATCTAGTCCTCTGTGTAGAGTGAGATGGAATATATGAGGTGTGCTGGTATCTAGTCCTCTGTGTAGCGTGAGATGGAATATATGAGGTGTGCTGGTATCTAGTCCTCTGTGTAGAGTGAGATGGAATATATGAGGTGTCCTGGTATCTAGTCCTCTGCGTAGAGTGAGATGGAATATATGAGGTGTGCTGGTATCTAGTCCTCTGTGTAGAGTGAGATGGAATATATGAGGTGTGCTGGTATCTACTCCTCTCTGTAGAGTGAGATGGAATATATGAGGTGTGCTGGTATCTAGTCCTCTGTGTAGAGTGAGATGGAATATATGAGGTGTGCTGGGATCTAGTCCTCTGTGTAGAGTGAGATGAAATGTATGAGGTGTGCTGGTATCTAGTCCTCTGTGTAGAGTGAGATGGAATATATGAGGTGTGCTGGTATCTAGTCATCTGTGTAGAGTGAGATGGAATATATGAGGTGTGCTGGTATCTAGTCCTCTGTGTAGAGTGAGATGGAATATATGAGGTGTGCTGGTATCTAGTCCTCTGTGTAGAGTGAGATGGAATATATGAGGTGTGCTGGTATCTAGTCATCTGTGTAGAGTGAGATGGAATATATGAGGTGTGCTGGTATCTAGTCCTCTGTGTAGAGTGAGATGGAATATATGAGGTGTGCTGGTATCTACTCCTCTGTGTTGAGTGAGATGGAATATATGAGGTGTGCTGGTATCTAGTCTTCTGTGTAGAGTGAGATGGAATATATGAGGTGTGCTGGTATCTAGTCCTCTGTGTAGAGTGAGATGGAATATATGAGGTGTGTTGGTATCTAGTCCTCTGTGTAGAGTGAGATGGAATATAAGAGGTGTGCTGGTATCTAGTCATCTGTGTAGAGTGAGATGGAATATATGAGGTGTGCTGGTATCTAGTCCTCTGTGTAGAGTGAGATGGAATATATGATGTGTGCTGGTATCTAGTCATCTGTGTAGAGTGAAATGGAATATATGAGGTGTGCTGTTATCTAGTCCTCTGTGTGTAGAGTGAGATGGAATATATGAGGTGTGCTGGTATCTAGTCCTCTGTGTAGAGTGAGATGGAATATATGAGGTGTACTGGTATCTAGTCCTCTGTGTAGAGTGAGATGAAATGTATGAGGTGTGCCGGTATCTAGTCCTCTGTGTAGAGTAAGATGGAATATATGAGGTGTGCTGGTATCTAGTCCTCTGTGTAGAGTGAGATGGAATATACGAGGTGTGCTGGTATCTAGTCCTCTGTGTAGAGTGAGATGGAATATATGAGGTTAGCTGGTATCTAGTCCTCTATGTAGAGTGAGATGGAATATATGAGGTGTGCTGGTATCTACTCCTCTGTGTAGAGTGAGATGGAATATATGAGGTGTGCTGGTATCTAGTCCTCTGTGTAGAGTGAGATGGAATATATGAGGTGTGCTGGTATCTAGTCCTCTGTGTAGAGTGAGATGGAACATATGAGGTGTGCTGATATCTAGTCCTCTGTGTAGAGTGAGATGGAATATATGAGGTGTGCTGGTATGCAGTCCTCTGTGTAGAGTGAGATGGAATATATGAGGTGTGCTGGTATCTAGTCCTCTGTGTAGAGTGAGATGGAATATATGAGGTGTGCTGGTATCTAGTCATTTGTGTAGAGTGAGATGGAATATACGAGGTATGCTGGTATCTAGTCCTCTGTGTAGAGTGAGATGGAATATATGAGGTGTGCTGGTATCTAGTCCTCTGTGTAGCGTGAGATGGAATATATGAGGTGTGCTGGTATCTAGTCCTCTGTGTAGAGTGAGATGGAATATATGAGGTGTCCTGGTATCTAGTCCTCTGCGTAGAGTGAGATGGAATATATGAGGTGTGCTGGTATCTAGTCCTCTGTGTAGAGTGAGATGGAATATATGAGGTGTGCTGGTATCTACTCCTCTCTGTAGAGTGAGATGGAATATATGAGGTGTGCTGGTATCTATTCCTCTGTGTAGAGTGAGATGGAATATATGAGGTGTGCTGGGATCTAGTCCTCTGTGTAGAGTGAGATGAAATGTATGAGGTGTGCTGGTATCTAGTCCTCTGTGTAGAGTGAGATGGAATATATGAGGTGTGCTGGTATCTAGTCATCTGTGTAGAGTGAGATGGAATATATGAGGTGTGCTGGTATCTAGTCCTCTGTGTAGAGTGAGATGGAATATATGAGGTGTGCTGGTATCTAGTCCTCTGTGTAGAGTGAGATGGAATATACGAGGTGTGCTAGTATCTAGTCCTTTGTGTAGAGTGAGATGGAATATATGAGGTGTGCTGGTATGTACCCCTCTGTGTAGAGTGAGATGGAATATATGAGGTGTGCTGGTATCTAGTCCTCTGTGTAGAGTGACATGGAATATATGAGGTGTGCTGGTATCTACTCCTCTGTGTACAGTGAGATGGAATATATGAGGTGTGCTGCTATCTAGTCCTCTGTGTAGAGTGAGATGGAATATATGAGGTGTGCTGGTATCTAGTCCTCTGTGTAGAGTGAGATGGAATATATGAGGTGTGCTGGTATCTAGTCCTCTGTGTAGAGTGAGCTGGAATATATGAGGTGTGCTGGTATCTAGTCATCTGTGTAGAGTGAGATGGAATATATGATGTGTGCTGGTATCTACTCCTCTGTGTAGAGTGAGATGGAATATATGAGGTGTGCTGGTATCTAGTCCTCTGTGTAGAGTGAGATGGAATATATGAGGTGTGCTGGGATCTAGTCATCCATGTAGAGTGAGATGGAATATATGAGGTGTGCTGATATCTAGTCAACTGTGTAGAGGGAGATGGAATATATGAGGTGTGCTGGTATCTACTCCTCTGTGTAGAGTGAGATGGAATATATGAGGTGTACTGGTATCTAGTCCTTTGTGTAGAGTGAGATGGAATATATGAGGTGTGCTGGGATCTAGTCCTCTGTGTAGAGTGAGATGAAATGTATGAGGTGTGCTGGTATCTAGTCCTCTGTGTAGAGTGAGATGGAATATATGAGGTGTGCTGGTATCTAGTCATCTGTGTAGAGTGAGATGGAATATATGAGGTGTGCTGGTATCTAGTCCTCTGTGTAGAGTGAGATGGAATATATGAGGTGTGCTGGTATCTAGTCCTCTGTGTAGAGTGAGATGGAATATATGAGGTGTGCTGGTATCTAGTCATCTGTGTAGAGTGAGATGGAATATATGAGGTGTGCTGGTATCTAGTCCTCTGTGTAGAGTGAGATGGAATATATGAGGTGTGCTGGTATCTACTCCTCTGTGTTGAGTGAGATGGAATATATGAGGTGTGCTGGTATCTAGTCTTCTGTGTAGAGTGAGATGGAATATATGAGGTGTGCTGGTATCTAGTCCTCTGTGTAGAGTGAGATGGAATATATGAGGTGTGTTGGTATCTAGTCCTCTGTGTAGAGTGAGATGGAATATAAGAGGTGTGCTGGTATCTATTCATCTGTGTAGAGTGAGATGGAATATATGAGGTGTGCTGTTATCTAGTCCTCTGTGTAGAGTGAGATGGAATATATGATGTGTGCTGGTATCTAGTCATCTGTGTAAAGTGAAATGGAATATATGAGGTGTGCTGGTATCTAGTCCTCTGTGTGTAGAGTGAGATGGAATATATGAGGTGTGCTGGTATCTAGTCCTCTGTGTAGAGTGAGATGGAATATATGAGGTGTACTGGTATCTAGTCCTCTGTGTAGAGTGAGATGAAATGTATGAGGTGTGCCGGTATCTAGTCCTCTGTGTAGAGTAAGATGGAATATATGAGGTGTGCTGGTATCTACTCCTCTGTGTAGAGTGAGATGGAATATACGAGGTGTGCTGGTATCTAGTCCTCTGTGTAGAGTGAGATGGAATATATGAGGTTAGCTGGTATCTAGTCCTCTATGTAGAGTGAGATGGAATATATGAGGTGTGCTGGTATCTACTCCTCTGTGTAGAGTGAGATGGAATATATGAGGTGTGCTGGTATCTAGTCCTCTGTGTAGAGTGAGATGGAATATATGAGGTGTGCTGGTATCTAGTCCTCTGTGTAGAGTGAGATGGAACATATGAGGTGTGCTGATATCTAGTCCTCTGTGTAGAGTGAGATGGAATATATGAGGTGTGCTGGTATGCAGTCCTCTGTGTAGAGTGAGATGGAATATATGAGGTGTGCTGGTATCTAGTCCTCTGTGTAGAGTGAGATGGAATATATGAGGTGTGCTGGTATCTAGTCATTTGTGTAGAGTGAGATGGAATATACGAGGTATGCTGGTATCTAGTCCTCTGTGTAGAGTGAGATGGAATATATGAGGTGTGCTGGTATCTAGTCCTCTGTGTAGCGTGAGATGGAATATATGAGGTGTGCTGGTATCTAGTCCTCTGTGTAGAGTGAGATGGAATATATGAGGTGTCCTGGTATCTAGTCCTCTGCGTAGAGTGAGATGGAATATATGAGGTGTGCTGGTATCTAGTCCTCTGTGTAGAGTGAGATGGAATATATGAGGTGTGCTGGTATCTACTCCTCTCTGTAGAGTGAGATGGAATATATGAGGTGTGCTGGTATCTAGTCCTCTGTGTAGAGTGAGATGGAATATATGAGGTGTGCTGGGATCTAGTCCTCTGTGTAGAGTGAGATGAAATGTATGAGGTGTGCTGGTATCTAGTCCTCTGTGTAGAGTGAGATGGAATATATGAGGTGTGCTGGTATCTAGTCATCTGTGTAGAGTGAGATGGAATATATGAGGTGTGCTGGTATCTAGTCCTCTGTGTAGAGTGAGATGGAATATATGAGGTGTGCTGGTATCTAGTCCTCTGTGTAGAGTGAGATGGAATATATGAGGTGTGCTGGTATCTAGTCATCTGTGTAGAGTGAGATGGAATATATGAGGTGTGCTGGTATCTAGTCCTCTGTGTAGAGTGAGATGGAATATATGAGGTGTGCTGGTATCTACTCCTCTGTGTTGAGTGAGATGGAATATATGAGGTGTGCTGGTATCTAGTCTTCTGTGTAGAGTGAGATGGAATATATGAGGTGTGCTGGTATCTAGTCCTCTGTGTAGAGTGAGATGGAATATATGAGGTGTGTTGGTAACTAGTCCTCTGTGTAGAGTGAGATGGAATATAAGAGGTGTGCTGGTATCTAGTCATCTGTGTAGAGTGAGATGGAATATATGAGGTGTGCTGGTATCTAGTCCTCTGTGTAGAGTGAGATGGAATATACGAGGTGTGCTAGTATCTAGTCCTTTGTGTAGAGTGAGATGGAATATATGAGGTGTGCTGGTATGTACCCCTCTGTGTAGAGTGAGATGGAATATATGAGGTGTGCTGGTATCTAGTCCTCTATGTAGAGTGACATGGAATATATGAGGTGTGCTGGTATCTACTCCTCTGTGTACAGTGAGATGGAATATATGAGGTGTGCTGCTATCTAGTCCTCTGTGTAGAGTGAGATGGAATATATGAGGTGTGCTGGTATCTAGTCCTCTGTGTAGAGTGAGATGGAATATATGAGGTGTGCTGGTATCTAGTCCTCTGTGTAGAGTGAGCTGGAATATATGAGGTGTGCTGGTATCTAGTCATCTGTGTAGAGTGAGATGGAATATATGATGTGTGCTGGTATCTACTCCTCTGTGTAGAGTGAGATGGAATATATGAGGTGTGCTGGTATCTAGTCCTCTGTGTAGAGTGAGATGGAATATATGAGGTGTGCTGGGATCTAGTCATCCATGTAGAGTGAGATGGAATATATGAGGTGTGCTGATATCTAGTCAACTGTGTAGAGGGAGATGGAATATATGAGGTGTGCTGGTATCTACTCCTCTGTGTAGAGTGAGATGGAATATATGAGGTGTACTGGTATCTAGTCCTTTGTGTAGAGTGAGATGGAATATATGAGGTGTACTGGTATCTAGTCCTCTTTGTAGAGTGAGCTGGAATATATGAGGTGTGCTGGTATCTAGTCATCTGTGTAGAGTGAGATGGAACATATGAGGTGTGCTGGTATCTACTCCTCTGTGTAGAGTGAGATGGAATATATGAGGTGTGCTGGTATCTAGTCCTCTGTGTAGAGTGAGATGGAATATATGAGGTGTGCTGGTATCTAGTCCTCTGTGTAGAGTGAGATGGAATATATGAGGTGTGCTGGTATCTACTCCTCTGTGTAGAGTGAGATGGAATATATGAGGTGTGCTGGTATCTAGTCCTCTGTGTAGAGTGAGATGGAATATATGAGGTGTGCTGGTATCTAGTCATCTGTGTAGAGTGAGATGGAACATATGAGGTGTGCTGGTATCTAGTCCTCTGTGTAGAGTGAGATGGAATATATTAGGTGTGCTGGTATCTAGTCCTCTGTGTAGAGTGAGCTGGAATATATGAGGTGTGGTGGTATCTAGTCATCTGTGTAGAGTGAGTTGGAATATATGAGGTGTGCTGGTATCTACTCCTCTGTGTAGAGTGAGATGGAATATATGAGGTGTGCTGGTATCTAGTCCTCTGTGTAGAGTGAGATGGAATATATGAGGTGTACTGGTATCTAGTCATCTGTGTAGAGTGAGCTGGAATATATGAGGTGTGCTGGTATCTAGTCCTCTGTGTAGAGTGTGATGGAATATGTGAGGTGTGCTGGGATCTAGTCATCCGTGTAGAGTGAGATGGAATATATGAGGTGTGCTGATATCTAGTCAACTGTGTAGAGGGAGATGGAATATATGAGGTGTGCTGGTATCTACTCCTCTGTGTAGAGTGAGATGGAATATATGAGGTGTACTGGTATCTAGTCCTCTGTGTAGAGTGAGATGGAATATATGAGGTGTACTGGTATCTAGTCCTCTGTGTAGATTGAGATGGAATATATGAGGTGTGCTGGTATCTACTCCTCTGTGTAGAGTGAGGTGGAATATATGAGGTGTGCTGGGATCTAGTCCTCTGTGTAGAGTGAGATGGAATATATGAGGTGTGCTGGTATCTAGTCCTCTGTGTAGAGTGAGATGGAATATATGAGGTGTGCTGGTATCTAGTCTTCTGTGTAGAGTGAGATGGAATATATGATGTGTGCTGGTATCTAGTCATCTGTGTAGAGTGAAATGGAATATATGAGGTGTGCTGGTATCTAGTCCTCTGTGTGTAGAGTGAGATGGAATATATGAGGTGTGCTGGTATCTAGTCCTCTGTGTAGAGTGAGATGGAATATATGAGGTGTACTGGTATCTAGTCCTCTGTGTAGAGTGAGATGAAATGTATGAGGTGTGCCGGTATCTAGTCCTCTGTGTAGAGTAAGATGGAATATATGAGGTGTGCTGGTATCTAGTCCTCTGTGTAGAGTGAGATGGAATATACGAGGTGTGCTGGTATCTAGTCCTCTGTGTAGAGTGAGATGGAATATATGAGGTTAGCTGGTATCTAGTCCTCTATGTAGAGTGAGATGGAATATATGAGGTGTGCTGGTATCTACTCCTCTGTGTAGAGTGAGATGGAATATATGAAGTGTGCTGGTATCTAGTCCTCTGTGTAGAGTGAGATGGAATATATGAGGTGTGCTGGTATCTAGTCCTCTGTGTAGAGTGAGATGGAACATATGAGGTGTGCTGATATCTAGTCCTCTGTGTAGAGTGAGATGGAATATATGAGGTGTGCTGGTATGCAGTCCTCTGTGTAGAGTGAGATGGAATATATGAGGTGTGCTGGTATCTAGTCCTCTGTGTAGAGTGAGATGGAATATATGAGGTGTGCTGGTATCTAGTCATTTGTGTAGAGTGAGATGGAATATACGAGGTATGCTGGTATCTAGTCCTCTGTGTAGAGTGAGATGGAATATATGAGGTGTGCTGGTATCTAGTCCTCTGTGTAGCGTGAGATGGAATATATGAGGTGTGCTGGTATCTAGTCCTCTGTGTAGAGTGAGATGGAATATATGAGGTGTCCTGGTATCTAGTCCTCTGCGTAGAGTGAGATGGAATATATGAGGTGTGCTGGTATCTAGTCCTCTGTGTAGAGTGAGATGGAATATATGAGGTGTGCTGGTATCTACTCCTCTCTGTAGAGTGAGATGGAATATATGAGGTGTGCTGGTATCTAGTCCTCTGTGTAGAGTGAGATGGAATATATGAGGTGTGCTGGGATCTAGTCCTCTGTGTAGAGTGAGATGAAATATATGAGGTGTGCTGGTATCTAGTCCTCTGTGTAGAGTGAGATGGAATATATGAGGTGTGCTGGTATCTAGTCCTCTGTGTAGAGTGAGATGGAATATATGAGGTGTGCTGGTATCTAGTCATCTGTGTAGAGTGAGATGGAATATATGAGGTGTGCTGGTATCTAGTCCTCTGTGTAGAGTGAGATGGAATATATGAGGTGTGCTGGTATCTACTCCTCTGTGTAGAGTGAGATGGAATATATGAGGTGTTATCTATCTTATTTTAATCCCAGTCCCTTTATATAGCATAATTCAAAGCAGATGTACACATCACTGCTGACTAGAGTAATGACGGTCACTTGGTTTCTCAGTGTGTCAAAATCTGGGTTTGACAGCATCAGAACTCTATTGGCTGACCTTAGAATAATTGTTTCTAATTTTGGGACAAGGCCAGCTTTTAATACCTTGCATTACTGATACTTTATTTTATTGACCCCCATAAGGTTGAAAGGCAAATTTAACTTCGGCAGGATTTGAACTCAGATTGTAAAGGGCTGTAACTCTATGCCGCAAAGCATGGCGTTCGATCCTCTCCTGATACTGCCAATCCACTGCCCTTAGAATCCACTGACTTTAGAATAATATCTGTTATTTGTGTGTTAAAATCTGGTGATGGTGATAATGATGATGATGGCGACAACAATGATGATGATGAGAAGGAGATGGGAGAGGATGATTTTTTTATGATTATAACTACAACATATCTCTATATTTATTAATATCCACACTACATATCTCTATATTTATTAATATCCACACTACATATCTCTATATTTATTAATATCCACACTACATATCTCTATATTTATTAATATCCACACTACATATCTCTATATTTATTAATATCCACACTACATATCTCTATATTTATTAATATCCACACTACATATCTCTATATTTATTAATATCCACACTACATATCTCTATATTTATTAATATCCACACTACATATCTATATATTTATTAATATACACACTACATATCTCTATATTTATTAATATCCACACTACATATCTCTATATTTATTAATATCCACACTACATATCTCTATATTTATTAATATCCACACTACATATCTCTATATTTATTAATATCCACACTACATATCTATATATTTATTAATATACACACTACATATCTCTATATTTATTAATATCCACACTACATATCTCTATATTTATTAATATCCACACTACATATCTCTATATTTATTAATATACACACTACATATCTCTATATTTATTAATATCCACACTACATATCTCTATATTTATTAATATCCACACTACATATCTCTATATTTATTAATATCCACACTACATATCTCTATATTTATTAATATCCACACTACATATCTCTATATTTATTAATATCCACACTACATATCTATATATTTATTAATATACACACTACATATCTCTATATTTATTAATATCCACACTACATATCTCTATATTTATTAATATCCACACTACATATCTCTATATTTATTAATATCCACACTACATATCTCTATATTTATTAATATCCACACTACATATCTATATATTTATTAATATACACACTACATATCTCTATATTTATTAATATCCACACTACATATCTCTATATTTATTAATATCCACACTACATATCTCTATATTTATTAATATGAAAAGATTCAGGACCCCGATTCCGGCCGTTTCGACAACTAGATTTGAACTGAGCTGTCAAAACGGCTGGAGCTCAACCATTGGGGTCCTGAATCTTTTCATATTACCCACTCTACTACCCTAAATATCGAATACTCTGGTGGGTTATGCTCTAGCTGGTTTTTACCACAACCTATCTGATATATTTATTAACATCAAACTACATATCTCTATATTTATTAACCTGTTGACTGCTGCATATATTTTACACAGCTACAGTTGTGTCTGCTTTTTTTTTTTTCAGTAAAAGGATTATTTTTTTAAACAAACATTTAATAACAACACATATCTGAATGATTGACAAACGTCACTTCAATAAACTAGTAACCCCATCTAGCTTTGAAGTTATGAACTGTTGGAAACGAGTTCATAACTTTGAAGTTATGAACTGTTGGAAAAGAGTTCAAACATGTTAGGACGAGTTATCTTGCCTGTGGTACTGAAAAGGTTAATATCCTCACTACATATCTCTATGTATATTAATATTCACATAATTTTTGTTTAATTTATATTGTTTTATGTTTCTATTCCAGTTTATTAAGTTGGAGTTTGATGAGAATACAGGTGAACCAACTTCAATCACCAACAAAGTGAAAAATATCAAGCTGCCATTCACACAGGGACTCAAGTACTATCGTTCCTCAGTAGACTATACACAACCCTCTGGGGCATATATATTCCGTCCTGAACAACAGAATCCAGAGATATTCCATAACTCGAGGGGATATATATTAAGGGTAAGTAAAATATACTACTGTTATTGCCATCACCAATACTATCTCTGCTAATACCTCCTACTACCCCCATTATCACTGCTCTACTACCACCACAACCAATACGATCTGTTAATACCACCGACTACCTCCATTATCACTGCTCTACTACCACCACCACCACCACCAGTACCATCTCTGCTAATACCTCCATTATCACTGCTCTACTACCACCACCACCACCACCAATACCATCTCTGCTAATACCTCCTACTACCTCCATTATCACTGCTCTACCACCACCACCACCACCACCAATACCATCTCTGCTAATACCTCCTACTACCTCCATTATCACTGCTCTACCACCACCACCACCACCACCAATACCATCTCTGCTAATACCTCCTACTACCTCCATTATCACTGCTCTACCACCACCACCACCACCACCAATACCATCTCTGCTAATACCTCCTACTACCTCCATTATCACTGCTCTACCACCACCACCACCACCACCAGTAACATCTCTGCTAATACCTCCTACTACCTCCATTACCACTGCTCTACTACAACCACTACTATCTCTGCTAATACCTCCTACTAACCCCATCATCACTGCTCTACTACCACCACCACCACCACTACCATCTCTGCTAATACCTCCTACTACCCCCATCAGCACTGTTCTACCACCACCACCACCACCACCAATACCATCTCTACCAATACCTCCTACTACCCCCATTATCACTGCTCTACCACCACCACCACCAATACTAACTCTGCTAATACCTCCTACTACCTCCATTATCACTGTTCTACTACCACCACCACCACTACCATCTCTGCTAATACCTCCTACTACCCCCATCAGCACTGTTCTACCACCACCACCACCACCACCAATACCATCTCTACCAATACCTCCTACTACCTCCATTATCACTGCTTTACCACCACCACCACCACCACCACCACCAATACCATCTCTGCTAATACCTCCTACTACCCCCATTATCACTGCTCTACTACCACCACCACCAATACCATCTCTGCTAATACCTCCTACTACCTCCATTATCACTGCTCTACTACCACCACCACCAATACCATCTCTGCTAATACCTCCTACTACCCCCATTATCACTGCTCTACTACCACCACCACCAGTACCATCTCTGCTAATACCTCCTACTACCCCCATTATCACTGCTCTACTACCACCACCACCAATACCATCTCTGCTAATACCTCCTACTACCCCCATTATCACTGCTCTACTACCACCACCACCACTACCATCTCTACCAATACCTCCTACTACCTCCATTATCACTGCTTTACCACCACCACCACCACCACCACCACCAATACCATCTCTGCTAATACCTCCTACTACCCCCATTATCACTGCTCTACTACCACCACCACCAATACCATCTCTGCTAATACCTCCTACTACCTCCATTATCACTGCTCTACTACCACCACCACCAATACCATCTCTGCTAATACCTCCTACTACCCCCATTATCACTGCTCTACTACCACCACCACCACTACCATCTCTGCTAATACCTCCTACTACCCCCATCAGCACTGTTCTACCACCACCACCACCACCACCAATACCATCTCTACCAATACCTCCTACTACCTCCATTATCACTGCTTTACCACCACCACCACCACCACCACCACCAATACCATCTCTGCTAATACCTCCTACTACCCCCATTATCACTGCTCTACTACCACCACCACCAATACCATCTCTGCTAATACCTCCTACTACCTCCATTATCACTGCTCTACTACCACCACCACCAATACCATCTCTGCTAATACCTCCTACTACCCCCATTATCACTGCTCTACTACCACCACCACCAGTACCATCTCTGCTAATACCTCCTACTACCTCCATTATCACTGCTCTACTACCACCACCACCAGTACCATCTCTGCTAATACCTCCTACTACCACCACCACCAATACCATCTCTGCTAATACCTCCTACTACCCCTCATTATCACTGCTCTACTACCACCACCACTACCACCACCACCACCACCACCACCACCACCAGTACCATCTCTCCTAATACCTCCTACTACCCCCATTATCACTGCTTTACCACCACCACCACCACCACCAATAACATCTCTGCTAATATCTCCTACTCCTTCATTATCACTGCTCTACTACCACCACTACCATCTCTGCTAATACCTCCTACTACCTCCATTATCACTGCTCTACTACCACCACCACCAATACCATCTCTGCTAATACCTCCTACTACCTCCATTATCACTGCTCTACTACCACCACCACCAGTACCATCTCTGCTAATACCTCCTACTACCCCCATCATCACTGCTCTACTACCACCACCACCACCACCACAACCATCTCTGCTAATACCTCCTACTACTCCTATCAACACTGCTCTACTACCACCACCACCAGTACCATCTCTGCTAATACCTCCTACTACCTCCATTATCACAGCTCTACTACCACCACCACCAATACCATCTCTGCTAATACCTCCTACTAACCCCCATTATCACTGCTCTACTACCACCACCACCACCACCAATACCATCTCTGCTAATACCTCCTACTACCCCCATCATCACTGCTCTACCACCACCACCACCAATACTATCTCTGCTAATACCTCCTACTCCTTCATTATAACTGCTCTACTACAACCACCACCAGTACCATCTCAGCTAATACCTCCTACTACCCCCATTATCACTGCCCTACCACCACCACCACCACCACCATCTCTGCTAATACCTCCTACTACCTCCATTATCACTGTTCTACTACCACCACCACCAATACCATCTCTGCTAATACCTCCTACTACCTCCATTATCACTGCTCTACCACCACCACCACCACTACCATCTCTGCTAATACCTCCTACTACCTCCATTATCACTGTTCTACTACCACCATCACCAATACCATCTCTGCTAATACCTCCTACTACCTCCATTATCACTGCTCTACCACCACCACCACCACTACCATCTCTGCTAATACCTCCTACTACCCCCATTATCACTGCTCTACCACCACCACCACCCGTACCATCTCTTCTAATACCTCCTACTACACCCCATTATCACTGCTCTACTACCACCACCACCACCAGTACCATCTCTGCTAATACCTCCTACTACCCCCCATTATCACTGCTCTACTACCACCACCACCACTACCATCTCTGCTAATACCTCCTACTACCTCCATTATCACTGCTCTACTACCACCACCACCACCAATACCATCTCTGCTAATACCTCCTACTACCTCCATTATCACTGCTCTACTACCACCACCACCACTACCATCTCTGCTAATACCTCCTACTACCTCCATTATCACTGCTCTACTACCACCACCACCACCAATACCATCTCTGCTAATACCTCCTACTACCTCCATTATCACTGCTCTACTACCACCACCACCAGTACAATCTCTGCTAATACCTCCTACTACCCCCATTATCACTGCTCTACTACCACCACCACCACTACCATCTCTGCTAATACCTCCTACTACCTCCATTATCACTGCTCTACTACCACCACCACCACCACCATCTCTGCTAATACGTCCTACTACCCCCATTATCACTGCTCTACTACCACCACCACCACCAATACCATCTCTGCTAATACCTCCTACTACCCCCATTATCACTGCTCTACTACCACCACCACCAATACCATCTCTGCTAATACCTCCTACTACGTCCATTATCACTGCTCTACCACCACCACCACCACCAATACCATCTCTGCTAATACCTCATACTACCTCCATTATCACTGCTCTACTACCACCACCACCACCAGTACTGTCTCTGCTAATACCTCCTACTACCCCCCATTATCACTGCTCTACTACCACCACCACCACCAGTACCATCTCTGCTAATACCTCCTACTACCCCCCATTATCACTGCTCTACTACCACCACCACCACCACTACCAACTGTGCTAATACCTCCTACTACCTCCATTATCTCTGCTCTACTACCACCACCACCACCAGTACAATCTCTGCTAATACCTCCTACTTCCCCCATTATCACTGCTCTACTACCACCACCACCACCAGTACTGTCTCTGCTAATACCTCCTACTACCCCCCATTATCACTGCTCTACTACCACCACCACCAGTACAATCTCTGCTAATACCTCCTACTACCCTCATTATCACTGCTCTACTACCACCACCACCACCAGTACCATCTCTTCTAATACCTCCTACTACACCCCATTATCACTGCTCTACTACCACCACCACCACTACCATCTCTGCTAATACCTCCTACTACCTCC
Source organism: Eledone cirrhosa (assembly GCA_964016885.1). Taxonomy (NCBI): domain Eukaryota; kingdom Metazoa; phylum Mollusca; class Cephalopoda; order Octopoda; family Eledonidae; genus Eledone; species Eledone cirrhosa. Next base: position 300,721,556 of record OZ024742.1, on the reverse strand, counting down.
ATTATCTCTGCTCTACTACCACCACCACCACCAGTACAATCTCTGCTAATACCTCCTACTACCCCCATTATCACTGCTCTACTACCACCCCACCATTACCATCTCTGCTAATACCTCCTACTACCCCCCATTATCACTGCTCTACTACCACCACCACCACCACTACCAACTGTGCTAATACCTCCTACTACCTCCATTATCTCTGCTCTACTACCACCACCACCACCAGTACAATCTCTGCTAATACCTCCTACTTCCCCCATTATCACTGCTCTACTACCACCACCACCACCAGTACTGTCTCTGCTAATACCTCCTACTACCCCCCATTATCACTGCTCTACTACCACCACCACCAGTACCATCTCTTCTAATACCTCCTACTACACCCCATTATCACTGCTCTACTACCACCACCACCACTACCATCTCTGCTAATACCTCCTACTACCTCCATTATCACTACTCTACAACCACCACCACCACCACCACCAGTACCATCTCTGCTAATACCTCCTACTACCTCCAACATCACTGCTCTACTACCACCACCACCAATACCATCTCTGCTAATACCTCCTACTACCCCCATTATCACTGCTCTACTACCACCACCACCAATACCATCTCTGCTAATACCTCCTACTACCCCCATTATCACTGCTCTACCACCACCACCACCAGTAATATCTCTGTTAATACCTCCTACTACCTCCATTATCACTGCTCTACTACCACCACCACCACCACCACCACCACCAGTACTATCTCTGCTAATACCTCCTACTACCTCCATTATCACTGCTCTACTACCACCACCACCACCACCACCACCATCATCTCTGCTAATACCTCCTACTACCTCCATTATCACTGCTCTACCACCACCACCACCAATACCACCAGTACCATCTCTGCTAATACCTCCTACTACCTCTATTATCACTGCTCTACTACCACCACCACCAGTACCATCTCTGCTAATACCTCCTACTACCACCACCACCAGTACAATCTCTGCTAATACCTCCTACTACCCCCCATTTTCACTGCTCTACTACCACCACCACCACTACCAACTGTGCTAATACCTCCTACTACCTCCATTATCACTGCTCTACTACCACCACCACCACCACTACAATCTCTGCTAATACCTCCTACTACCTCCATTATCACTGCTCTACTACCACCACCACCAGTACCATCTCTGCTAATACCTCCTACTACCCCCATTATCACTGCTCTACCACCACCAATGCCATCTCTGTTAATACCTTCTACTACCCCCCATTATCACTGCTCTACTACCACCACCACCAGTACCATCTCTTCTAATACCTCCTAAAACCCCCCATTATCACTGCTCTACTACCACCACCACCAGTACCATCTCTGCTAATACCTCCTACTACCTCCATTATAACTGCTCTACCACCAGCACCACCACCAATACCATCTCTGCTAATACCTCCTACTACCGCCATTATCACTGCTCTACTACCACCACCACCAATACCATCATTGCTAATACCTCCTACTACGCCCATTATCACTGCTATACCACCACCACCACCACTACCATCTCTGCTAATACCTCCTACTACCCCTATTATCACTGCTCTACCACCACCACCACCAGTACCATCTCTGCTAATCCCTCCTACTACGCCCATTATCACTGCTCTACCACCACCACCACCACTACCATCTCTGCTAATACCTCCTACTACCGCCATTATCACTGCTCTACTACCACCACCACCAGTACCATCTCTGCTAATACCTCCTACTACCTCCATTATCACTGCTCTACCACCAGCACCACCACCAATACCATCTCTGCTAATACCTCCTACTACCGCCATTATCACTGCTCTACCACCACCACCACCAATACCATCATTGCTAATACCTCCTACTACGCCCATTATCACTGCTCTACTACCACCACCACCAATACCTTCTCTGCTAATACCTCCTACTACCTCCATTATCACTGCTCTACCACCACCACCACCAGTACCATCTCATCTAATACCTCCTACTACCACCCATTATCACTGCTAATACCTCCTACTACCTCCATTATCACTGCTCTACCACCACCACCCACAGTACCATCTCTGCTAGTACCTCCTACTACCCCCATTATCACTGCTCTACCACCACCACCACCCGTACCATCTCTGCTAATACCTCCTACTACCCCCATTATCACTGCTCTACTACCACCACCACCACCAGTACCATCTCTGCTAATACCTCCTACTACCTCCATTATCACTGCTCTACTACCACCACCACCACCAGTACCATCTCTGCTAATACCTCCTACTACCCCCATTAACACTGCTCTACCACCACCACCACCAGTACCATCTCTGCTAATACCTCCTACTACCTCCATTATCACTGCTCTACTACAACCACCACCAGTACCATCTCTGCTAATACCTCCTACTACCTCCATTATCACTGCTCTACCACCACCACCACCACCACCAATACCATCTCTGCTAATACCTCCTACTAACCCCATCATCACTGCTCTACTACCACCACCACCACCACTACCATCTCTGCTAATACCTCCTACTACCCCCATCAGCACTGTTCTACCACCACCACCACCACCACCAATACCATCTCTACCAATACCTCCTACTACCTCCATTATCACTGCTTTACCACCACCACCACCACCACCACCAATACTAACTCTGCTAATACCTCCTACTACCTCCATTATCACTGTTCTACTACCACCACCACCACTACCATCTCTGCTAATACCTCCTACTACCCCCATCAGCACTGTTCTACCACCACCACCACCACCACCAATACCATCTCTACCAATACCTCCTACTACCTCCATTATCACTGCTTTACCACCACCACCACCACCACCACCAATACCATCTCTGCTAATACCTCCTACTACCCCCATTATCACTGCTCTACTACCACCACCACCAGTACCATCTCTGCTAATACCTCCTACTACCTCCATTAGCACTGCTCTACTACCACCACCACCAATACCATCTCTGCTAATACCTCCTACTACCCCCATTATCACTGCTCTACTACAACCACCACCAGTACCATCTCTGCTAATACCTCCTACTACCACCACCACCAGTACCATCTCTGCTAATACCTCCTACTACCTCCATTATCACTGCTCTACTACCACCACCACCAGTACCATCTCTGCTAATACCTCCTACTACCACCACCACCAATACCATCTCTGCTAATACCTCCTACTACCCCTCATTATCACTGCTCTACTACCACCACCACCACCACCACCACCACCACCACCACCACCACCAGTACCATCTCTCCTAATACCTCCTACTACCCCCATTATCACTGCTTTACCACCACCACCACCACCACCAATAACATCTCTGCTAATATCTCCTACTCCTTCATTATCACTGCTCTACTACCACCACTACCATCTCTGCTAATACCTCCTACTACCTCCATTATCACTGCTCTACTACCACCACCACCAATACCATCTCTGCTAATACCTCCTACTACCTCCATTATCACTGCTCTACTACCACCACCACCAGTACCATCTCTGCTAATACCTCCTACTACCCCCATCATCACTGCTCTACTACCACCACCACCACCACCACAACCATCTCTGCTAATACCTCCTACTACTCCTATCAACACTGCTCTACTACCACCACCACCACCAGTACCATCTCTGCTAATGCCTCCTACTACCTCCATTATCACAGCTCTACTACCACCACCACCAATACCATCTCTGCTAATACCTCCTACTAACCCCCATTATCACTGCTCTACTACCACCACCACCACCACCAATACCATCTCTGCTAATACCTCCTACTACCCCCATCATCACTGCTCTACCACCACCACCACCAATACTATCTCTGCTAATACCTCCTACTCCTTCATTATAACTGCTCTACTACAACCACCACCAGTACCATCTCAGCTAATACCTCCTACTACCCCCATTATCACTGCCCTACCACCACCACCACCACCAGTAACATCTCTGCTAATACCTCCTACTACCTCCATTATCACTGTTCTACTACCACCACCACCAATACCATCTCTGCTAATACCTCCTACTACCTCCATTATCACTGCTCTACCACCACCACCACCACTACCATCTCTGCTAATACCTCCTACTACCTCCATTATCACTGTTCTACTACCACCATCACCAATACCATCTCTGCTAATACCTCCTACTACCCCCATTATCACTGCTCTACCACCACCACCACCCGTACCATCTCTTCTAATACCTCCTACTACACCCCATTATCACTGCTCTACTACCACCACCACCACCAGTACCATCTCTGCTAATACCTCCTACTACCCCCCATTATCACTGCTCTACTACCACCACCACCACTACCAACTGTGCTAATACCTCCTACTACCTCCATTATCACTGCTCTACTACCACCACCACCACCACTACAATCTCTGCTAATACCTCCTACTACCTCCATTATCACTGCTCTACTACCACCACCACCACTACCATCTCTGCTAATACCTCCTACTACCTCCATTATCACTGCTCTACTACCACCACCACCACCACTACAATCTCTGCTAATACCTCCTACTACCTCCATTATCACTGCTCTACCACCACCACCACCACTACCATCTCTGCTAATACCTCATACTACATCCATTATCACTGCTCTACTACCACCACCACCACCAGTACTGTCTCTGCTAATACCTCCTACTACCCCCCATTATCACTGCTCTACTACCACCACCACCACTACCATCTCTGCTAATACCTCCTACTACCTCCATTATCACTGCTCTACTACCACCACCACCACCACCAATACCATCTCTGCTAATACCTCCTACTACCTCCATTATCACTGCTCTACTACCACCACCACCAGTACAATCTCTGCTAATACCTCCTACTACCCCCATTATCACTGCTCTACTACCACCACCACCACTACCATCTCTGCTAATAGCACCTACTACCTCCATTATCACTGCTCTACCACCACCACCACCATCTCTGCTAATACGTCCTACTACCCCCATTATCACTGCTCTACTACCACCACCACCACCAATACCATCTCTGCTAATACCTCCTACTACCCCCATTATCACTGCTCTACTACCACCACCACCACCAATACCATCTCTGCTAATACCTCCTACTACCCCCATTATCACTGCTCTACTACCACCACCACCAATACCATCTCTGCTAATACCTCCTACTACGTCCATTATCACTGCTCTACCACCACCACCACCACCAATACCATCTCTGCTAATACCTCATACTACCTCCATTATCACTGCTCTACTACCACCACCACCACCAGTACTGTCTCTGCTAATACCTCCTACTACCCCCCATTATCACTGCTCTACTACCACCACCACCACCAGTACCATCTCTGCTAATACCTCCTACTACCCCCCATTATCACTGCTCTACTACCACCACCACCACCACTACCAACTGTGCTAATACCTCCTACTACCTCCATTATCTCTGCTCTACTACCACCACCACCACCAGTACAATCTCTGCTAATACCTCCTACTTCCCCCATTATCACTGCTCTACTACCACCACCACCACCAGTACTGTCTCTGCTAATACCTCCTACTACCCCCCATTATCACTGCTCTACTACCACCACCACCAGTACAATCTCTGCTAATACCTCCTACTACCCTCATTATCACTGCTCTACTACCACCACCACCACCAGTACCATCTCTTCTAATACCTCCTACTACACCCCATTATCACTGCTCTACTACCACCACCACCACTACCATCTCTGCTAATACCTCCTACTACCTCCATTATCACTACTCTACAACCACCACCACCACCACCACCAGTACCATCTCTGCTAATACCTCCTACTACCTCCAACATCACTGCTCTACTACCACCACCACCAATACCATCTCTGCTAATACCTCCTACTACCCCCATTATCACTGCTCTACCACCACCACCACCAGTAATATCTCTGTTAATACCTCCTACTACCTCCATTATCACTGCTCTACTACCACCACCACCACCACCACCACCACCAGTACTATCTCTGCTAATACCTCCTACTACCTCCATTATCACTGCTCTACTACCACCACCACCACCACCACCACCATCATCTCTGCTAATACCTCCTACTACCTCCATTATCACTGCTCTACCACCACCACCACCAATACCACCAGTACCATCTCTGCTAATACCTCCTACTACCTCTATTATCACTGCTCTACTACCACCACCACCAATACCATCTCTGCTAATACCTCCTACTACCACCACCACCAGTACAATCTCTGCTAATACCTCCTACTACCCCCCATTTTCACTGCTCTACTACCACCACCACCACTACCAACTGTGCTAATACCTCCTACTACCTCCATTATCACTGCTCTACTACCACCACCACCACCACTACAATCTCTGGTAATACCTCCTACTACCTCCATTATCACTGCTCTACTACCACCACCACCAGTACCATCTCTGCTAATACCTCCTACTACCTCCATTATCACTGCTCTACTACAACCACCACCAGTACCATCTCTGCTAATACCTCCTACTACCTCCATTATCACTGCTCTACTACCACCACCACCACCACCACCAGTACTATCTCTGCTAATACCTCCTTCTACCTCCATTATGACTGCTCTACTACCACCACCACCAACACCACCACTATCATCTCTGCTAATACCTCCTACTACCTCCATTATCACTGCTCTACCACCACCACCACCACTACCATCTCTGCTAATACCTCCTACTACCTCTATTATCACTGCTCTACTACCACCACCACCAATACCATCTCTGCTAATACCTCCTACTACCTCCATTATCACTGCTCTACCACCACCACCACCAGTACCATCTCTGCAAATACCTCCTACTACCTCCATTATCACTGCTCTACTACCACCACCACCAATACCATCTCTGCTAATACCTCCTACTACCTCTATTATCACTGCTCTACTACCACCACCACCAATACCATCTCTGCTAATACCTCCTACTACCACCACCACCAGTACAATCTCTGCTAATACCTCCTACTACCCCCCATTATCACTGCTCTACTACCACCACCACCAATACCATCTCTGCTAATAACTCCTACTACCACCACCACCAGTACAATCTCTGCTAATACCTCCTACTACCCCCCATTATCACTGCTCTACTACCACCACCACCACTACCAACTGTGCTAATACCTCCTACTACCTCCATTATTACTGCTCTACTACCACCACCACCACCACTACAATCTCTGCTAATACCTCCTACTACCTACATTATCACTGCTCTACTACCACCACTACCATCTCTGCTAATACCTCCTACTACCTCCATTATCACTGCTCTACTACCACCACCACCAGTACCATCTCTGCTAATACCTCCTACTACCCCCATTATCACTGCTCTACTACCACCACCACCACTACCATCTCTGCTAATACCTCCTACTACCTCCATTATCACTGCTCTACCACCACCACCACCAATACCATCTCTGCTAATACCTCCTACTACCTCCATTATCACTGCTCTACTACCACCACCACCACCACTACCATCTCTGCTAATACCTCCTACTACCTCCATTATCACTGCTCTACCACCACCACCACCACTACCATCTCTGCTAATACCTCCTACTACGCCCATTATCACTGCTCTACCACCACCACCACCAATACCATCTCTGCTAATACCTCCTACTACCACCATTATCACTGCTCTACTACCACCACCACCAATACCATCATTGCTAATACCTCCTACTACCTCCATTATCACTGCTCTACTACCACCACCACCAGTACCATCTCTGCTAATACCTCCTACTACCTCCATTATCACTGCTCTACCACCAGCACCACCACCAATAACATCTCTGCTAATACCTCCTACTACCTCCATTATCACTGCTCTACCACCACCACCACCACCAATACCATCTCAACTAATACCTCCTACTACCCCCCATTATCACTGCTCTACCACCACCACCACCAATACCTTCTCTGCTAATACCTCCTACTACCCCCCATTATCACTGCTCTACCACCACCACCACCACTACCATCTCATCTAATACCTCCTACTACCACCCATTATCACTGCTCTACTACCACCACCACCACTCCCATATCTGCTAATACCTCCTACTACCTCCATTATCACTGCTCTACTACCACCACCACCACTACCATCTCTGCTAATACCTCCTACTACCTCCATTATCACTGCTCTACTACCACCACCACCAGTACCATCTCTGCTAATACCTCCTACTACCCCCATTATCACTGCTTTACTACCACCACCACCACTACCATCTCTGCTAATACCTCCTACTACCCCCATTATCACTGCTCTACTACCACCACCACCAGTACCATCTCTGCTAATACCTCCTACTACCTCCATTGTCACTGTTCTACTACCACCACCACCACCACCAGTAACATCTCTGCTAATACCTCCTACTACCTCCATTATCACTGCTCTACCACCACCACCACCAATACTATCTCTGCTAATACCTCCTACTACCTCCATTGTCACTGTTCTACTACCACCACCACCAATACCATCTCTGCTAATACCTCCTACTACCCCCATTATCACTGCTCTACTAACACCACCACCACCACCAGTAACATCTCTGCTAATACCTCCTACTACCTCCATTATCACTGGTCTACCACCACCACCACCAATACTATCTCTGCTAATACCTCCTACTACCTCCATTGTCACTGTTCTACTACCACCACCACCAATACCATCTCTGCTAATACCTCCTACTACCCCCATTATCACTGCTCTACTAACACCACCACCACCACCAGTAACATCTCTGCTAATACCTCCTACTACCTCCATTATCACTGGTCTACCACCACCACCACCAGTACCATCTCTGCTAATACCTCCTACTACCTCCATTATCACTGCTCTACTACCACCACCACCACTACCATCTCTGCTAATACCTCCTACTACCTCCATTATCACTGCTCTACCACCACCACCACCACTACCATCTCTGCTAATACCACCTACTACCTCCATTATCACTGCACTACCACCACCACCACCACTACCATCTCTGCTAATACCTCCTACTACCTCCATTATCACTGCTCTACTACCACCACCACCAATACTATCTCTGCTAATACCTCCTACTACCTCCATTGTCACTGTTCTACTACCACCACCACCAGTACCATCTCTGCTAATACCTCCTACTACCTCCATTATCACTGCTCTACTACCACCACCACCACTACCATCTCTGCAAATACCTCCTACTACCTCCATTATCACTGCTCTACTACCACCACCACCACTACCCTCTCTGCTAATACCTCCTACTACCTCCATTATCACTGCTCTACTACCACCACCACCACTACCATCTCTGCTAATACCTCCTACTACCTCCATTATCACTGCTCTACCACCACCACTACTATCTCTGCTAATACCTCCTACTACCCCCTTTATCACTGCTCTACCACCACCACCACCAGTACCATCTCTGCTAATACCTCCTACTACCTCCATTATCACTGCCCTACCACCACCACCACCATCAATACCACCTGTACCATCTCTGTTAATACCTCCTACTACCTCCATTATCACTGCTCTACTACCACCACCACCTATACCATCTCTGCTAATACCTCCTACTCCCCCATTATCACTGCTCTACCACCACCACCACCAGTACCATCTCTGCAAATACCTCCTACTACCCCCATTATCACTGCTCTACTACCACCACCACCAGTACCATCTCTGCTAATACCTCCTACTACCCCCATTATCACTGCTCTACCACCACCACCACCAGTACCATCTCTGCAAATACCTCCTACTACCTCCATTATCACTGCTCTACTACCACCACCACCAGTACCATCTCTGTTAATACCTCCTACTACCCCCATTATCACTGCTCTACCACCACCACCACCAGTACCATCTCTGCAAATACCTCCTACTACCTCCATTATAACTGCTCTACCACCACCACCACCACCACTACAATCTCTGCAAATACCTCCTACTACCTCCATTATCACTGCTCTACTACCACCACCACCAGTACCATTTCTGCTAATACCTCCTACTACCCCCATTATCACTGCTCTACCACCACCACCACCAATACCATCTCTGTTAATGCCGTCTACTACCCCCCCATTATCACTGCTCTACTACCACCACCACCAGTACCATCTCTTCTAATACCTCCTAAAACCCCCCATTATCACTGCTCTACTACCACCACCACCACTACCATCTCTGCTAATACCTCCTACTACCCCCATTATCACTGCTCTACCACCTCCACCACCAATACCATCTCTGCTAATACCTCCTACTACGCCCATTATCACTGCTCTACTACCACCACCACCACTACCATCTCTGCTAATACCTCCTACTACCTCCATTATCACTGCTCTACTACCACCACCACCAGTACCATTTCTGCTAATACCTCCTACTACCTCCATTATCACTGCTCTACCACCACCACCACCAATACCATCTCTGCTAATACCTCCTACTACGCCCATTATCACTGCTCTACTACCACCACCACCACTACCATCTCTGCTAATACCTCCTACTACCCCCATTATCACTGCTCTACTACCACCACCACCAGTACCATCTCTGCTAATACCTCCTACTACCTCCATTATCACTGCTCTACTACCACCACCACCAGTACCATTTCTGCTAATACCTCCTACTACCTCCATTATCACTGCTCTACCACCACCACCACCAATACCATCTCTGCTAATACCTCCTACTACCTCCATTATCACTGCTCTACTACCACCACCACCAGTACCATCTCTGCTAATACCTCCTACTACCTCCATTATCACTGCTCTACCACCACCACCACCAATACCATCTCTGCTAATACCTCCTACTACCTCCATTATCACTGCTCTACCACCACCACCACCAATACCATCTCTGCTAATTCCTCCTACTACCTCCATTATCACTGCTCTACCACCACCACCACCACTACCATCTCTGCTAATACCTCCTACTACCTCCATTATCACTGCTCTACTACCACCACCACCAATACCATCTCTGCTAATTCCTCCTAATACCTCCATTATCACTGCTCTACCACCAGCACCACCACCAATACCATCTCTGCTAATACCTCCTACTACCTCCATTATCACTGCTCTACTACCACCACCACCAATACCATCTCTGCTAATACCTCCTACTACCACCCATTATCACTGCTCTACTACCACCACCACCACTACCATCTCTGCTAATACCTGCTACTACCTCCATTATCACTGCTCTACCACCACCACCACCACCACTACCATCTCTGCTAATACCTCCTACTAACTCCATTATCACTGCTCTACTACCACCACCACCAATACCATCTCTGCTAATACCTCCTACTACCACCCATTATCACTGCTCTACTACCACCACCACCAGTACCATCTCTGCTAATACCTCATACTACCTCCATTATCACTGCACTACCACCACCACCACCACCACCACCACCACTACCATCTCTGTTAATACCTCCTACTACCCCCATTATCACTGCTCTACCACCACCACCACCAGTACCATCTCTGCTAATACCTCCTACTACCCCCATTATTACTGCTCTACCACCACCACCACCACCAGTACCATCTCTGATAGTACCTCCAACTACCCCCATTATCACTGCTCTACCACCACCACCACCAGTACCATCTCTGCTAATACCTCCTACTACCCCCATTATCACTGCTCTACCACCACCACCACCAGTACCATCTCTACTAATACCTCCTACTACCCCCATTATCACTGTTCTACCACCACCACCACCAGTACCATCTCTGATAGTACCTCCTACTACCTCCATTATCACTGCTCTACCACCACCACCACCAGTACCATCTCTGCTAATACCTCCTACTACCTCCATTATCCCTGCTCTACTACCACCACCACCACTACCATCTCTGCTAATACCTCCTACTACCTCCATTATCACAGCTCTACTACCACCACCACCACTACCATCTCTGCTAATACCTCATACTACCCCCATTATCACTGCTCTACTACCACCACCACCACTACCATCTCTGCTAATACCTCCTACTACCTCCATTATCACAGCTCTACTACCACCACCACCAATACCATCTCTGCTAATACCTCCTACTACCTCCATTATTACTGCCCTACCACCACCACCACCAGTACCATCTCTGCTAATACCTCCTACTACCCCCATTATCACTGTTCTACCACCAGCACCACCACCAATACCATCTCTGCTAATACCTCATACTACCCCCATTATCACTGCTCTACTACCACCACCACCACTACCATCTCTGCTAATACCTCCTACTACCCCTATTATCACTGCTCTACCACCACCACCACCAATACCATCTCTGCTAATACCTCCCACTACCTCCATTATCACTGCTCTACCACCACCACCACCAGTACAATCTCTGCTAATACCTCCCACTACCTCCATTATCACTGCTCTACTACCACCACCACCAGTACAATCTCTGCTAATACCTCCTACTACCTCCATTATCACTGCTCTACTACCACCACCACCAATACCATCTCTGCTAATACCTCCCACTACCTCCATTATCACTGCTCTACTACCACCACCACCACCACCACTACAATCTCTGCTAATACCTCCTACTACCCCCATTATCACGGCTCTACCACCACCACCACCAGTACCATCTCTGCTAATACCTCCTACTACCCCCATTATCACTGCTCTACCACCACCACCACCAGTACCATCTCTGCTAATACCTCCTACTACCTCCATTATCACTGCTGTACTACCACCACCACCACCAATACCATCTCTGCTAATACCTCCTACTACCTCCATTATAACTGTTCTACTACCACCACCACCACTACCATCTCTGTTAATACCTCCTACTACCCCATTATCACTGCTCTACTACCACCACCACCACTACCATCTCTGCTAATACCTCCTACTACCCCCATTATCACTGCTCTACCACCACCACCACCAATACCATCTCTGCTAATACCCCCTACTACCCCCATTATTACTGCTCTATCACCACCACCACCATCTCTGCTAATACCTCCTACTACCTCCATTATCACTGCTCTTCTACCACCACCACTACTACCATCTCTGTTAATACCTCCTACTACCCCCATTATTACTGCTCTATCACCACCACCACCATCTCTGCTAATACCTCCTACTACCCCCATTATCACTGCTCTACTACCACCACCACCACTACCATCTCTGTTAATACCTCCTACTACCCCCATTATCACTGCTCTACTACCACCACCACCACTACCATCTCTGCTAATACCTCCTACTACCTCCATTATAACTGTTCTACTACCACCACCACCACCAATACCATCTCTGCTAATACCTCCTACTACCCCCATTATCAAGGCTCTACTACCACCACCACCACCACCACCACCACCACCAGTACCATCTCTGCTAATACCTCCTACTACCCCCATTATCACTGCTCTACTACCACCACCACCAGTACCATCTCTGCTAATACCTCCTACTACCCCCCATTATCACTGCTCTACCACCACCACCACCAGTGCCATCTCTTCTAATACCTCCTACTACCCCCCATTATCACTGCTCTACTACAACCACCACCAGTACCATCTCAGCTAATACCTCCTACTACCCCCATTATCACTGCTCTACTACAACCACCACCACTACCATCTCTGCTAAAACCTCCTACTACCCCCATTATCACTGCTCTTAGACCACCACTACCATCTCTGCTAATACCTCCTACTACCCCCATTATCACTGCTCTACTACCAACACCACCACCACTACCATCTCTGTTAATACCTCCTACTACCCCCATTATTACTGCTCTACCACCACCACCACCACCACTACCATCTCTGCTAATACCTCCTACTACCCCCATTATCACTGCTCTACTACCACCACCACCACCACTACCATCTCTGTTAATACCTCCTACTACCCCCATTATCACTGCTCTACTACCACCACCACCACCACTACCATCTCTGCTAATACCTCCTACTACCCCCATTATCACTGCTCTACCACCACCACTACCATCTCTGTTAATACCTCCTACTACCCCCATTATCACTGCTGTACTACCACCACCACCACTACCATCTCTGTTAATACCTCCTACTACCCCCATTATCACGGCTCTACTACCACCACCATCACCACCAGTACCATCTCTGTTAATACCTCCTACTACCCCCATTATCACTGCTCTACTACCACCACCACCAATATCATCTCTGCTAATACCTCCTACTACCCCCATTATCACTGCTCTACTACCACCACCACCAATATCATCTCTGCTAATACCTCCTACTACCCCCATTATCACTGCTCTACTACCACCACCACCAATATCATCTCTGCTAATACCTCCTACTACCTCCATTATCACTGCTCTACTACCACCACCACCAATATCATCTCTGCTAATACCTCCTACTACACCCATTATTACTGCTCTACTACCACCACCACCACTACCATCTCTGCTAATACCTCCTACTACCCCCATTATCGCTGCTCTACAACCACCACCACCACTACCATCTCTGTTAATACCTCCTACTACCCCCATTATCACTGCTCTACTACCACCACTACCGGTACCATCTCTGCTAATACCTCCTACTACCCCCATTATCACTGCTCTACCACCACCACTACCATCTCTGCTAATACCTCCTACTACCTCCATTATCACTGCTCTACCACCACCACCACCACTACCATCTCTCCTAATACCTCCTACTACCCCCATTATCACTGCTCTACCACCACCACCACCACCAGTACAATCTCTGCTAATACCTCCTACTATCTCCATTATCACTGCTCTACCACCACCAATACCACCAATACCATCTCTGCTAATACCTCTTACTACCCCCATTATCACTGCCCTACTACCACCACCACCAGTACCATCTCTGCTAATACCTCCTACTACCCCTATTATCACTGCTCTACCACCACCACCACCACTACCATCTCTGCTAATACCCCCTACTACCCCCATTATCACTGCCCTACTACCACCACCACCACCACCATCTCTGCTAATACCTCCCACTAACCCCATTATCACTGCCCTACTACCACCACCACCAGTACCATCTCTGCTAATACCTCCTCCTACCCCCATTATTATTGCTCTACCACCACCACTACCTTCTCTGCTAATACCTCCTACTACCCCCATTATCACTGCTCTATCACCACCACCACCATCTCTGCTAATACCTCCTACTACCCCCATTATCACTGCTCTACTACCACCACCACCACTACCATCTCTGTTAATACCTCCTACTACCCCATTATCACTGCCCTACCACCATCACCACCACCACCAATACCATCTCTGCTAATACCTCCTACTACCTCCATTATCACTGCTCTACCACCACCACCACCACTACCATCTCTGTTAATACCTCCTACTACCCCCATTATCACTGCTCTACTACCACCACCACCAATACCATCTCTGCTAATACCTCCTACTACCTCCATTATCACTGCTCTACCACCACCACCACCACTACCATCTCTGCTAATACCTCCTACTACCCCCATTATCACTACTCTACTACCACCACCACCAGTACCATCTCTGCTAATACCTCCTACTACCCCCATTATCACTGCTCTACCACCACCACCACCACCACCAATAGCATCTCTGCTAATACCTCCTACTACCCCCATTATCACTGCTCTACCACCATCACCACCACCACCAATAGCATCTCTGCTAATACCTCCTACTACCTCCATTATCACTGCTCTACCACCACCACCACCAATACCATCTCTGCTAATACCTCCTCCTACCCCCATTATTATTGCTCTACCACCACCACTACCTTCTCTGCTAATACCTCCTACTACCCCCATTATCACTGCTCTACCACCACCACCACCACCACTACCATCTCTGCTAATACCTCATACTACCTCCATTATCACTGCTCTACTACCACCACCACCACCAGTACTATCTCTGCTAATACCTCCTACTACCCCCATTATCACTGCTCTACCACCACCACCACCAGTACCATCTCTGCTAATACCTCCTACTACCCCCATTATCACTGCTCTACCACCACCACCACCAGTACCATCTCTGTTAATACCTCCTACTACCCCCATTATCACTGCTCTACCACCACCACCACCAGTACCATCTCTGCTAATACCTCCCACTACCTCCATTATCACTGCTCTACTACAACCACCACCACTACCATCTCTGTTAATACCTCCTACTACCCCCATTATCACTGCTCTACCACCACCACCACCATCTCTGCTAATACCCCCTACTACCCCCATTATCACTGCTCTACTACAACCACCACCACTACCATCTCTGCTAATACCTCCCACTACCTCCATTATCACTGCTCTACCACCACCACCACCACCACCATCTCTGCTAATACCCCCTACTACCCCCATTATCACTGCTCTACCACCACCACCACCACCACCATCTCTGCTAATACCCCCTCTACCCCCATTATCACTGCTCTACCACCACCACCACCACCACCATCTCTGCTAATACCTCCTACTACCCCCATTATCACTGCTCTACTACCACCACCACCACTACCATCTCTGCTAATACCTCCTACTACCCCCATTATCACTGCTCTACCACCACCACCACCAGTACCATCTCTGCTAATACCTCCTACTACCTCCATTATCACTGCTCTACCACCACCACCACCATCTCTCCTAATACCTCCTACTACCCCCATTATCACTGCTCTACTACCACCACCACCAGGACCATCTCTGCTAATACCTCCTACTACCCCCATTATCACTGCTCTACTACCACCACCACTACTACCATCTTTGTTAATACCTCCTACTACCCCCATTATCACTGCTCTACTACCACCACCACCACTACCATCTCTGTTAATACCTCCTACTATCCCCATTATCACGGCTCTACTACCACCACCACCTATACCATCTCTGCTAATACCTCCTACTACCTCCATTATCACTGCTCTACTACCACCACCACCACCACTACCATCTCTGCTAATACCTCCTACTACCTCCATTATAACTGTTCTACTACCACCACCACCAATATCATCTCTGCTAATACCTCCTACTACCTCCATTATCACTGCACTACCACCACCACCACCACTACCATCTCTGCTAATACCTCCTACTACCCCCATTATCACTGCTCTACTACCACCACCACCAATACCATCTCTGCTAATACCTCCCACTACCCCCATTATCACTGCCCTACTACCACCACCACCACTACCATCTCTGCTAATACCTCCTACTACCCCCATTATCACTGCTCTACCACCACCACCACCACTACCATCTCTGCTAATACCTCCTACTACCCCCATTATTACTGCTCTATCACCACCACCACCATCTCTGCTAATACCTCCTACTACCCCCATTATCACTGCTCTACTACCACCACCACCACTACCATCTCTGCTAATACCTCCTTCTACCTCCATTATCACTGCTCTACCACCACCACCACCACCACTACCATCTCTGCTAATACCTCCTACTACCCCCATTATCACTGCTCTACTACCACCACCACCAGTACCATCTCTGCTAATACCTCCTACTACCCCCATTATCACTGCTCTACTACCACCACCACCACTACCATCTCTGTTAATACCCCCTACTACCCCCATTATCACGGCTCTACCACCACCACCACCAATACCATCTCTGCTAATACCTCCTACTACCTCCATTATCACTGCTCTACTACCACCCCCACCAATATAATCTCTGCTAATACCTCCTACTACCTCCATTATCACTGCTCTACTACCACCACCACCACCACTACCATCTCTGCTAATACCTCCTACTACCTCCATTATCACTGCTCTACTACCACCACCACCAATATAATCTCTGCTAATACCTCCTACTACCCCCATTATCACTGCTCTACTACCACCACCACCACTACCATCTCTGTTAATACCCCCTACTACCCCCATTATCACGGCTCTACCACCACCACCACCAATACCATCTCTGCTAATACCTCCTACTACCTCCATTATCACTGCTCTACCACCACCACCACCACTACCATCTCTGCTAATACCTACTACTACCTCCATTATCACTGCTCTACTACCACCACCACCAATATAATCTCTGCTAATACCTCCTACTACCTCCATTATCACTGCTCTACCACCACCACCACCAGTACCATCTCTTCTAATACCTCCTACTACCCCCATTATCACTGCTCTACTACAACCACCACCAGTACCATCTCTTCTAATACCTCCTACTACCCCCATTATCACTGCTCTACCACCACCACCACCAGTACCATTTCTGCTAATACCTCCTACTACCTCCATTATCACTGCTCTACCACCACCACCACCATCTCTCCTAATACCTCCTACTACCCCCATTATAACTGCTGTACTACCACCACCACCATCTCTGCTAATACCTCCTACTACCCCCATTATCACTGCTCTACTACCACCACCACCACTACCATCTCTGCTAATACCCCCTACTACCCCCATTATTACTGCTCTATCACCACCACCACCATCTCTGCTAATACCTCCTACTACCCCCATTATCACTGCTCTACTACCACCACCACCACTACCATCTCTGTTAATACCTCCTACTACCCCCATTATCACTGCTCTACTACCACCACCACCAGTACCATCTCTGCTAATACCTCCTACTACCCCCATTATCACTGCTCTACCACCACCACCACCAGTACCATCTCTGCTAATACCTCCTACTACCTCCATTATCACTGCTCTACCACCACCACCACCATCTCTCCTAATACCTCCTACTACCCCCATTATCACTGCTCTACTACCACCACCACCACTACCATCTCTGTTAATACCTCCTACTACCCCCATTATTACTGCTCTACCACCACCACCACCACCAGGACCATCTCTGCTAATACCTCCTACTACCCCCATTATCACTGCTCTACTACCGCCACCACTACTACCATCTTTGTTAATACCTCCTACTACCCCCATTATCACTGCTCTACTACCACCACCACCACTACCATCTCTGTTAATACCTCCTACTACCCCCATTATCACGGCTCTACTACCACCACCACCTATACCATCTCTGCTAATACCTCCTACTACCTCCAATATCACTGCTCTACTACCACCACCACCACCACTACCATCTCTGCTAATACCTCCTACTACCTCCATTATAACTGTTCTACTACCACCACCACCAATATCATCTCTGCTAATACCTCCTACTACCTCCATTATCACTGCACTACCACCACCACCACCACTACCATCTCTGCTAATACCTCCTACTACCCCCATTATCACTGCTCTACTACCACCACCACCACTACCATCTCTGTTAATACCTCCTACTACCCCCATTATCACGGCTTTACTACCACCACCACCTATACCATCTCTGCTAATACCTCCTACTACCTCCAATATCACTGCTCTACTACCACCACCACCACCACTACCATCTCTGCTAATACCTCCTACTACCTCCATTATAACTGTTCTACTACCACCACCACCAATATCATCTCTGCTAATACCTCCTACTACCTCCATTATCACTGCACTACCACCACCACCACCACTACCATCTCTGCTAATACCTCCTACTACCCCCATTATCACTGCTCTACTACCACCACCACCAATACCATCTCTGCTAATACCTCCCACTACCCCCATTATCACTGCCCTACTACCACCACCACCACTACCATCTCTGCTAATACCTCCTACTACCCCCATTATCACTGCTCTACTACCACCACCACCAATACCATCTCTGCTAATACCTCCCACTACCCCCATTATCACTGCCCTACTACCACCACCACCACTACCATCTCTGCTAATACCTCCTACTACCCCCATTATCACTGCTCTACCACCACCACCACCATCTCTGCTAATACCTCCTACTACCCCCATTATCACTGCTCTACTACCACCACCACCAATACCATCTCTGCTAATACCTCCCACTACCCCCATTATCACTGCCCTACTACCACTACCACCACTACCATCTCTGCTAATACCTCCTACTACCCCCATTATTACTGCTCTATCACCACCACCACCATCTCTGCTAATACCTCCTACTACCCCCATTATCACTGCTCTACTACCACCACCACCACTACCATCTCTGCTAATACCTCCTTCTACCTCCATTATCACTGCTCTACCACCACCACCACCACTACCATCTCTGCTAATACCTCCTACTACCCCCATTATCACTGCTCTACTACCACCACCACCAGTACCATCTCTGCTAATACCTCCTACTACCCCCATTATCACTGCTCTACTACCACCACCACCACTACCATCTCTGTTAATACCCCCTACTACCCCCATTATCACGGCTCTACCACCACCACCACCAATACCATCTCTGCTAATACCTCCTACTACCTCCATTATCACTGCTCTACTACCACCCCCACCAATATAATCTCTGCTAATACCTCCTACTACCTCCATTATCACTGCTCTACCACCACCACCACCACTACCATCTCTGCTAATACCTCCTACTACCTCCATTATCACTGCTCTACTACCACCACCACCAATATAATCTCTGCTAATACCTCCTACTACCCCCATTATCACTGCTCTACTACCACCCCCACCAATATAATCTCTGCTAATACCTCCTACTACCTCCATTATCACTGCTCTACTACCACCACCACCAATATAATCTCTGCTAATACCTCCTACTACCTCCATTATCACTGCTCTACCACCACCACCACCACTACCATCTCTGCTAATACCTCCTACTACCTCCATTATCACTGCTCTACTACCACCACCACCAATATAATCTCTGCTAATACCTCCTACTACCTCCATTATCACTGCTCTACCACCACCACCACCACTACCATCTCTGCTAATACCTCCTACTACCTCCATTATCACTGCTCTACTACCACCCCCACCAATATAATCTCTGCTAATACCTCCTACTACCTCCATTATCACTGCTCTACTACCACCACCACCAATATAATCTCTGCTAATACCTCCTACTACCTCCATTATCACTGCTCTACCACCTCCACCACCACTACCATCTCTTCTAATACCTCCTACTACCCCCATTATCACTGCTCTACTACAACCACCACCAGTACCATCTCTTCTAATACCTCCTACTACCCCCATTATCACTGCTCTACCACCACCACCACCAGTACCATTTCTGCTAATACCTCCTACTACCTCCATTATCACTGCTCTACCACCACCACCACCATCTCTCCTAATACCTCCTACTACCCCCATTATAACTGCTGTACTACCACCACCACCATCTCTGCTAATACCTCCTACTACCCCCATTATCACTGCTCTACTACCACCACCACCACTACCATCTCTGCTAATACCCCCTACTACCCCCATTATTACTGCTCTATCACCACCACCACCATCTCTGCTAATACCTCCTACTACCCCCATTATCACTGCTCTACTACCACCACCACCACTACCATCTCTGTTAATACCTCCTACTACCCCCATTATCACTGCTCTACTACCACCACCACCAGTACCATCTCTGCTAATACCTCCTACTACCCCCATTATCACTGCTCTACCACCACCACCACCAGTACCATCTCTGCTAATACCTCCTACTACCTCCATTATCACTGCTCTACCACCACCACCACCATCTCTCCTAATACCTCCTACTACCCCCATTATCACTGCTCTACTACCACCACCACCACTACCATCTCTGTTAATACCTCCTACTACCCCCATTATTACTGCTCTACCACCACCACCACCACCAGGACCATCTCTGCTAATACCTCCTACTACCCCCATTACCACTGCTCTACTACCGCCACCACTACTACCATCTTTGTTAATACCTCCTACTACCCCCATTATCACTGCTCTACTACCACCACCACCACTACCATCTCTGTTAATACCTCCTACTACCCCCATTATCACTGCTGTACTACCACCACCACCACTACCATCTCTGTTAATACCTCCTACTACCTCCATTATCACTGCTCTACCACCACCACCACCACTACCATCTCTGCTAACACCTCCTACTACCCCCATTAACACGGCTCTACTACGACCACCACCACCACCACCACTACCATCTCTGCTAACACCTCCTACTACCTCCATTATCACTGCTCTACTACCACCACCACCAGTACCAACTCTGCTAATACCTCCTACTACCTCCATTATCACTGCTCTACTACCACCACCACCACTACCATCTCTGCTAATACCTCCTACTACCCCCATTATCACTGCTCTACTACCACCACCACCACCAGTACCATCTCTGTTAATACCTCCTACTACCTCCATTATCACTGCTCTACTACCACCACCACCACTACCATCTCTGCTAATACCTCCTACTACCCCCATTATCACTGCTCTACTACCACCACCACCACCACTACCATCTCTGTTAATACCTCCTACTACCCCCATTATCACTGCTCTACTACCACCACCACCACCAGTACCATCTCTGCTAATACCTCCTACTACCCCCATTATCACTGCTCTACCACCACCACCACCAGTACCATCTCTGCTAATACCTCCTACTACCTCCATTATCACTGCTCTACTACCACCACCACCACTACCATCTCTGCTAATACCTCCTACTACCCCCATTATCACTGCTCTACTACCACCACCACCAATACCATCTCTGCTAATACCTCCTACTACCTCCATTATCACTGCTCTACCACCACCACCACCAGTACCATCTCTGTTAATACCTCCTACTACCCCCATTATCACTGCTCTACCACCACCACCACCAGTACCATCTCTGCTAGTACCTCCTACTACCTCCATTATCACTGCTCTACTACAACCACCACCACTACCATCTCTGCTAATACCTCCTACTACCCCCATTATCACTGCTCTACCACCACCACCACCAGTACCATCTCTGTTAATACCTCCTACTACCCCCATTATCACTGCTCTACCACCACCACCACCAGTACCATCTCTGTTAATACCTCCTACTACCCCCATTATCACTGCTCTACTACAACCACCACCACTACCATCTCTGCTAATACCTCCTACTACCCCCATTATCACTGCTCTACCACCACCACCACCAGTACCATCTCTGCTAATACCTCCTACTACCCCCATTATCACTGATCTACTACCACCACCACCACCACTACAATCTCTGCTAATACCTCCTACTACCTCCATTATCACTGCACTACCACCACCACCACCACTACCATCTCTGCTAATACCTCCTACTACCCCCATTATTACTGCTCTACCGCCACCACCACCACTACCATCTCTGTTAATACCTCCTACTACCACCATTATCACTGCTCTACTACCACCACCACCAGTACCATCTCTGCTAATACCTCCTACTACCCCCATTATCACTGCTCTACCACCCCCACCACCAGTACCATCTCTGCTAATACCTCCTACTACCTCCATTATCACTGCTCTACCACCACTACCACCATCTCTCCTAATACCTCCTACTACCCCCATTATCACTGCTCTACTACCACCACCACCACTACCATCTCTGTTAATACCTCCTACTACCCCCATTATTACTGCTCTACCACCACCACCACCACCAGGACCATCTCTGCTAATACCTCCTACTACCCCCATTATCACTGCTCTACTACCACCACCACTACTACCATCTTTGTTAATACCTCCTACTACCCGCATTATCACTGCTCTACTACCACCTCCACCACTACCATCTCTGTTAATACCTCCTACTACCCCCATTATCACGGCTCTACTACCACCACCACCTATACCATCTCTGCTAATACCTCCTACTACCTCCATTATCACTGCTCTACTACCACCACCACCACCACTACCATCTCTGCTAATACCTCCTACTACCTCCATTATAACTGTTCTACTACCACCACCACCAATATCATCTCTGCTAATACCTCCTACTACCTCCATTATCACTGCACTACCACCACCACCACCACTACCATCTCTGCTAATACCTCCTACTACCCCCATTATCACTGCTCTACTACCACCACCACCAATACCATCTCTGCTAATACCTCCCACTACCCCCATTATCACTGCCCTACTACCACCACCACCAGTACCATCTCTGCTAATACCTCCTACTACCCCCATTATCACTGCTCTACCACCACCAGCACCAGTACCATCTCTGCTAATACCTCCTACTACCCCCATTATCACTGCTCTACCACCACCACCACCACTACCATCTCTGCTAATACCTCCTACTACCCCCATTATTACTGCTCTACTACCACCACCACCACTACCATCTCTGTTAATACCTCCTACTACCCCATTATCACTGCCCTACCACCATCACCACCACCACCACTACCATCTCTGTTAATACCTCCTACTACCCCATTATCACTGCCCTACCACCATCACCACCACCACCAATACCATCTCTGCTAATACCTCCTACTACCCCCATTATCACTGCTCTACCACCACCACCACCAGTACCATCTCTGTTAATACCTCCTACTACCCCCATTATCACTGCTCTACTACCACCACCACCACTACCATCTCTGTTAATACCTCCTACTACCCCCATTATCACTGCTGTACTACCACCACCACCACTACCATCTCTGTTAATACCTCCTACTACCCCCCCATTATTACTGCCCTACCACCACCACCACCAGTACCATCTCTGCTAATACCTCATACTACCCCCATTATCACTGCTCTACTACCACCACCACCAGTACCATCTCTGCTAATACCTCATACTACCCCCATTATCACTGCTCTACTACCACCACCACCACCAGTACCATCTCTGCTAATACCTCCTACTACCTCCATTATCACTGCTCTACCACCAACACCACCACTACCATCTCTGCTAATACCTCCTACTACCTCCATTATCACTGCTCTACCACCACCACCACCAGTACCATCTCTGCTAATACCTCATACTACCCCCATTATCACTGCTCTACTACCACCACCACCAATACCATCTCTGCTAATACCTCCTACTACCTCCATTATCACTGCTCTACTACCACCACCACCACTACCATCTCTGCTAATACCTCCTACTACCTCCATTATCACTGCTCCACCACCACCACCACCAGTACCATCTCTGCTAATACCTCCTACTACCTCCATTATCACTGCTCTACCACCAACACCACCACTACCATCTCTGCTAATACCTCCTACTACCCCCATTATCACTGCTCTACCACCACCACCAGTACCATCTCTGCTAATACCTCATACTACCCCCATTATCACTGCTCTACTACAACCACCACCACTACCATCTCTGCTAATACCCCCTACTACCCCCATTATTACTGCTCTATCACCACCACCACCACCAGTACCATCTCTGCTAATACCTCCTACTACCTCCATTATCACTGCTCTACCACCACCACCACCATCTCTCCTAATACCTCCTACTACCCCCATTATCACTGCTCTACTACCACCACCACCACTACCATCTCTGTTAATACCTCCTACTACCCCCATTATTACTGTTCTACCACCACCACCACCACCAGGACCATCTCTGCTAATACCTCCTACTACCCCCATTATCACTGCTCTACTACCGCCACCACTACTACCATCTTTGTTAATACCTCCTACTACCCCCATTATCACTGCTCTACTACCACCACCACCACTACCATCTCTGTTAATACCTCCTACTACCCCCATTATCACGGCTCTACTACCACCACCACCTATACCATCTCTGCTAATACCTCCTACTACCTCCATTATCACTGCTCTACTACCACCACCACCACCACTACCATCTCTGCTAATACCTCCTACTACCTCCATTATAACTGTTCTACTACCACCACCACCAATATCATCTCTGCTAATACCTCCTACTACCTCCATTATCACTGCTCTACCACCACCACCACCACTACCATCTCTGCTAATACCTACTACTACCTCCATTATCACTGCTCTACTACCACCACCACCAATATAATCTCTGCTAATACCTCCTACTACCTCCATTATCACTGCTCTACCACCACCACCACCAGTACCATCTCTTCTAATACCTCCTACTACCCCCATTATCACTGCTCTACTACAACCACCACCAGTACCATCTCTTCTAATACCTCCTACTACCCCCATTATCACTGCTCTACCACCACCACCACCAGTACCATTTCTGCTAATACCTCCTACTACCTCCATTATCACTGCTCTACCACCACCACCACCATCTCTCCTAATACCTCCTACTACCCCCATTATAACTGCTGTACTACCACCACCACCATCTCTGCTAATACCTCCTACTACCCCCATTATCACTGCTCTACTACCACCACCACCACTACCATCTCTGCTAATACCCCCTACTACCCCCATTATTACTGCTCTATCACCACCACCACCATCTCTGCTAATACCTCCTACTACCCCCATTATCACTGCTCTACTACCACCACCACCACTACCATCTCTGTTAATACCTCCTACTACCCCCATTATCACTGCTCTACTACCACCACCACCAGTACCATCTCTGCTAATACCTCCTACTACCCCCATTATCACTGCTCTACCACCACCACCACCAGTACCATCTCTGCTAATACCTCCTACTACCTCCATTATCACTGCTCTACCACCACCACCACCATCTCTCCTAATACCTCCTACTACCCCCATTATCACTGCTCTACTACCACCACCACCACTACCATCTCTGTTAATACCTCCTACTACCCCCATTATTACTGCTCTACCACCACCACCACCACCAGGACCATCTCTGCTAATACCTCCTACTACCCCCATTATCACTGCTCTACTACCGCCACCACTACTACCATCTTTGTTAATACCTCCTACTACCCCCATTATCACTGCTCTACTACCACCACCACCACTACCATCTCTGCTAATACCTCCTACTACCTCCATTATCACTGCACTACCACCACCACCACCACTACCATCTCTGCTAATACCTCCTACTACCCCCATTATCACTGCTCTACTACCACCACCACCACTACCATCTCTGTTAATACCTCCTACTACCCCCATTATCACGGCTCTACTACCACCACCACCTATACCATCTCTGCTAATACCTCCTACTACCTCCAATATCACTGCTCTACTACCACCACCACCACCACTACCATCTCTGCTAATACCTCCTACTACCTCCATTATAACTGTTCTACTACCACCACCACCAATATCATCTCTGCTAATACCTCCTACTACCTCCATTATCACTGCCCTACCACCACCACCACCACTACCATCTCTGCTAATACCTCCTACTACCCCCATTATCACTGCTCTACTACCACCACCACCAATACCATCTCTGCTAATACCTCCCACTACCCCCATTATCACTGCCCTACTACCACCACCACCACTACCATCTCTGCTAATACCTCCTACTACCCCCATTATCACTGCTCTACTACCACCACCACCAATACCATCTCTGCTAATACCTCCCACTACCCCCATTATCACTGCCCTACTACCACCACCACCACTACCATCTCTGCTAATACCTCCTACTACCCCCATTATCACTGCTCTACCACCACCACCACCACTACCATCTCTGCTAATACCTCCTACTACCCCCATTATTACTGCTCTATCACCACCACCACCATCTCTGCTAATACCTCCTACTACCCCCATTATCACTGCTCTACTACCACCACCACCACTACCATCTCTGCTAATACCTCCTTCTACCTCCATTATCACTGCTCTACCACCACCACCACCACTACCATCTCTGCTAATACCTCCTACTACCCCCATTATCACTGCTCTACTACCACCACCACCAGTACCATCTCTGCTAATACCTCCTACTACCCCCATTATCACTGCTCTACTACCACCACCACCACTACCATCTCTGTTAATACCCCCTACTACCCCCATTATCACGGCTCTACCACCACCACCACCAATACCATCTCTGCTAATACCTCCTACTACCTCCATTATCACTGCTCTACTACCACCCCCACCAATATAATCTCTGCTAATACCTCCTACTACCTCCATTATCACTGCTCTACTACCACCACCACCAATATAATCTCTGCTAATACCTCCTACTACCCCCATTATCACTGCTCTACTACCACCACTACCATCTCTGCTAATACCTCCTACTACCTCCATTATCACTGCTCTACTACCACCACCACCAATATAATCTCTGCTAATACCTCCTACTACCTCCATTATCACTGCTCTACCACCACCACCACCACTACCATCTCTGCTAATACCTCCTACTACCTCCATTATCACTGCTCTACTACCACCACCACCAATATAATCTCTGCTAATACCTCCTACTACCTCCATTATCACTGCTCTACCACCACCACCACCAGTACCATCTCTTCTAATACCTCCTACTACCCCCATTATCACTGCTCTACCACCACCACCACCAGTACCATTTCTGCTAATACCTCCTACTACCTCCATTATCACTGCTCTACCACCACCACCACCATCTCTCCTAATACCTCCTACTACCCCCATTATAACTGCTGTACTACCACCACCACCATCTCTGCTAATACCTCCTACTACCCCCATTATCACTGCTCTACTACCACCACCACCACTACCATCTCTGCTAATAACCCCTACTACCCCCATTATTACTGCTCTATCACCACCACCACCATCTCTGCTAATACCTCCTACTACCCCCATTATCACTGCTCTACTACCACCACCACCACTACCATCTCTGTTAATACCTCCTACTACCCCCATTATCACTGCTCTACTACCACCACCACCAGTACCATCTCTGCTAATACCTCCTACTACCCCCATTATCACTGCTCTACCACCACCACCACCAGTACCATCTCTGCTAATACCTCCTACTACCTCCATTATCACTGCTCTACCACCACCACCACCATCTCTCCTAATACCTCCTACTACCCCCATTATCACTGCTCTACTACCACCACCACCACTACCATCTCTGTTAATACCTCCTACTACCCCCATTATTACTGCTCTACCACCACCACCACCACCAGGACCATCTCTGCTAATACCTCCTACTACCCCCATTACCACTGCTCTACTACCGCCACCACTACTACCATCTTTGTTAATACCTCCTACTACCCCCATTATCACTGCTCTACTACCACCACCACCACTACCATCTCTGTTAATACCTCCTACTACCCCCATTATCACTGCTGTACTACCACCACCACCACTACCATCTCTGTTAATACCTCCTACTACCTCCATTATCACTGCTCTACCACCACCACCACCACTACCATCTCTGCAAACACCTCCTACTACCCCCATTAACACGGCTCTACTACGACCACCACCACCACCACCACCAGTACCAACTCTGCTAATACCTCCTACTACCTCCATTATCACTGCTCTACTACCACCACCACCACTACCATCTCTGCTAATACCTCCTACTACCCCCATTATCACTGCTCTACTACCACCACCACCACCAGTACCATCTCTGTTAATACCTCCTACTACCTCCATTATCACTGCTCTACTACCACCACCACCACTACCATCTCTGCTAATACCTCCTACTACCCCCATTATCACTGCTCTACTACCACCACCACCACCACTACCATCTCTGTTAATACCTCCTACTACCCCCATTATCACTGCTCTACTACCACCACCACCACCAGTACCATCTCTGCTAATACCTCCTACTACCCCCATTATCACTGCTCTACTACCACCACCACCACTACCATCTCTGCTAATACCTCCTACTACCCCCATTATCACTGCTCTACTACCACCACCACCAATACCATCTCTGCTAATACCTCCTACTACCGCCATTATCACTGCTCTACCACCACCACCACCAGTACCATCTCTGCTAATACCTCCTACTACCTCCATTATCACTGCTCTACTACCACCACCACCACTACCATCTCTGCTAATACCTCCTACTACCCCCATTATCACTGCTCTACTACCACCACCACCAATACCATCTCTGCTAATACCTCCTACTACCTCCATTATCACTGCTCTACCACCACCACCACCACTACCATCTCTGCTAATACCTCCTACTACCCCCATTATCACTGATCTACTACCACCACCACCAATACCATCTCTGCTAATACCTCCTACTACCCCCATTATCACTGCTCTACCACCACCACCACCAGTACCATCTCTGCTAATACCTCCTACTACCCCCATTATCACTGATCTACTACCACCACCACCACTACCATCTCTGCTAATACCTCCTACTACCCCCATTATCACTGCTCTACTACCACCACCACCACTACCATCTCTGCTAATACCTCCTACTACCCCCATTATCACTGATCTACTACCACCACCACCAATACCATCTCTGCTAATACCTCCTACTACCCCCATTATCACTGCTCTACCACCACCACCACCAGTACCATCTCTGCTAATACCTCCTACTACCCCCATTATCACTGATCTACTACCACCACCACCACTACCATCTCTGCTAATACCTCCTACTACCCCCATTATCACTGCTCTACCACCACCACCACCAGTACCATCTCTGCTAATACCTCCTACTACCTCCATTATCACTGCTCTACTACCACCACCACCACTACCATCTCTGCTAATACCTCCTACTACCCCCATTATCACTGCTCTACTACCACCACCACCAATAC
Source organism: Eledone cirrhosa (assembly GCA_964016885.1). Classification (NCBI taxonomy): domain Eukaryota; kingdom Metazoa; phylum Mollusca; class Cephalopoda; order Octopoda; family Eledonidae; genus Eledone; species Eledone cirrhosa. The sequence goes on along the minus strand of OZ024742.1, from coordinate 300,690,323 downwards.
CATCTCTGCTAATACCTCCTACTACCTCCATTATCACTGCTCTACCACCACCACCACCACTACCATCTCTGCTAATACCTCCTACTACCCCCATTATCACTGCTCTACTACCACCACCACCAATACCATCTCTGCTAATACCTCCTACTACCCCCATTATCACTGCTCTACCACCACCACCACCAGTACCATCTCTGCTAATACCTCCTACTACCCCCATTATCACTGATCTACTACCACCACCACCACCACTACAATCTCTGCTAATACCTCCTACTACCTCCATTATCACTGCACTACCACCACCACCACCACTACCATCTCTGCTAATACCTCCTACTACCCCCATTATTACTGCTCTACCGCCACCACCACCACTACCATCTCTGTTAATACCTCCTACTACCACCATTATCACTGCTCTACTACCACCACCACCAGTACCATCTCTGCTAATACCTCCTACTACCCCCATTATCACTGCTCTACCACCCCCACCACCAGTACCATCTCTGCTAATACCTCCTACTACCTCCATTATCACTGCTCTACCACCACTACCACCATCTCTCCTAATACCTCCTACTACCCCCATTATCACTGCTCTACTACCACCACCACCACTACCATCTCTGTTAATACCTCCTACTACCCCCATTATTACTGCTCTACCACCACCACCACCACCAGGACCATCTCTGCTAATACCTCCTACTACCCCCATTATCACTGCTCTACTACCACCACCACTACTACCATCTTTGTTAATACCTCCTACTACCCGCATTATCACTGCTCTACTACCACCTCCACCACTACCATCTCTGTTAATACCTCCTACTACCCCCATTATCACGGCTCTACTACCACCACCACCTATACCATCTCTGCTAATACCTCCTACTACCTCCATTATCACTGCTCTACTACCACCACCACCACCACTACCATCTCTGCTAATACCTCCTACTACCTCCATTATAACTGTTCTACTACCACCACCACCAATATCATCTCTGCTAATACCTCCTACTACCTCCATTATCACTGCACTACCACCACCACCACCACTACCATCTCTGCTAATACCTCCTACTACCCCCATTATCACTGCTCTACTACCACCACCACCAATACCATCTCTGCTAATACCTCCCACTACCCCCATTATCACTGCCCTACTACCACCACCACCAGTACCATCTCTGCTAATACCTCCTACTACCCCCATTATCACTGCTCTACCACCACCAGCACCAGTACCATCTCTGCTAATACCTCCTACTACCCCCATTATCACTGCTCTACCACCACCACCACCACTACCATCTCTGCTAATACCTCCTACTACCCCCATTATTACTGCTCTACTACCACCACCACCACTACCATCTCTGTTAATACCTCCTACTACCCCATTATCACTGCCCTACCACCATCACCACCACCACCACTACCATCTCTGTTAATACCTCCTACTACCCCCATTATCACTGCCCTACCACCATCACCACCACCACCAATACCATCTCTGCTAATACCTCCTACTACCCCCATTATCACTGCTCTACCACCACCACCACCAGTACCATCTCTGTTAATACCTCCTACTACCCCCATTATCACTGCTCTACTACCACCACCACCACTACCATCTCTGTTAATACCTCCTACTACCCCCATTATCACTGCTGTACTACCACCACCACCACTACCATCTCTGTTAATACCTCCTACTACCCCCCATTATTACTGCCCTACCACCACCACCACCAGTACCATCTCTGCTAATACCTCATACTACCCCCATTATCACTGCTCTACTACCACCACCACCAGTACCATCTCTGCTAATACCTCATACTACCCCCATTATCACTGCTCTACTACCACCACCACCACCAGTACCATCTCTGCTAATACCTCCTACTACCTCCATTATCACTGCTCTACCACCAACACCACCACTACCATCTCTGCTAATACCTCCTACTACCTCCATTATCACTGCTCTACCACCACCACCACCAGTACCATCTCTGCTAATACCTCATACTACCCCCATTATCACTGCTCTACTACCACCACCACCAATACCATCTCTGCTAATACCTCCTACTACCTCCATTATCACTGCTCTACCACCACCACCACCAGTACCATCTCATCTAATACCTCCTACTACCTCCATTATCACTGCTCTACCACCAACACCACCACTACCATCTCTGCTAATACCTCCTACTACCTCCATTATCACTGCTCTACCACCACCACCACCACTCCCATATCTGCTAATACCTCCTACTACCTCCATTATCACTGCTCCACCACCACCACCACCAGTACCATCTCTGCTAATACCTCCTACTACCTCCATTATCACTGCTCTACCACCAACACCACCACTACCATCTCTGCTAATACCTCCTACTACCCCCATTATCACTGCTCTACCACCACCACCAGTACCATCTCTGCTAATACCTCATACTACCCCCATTATCACTGCTCTACTACAACCACCACCACTACCATCTCTGCTAATACCCCCTACTACCCCCATTATTACTGCTCTATCACCACCACCACCACCAGTACCATCTCTGCTAATACCTCCTACTACCTCCATTATCACTGCTCTACCACCACCACCACCATCTCTCCTAATACCTCCTACTACCCCCATTATCACTGCTCTACTACCACCACCACCACTACCATCTCTGTTAATACCTCCTACTACCCCCATTATTACTGCTCTACCACCACCACCACCACCAGGACCATCTCTGCTAATACCTCCTACTACCCCCATTATCACTGCTCTACTACCGCCACCACTACTACCATCTTTGTTAATACCTCCTACTACCCCCATTATCACTGCTCTACTACCACCACCACCACTACCATCTCTGTTAATACCTCCTACTACCCCCATTATCACGGCTCTACTACCACCACCACCTATACCATCTCTGCTAATACCTCCTACTACCTCCATTATCACTGCTCTACTACCACCACCACCACCACTACCATCTCTGCTAATACCTCCTACTACCTCCATTATAACTGTTCTACTACCACCACCACCAATATCATCTCTGCTAATACCTCCTACTACCTCCATTATCACTGCACTACCACCACCACCACCACTACCATCTCTGCTAATACCTCCTACTACCCCCATTATCACTGCTCTACTACCACCACCACCAATACCATCTCTGCTAATACCTCCCACTACCCCCATTATCACTGCTCTACTACCACCACCACCACTACCATCTCTGCTAATACCTCCTACTACCTCCATTATAACTGTTCTACTACCACCACCACCAATATCATCTCTGCTAATACCTCCTACTACCTCCATTATCACTGCACTACCACCACCACCACCACTACCATCTCTGCTAATACCTCCTACTACCCCCATTATCACTGCTCTACTACCACCACCACCAATACCATCTCTGCTAATACCTCCTACTACCCCCATTATCACTGCTCTACCACCACCACCACCACTACCATCTCTGCTAATACCTCCTACTACCCCCATTATTACTGCTCTATCACCACCACCACCATCTCTGCTAATACCTCCTACTACCCCCATTATCACTGCTCTACTACCACCACCTCCACTACCATCTCTATTAATACCTCCTACTACCCCCATTATCACTGCTCTACTACCACCACCACCACTACCATCTCTGCTAATACCTCCTACTACCCCATTATCACTGCTCTACCACCATCACCACCACCACCAATACCATCTCTGCTAATACCTCCTACTACCTCCATTATCACTGCTCTACCACCACCACCACCACTACCCTCTCTGCTAATACCTCCTACTACCTCCATTATCACTGCTCTACCACCACCACCACCACTACCATCTCTGCTAATACCTCCTACTACCCCCATTATCACTGCTCTACTACCACCACCACCACCAGGACCATCTCTGTTAATACCTCCTACTACCCCCATTATCACTGCTCTACTACCACCACCACCAGTACCATCTCTGCTAATACCTCATACTACCCCCATTATCACTGCTCTACTACAACCACCACCACTACCATCTCTGCTAATACCTCCTACTACCCCCATTATCACTGCTCTACTACCACCACCACCAGGACCATCTCTGCTAATACCTCCTACTACCTCCATTATCACTGCTCTACCACCACCACCACCATCTCTCCTAATACCTCCTACTACCCCCATTATCACTGCTCTACCGCCACCACCACCACCAATACCATCTCTGCTAATACCTCCTACTACCCCCATTATCACTGCTCTACCACCACCACCACCAGTACCATCTCTGCTAATACCCCCTACTACCCCCATTATTACTGCTCTACCACCACCACCACCACCACCATCTCTGCTAATACCCCCTACTACCCCCATTATTACTGCTCTACCACCACCACCACCACCACCATCTCTGCTAATACCCCCTACTACCCCCATTATCACTGCTCTACCACCACCACCACCACCACCATCTCTGCTAATACCTCCTACTACCCCCATTATCACTGCTCTACTACCACCACCACCAGTACCATCTCTGCTAATACCTCCTACTACCTCCATTATCACTGCTCTACCACCACCACCACCATCTCTCCTAATACCTCCTACTACCCCCATTATCACTGCTCTACTACCACCACCACCACTACCATCTCTGTTAATACCTCCTACTACCCCCATTATCACTGCTGTACTACCACCACCACCACTACCATCTCTGTTAATACCTCCTACTACCTCCATTATCACTGCTCTACTACCACCACCACTACTACCATCTTTGTTAATACCTCCTACTACCCCCATTATCACTGCTCTACTACCACCACCACCACTACCATCTCTGTTAATACCTCCTACTACCCCCATTATCACGGCTTTACTACCACCACCACCTATACCATCTCTGCTAATACCTCCTACTACCTCCATTATCACTGCTCTACTACCACCACCACCACCACTACCATCTCTGCTAATACCTCCTACTACCTCCATTATCACTGCTCTACCACCACCACCACCACTACCATCTCTGCTAATACCTCCTACTACCTCCATTATCACTGCTCTACCACCACCACCACCAATACCATCTCTGCTAATACCTCCTACTACCTCCATTATAACTGTTCTACTACCACCACCACCAGTACCATCTCTGCTAATACCTCCTACTACCCCCCATTATCACTGCTCTACTACCACCACCACCACTACCATCTCTACTAATACCTCCTACTACCTCCATTATCACTGCTCTACTACCACCACCACCACCACTACCATCTCTGCTAATACCTCCTACTACCTCCATTATAACTGTTCTACTACCACCACCACCAATATCATCTCTGCTAATACCTCCTACTACCTCCATTATCACTGCACTACCACCACCACCACCAATAACATCTCTGCTAATACCTCCTACTACCTCCATTATCACTGCTCTACTACCACCACCACCACCACTACCATCTCTGCTAATACCTCCTACTACCCCCCATTATCACTGCACTACCACCACCACCACCACTACCATCTCTGCTAATACCTCCTACTACCTCCATTATCACTGCTCTACTACCACCACCACCACCACTACCATCTCTGCTAATACCTCCTACTACCTCCATTATAACTGTTCTACTACCACCACCACCACTACCATCTCTGCTAATACCTCCTACTACCCCCATTATCACTGCTCTACTACCACCACCACCACTACCATCTCTGCTAATACCTCCTACTACCTCCATTATCACTGCTCTACCACCACCACCACCACTACCATCTCTGCTAATACCTCCTACTACCTCCATTATCACTGCTCTACTACCACCACCACCACCACTACCATCTCTGCTAATACCTCCTACTACCTCCATTATCACTGCTCTACCACCACCACCACCAATACTATCTCTGCTAATACCTCCTACTACCTCCATTATCACTGCTCTACTACCACCACCACCAATACCATCTCTGCTAATACCTCCTACTACCCCCATTATCACTGCTATACCACCACCACCACCACTACCATCTCTGCTAATACCTCCTACTACCTCCATTATCACTGCTCTACTACCACCACCACCACCAATACTATCTCTGCTAATACCTCCTACTACCTCCATTATCACTGCTCTACTACCACCACCACCAATACCATCTCTGCTAATACCTCCTACTACCCCCATTATCACTGCTATACCACCACCACCACCACTACCATCTCTGCTAATACCTCCTACTACCCCCATTATCACTGCTATACCACCACCACCACCACTACCATCTCTGCTAATACCTCCTACTACCCCCATTATCACTGCTATACCACCACCACCACCAGTACCATCGTTTTACTACCCCACCAACATATTATAATTATAGCTCTGCTTCCACCACACTATCACCACTACAACCATGCTACTTTAATCCCCCTCCTACACACACACATATACCACAGCCACCATTATCATCACCACCACTACCACCATGCTACTATAATCACCATCACCCCACCCACCCACCACCACTGCCACCACCACCACCACTACCATCACCACCACCACCACCACCACCACCACCATCACCACTGTCAGTATCACTACCATGCTACTATAATCACTGGCACTACACACCACCACAACTACCATCACCACCTCCAATGCCACCACAACCACTATCATCATCACCACCATGCTACTATAATCACCCTCACCATACACACACACACCACCACCACCACTTCTAATGCCACCACCACCACTCTAATGCCACCATCTCTAATGCCACCACCACCACCATGCTACTATAATCACCACCACCATCACCTCCAATGCCACCACCACCACCAACCACCACCACCACCACCACTACCACCACCACCACCAACCACCACCACCACCACCATTAACCACCTGTAATTGTGTTGTACTGTTTGTATATTCCAGGGTAAATTGGTGACAGAGGCTCACCTGATATACAACAACTGGGCAAGTCAGGTGATCAGACTTTATCAAGGAGCAAAGACTATTGAAGTTGAGTGGACAGTTGGACCCTTACCTATTGTGTAAGTTCCAAATTAGGGGTTATTAGGGGACGGATGGACAATTGGACCTTTACCTATTGTGTAAGTTCCAAATTAGGGGTTATTAGGGGAGAGATGGACAGTTGGACCCTTACCTATTGTGTAAGTTCCAAATTAGGGGTTATTAGGGGAGAGATGGACAGTTGGACCCTTACCTATTGTGTAAGTTCCAAATTAGGGGTTATTAGGGGACAGATGGACAGTTGGACCCTTACCTATTGTGTAAGTTCCAAATTAGGGGTTATTAGTGGACAGATGGACAGTTGGACCTTTACCTATTGTGTAAGTTCCAAATTAGGGGTTATTAGGGGAAAGATGGACAGTTGGACCCTTACCTATTGTGTAAGTTCCAAATTAGGGGTTATTAGGGGACAGATGGACAGTTGGACCCTTAACTATATTGTAGGGGTTATTAGGGGATAGATGGACAGTTGAACCCTTACCTATAGTGTAGGGGTTATTAGGGGACAGATGGACAGCTGAACCCTCACCTATACTGTAGGGGTTATTAGGGGGACAGATGGACAGTTGGACCGGAACCTATAGTGTTAGTTCCAAATTAGGTGTTAATAGGGAACAGGTACCCTCCTCCTCCTGGTTCTTCTTCTTCTCCTCCTCCACCCCCTCCTCCTCCTCCCCCAACCACATACAATATACAGTTATCCTAACTACTGTAATGCCATCTATTCAATGTTTCTTTACAGCAACAACCAAGGTACAGAAGTCATCACAGAGTACAACATTGGCATCAACAATGATGGAGTGATCTATACAGATGCTAACAGTCGTCAGATGATGTACAGGAAGTTAGTATCAATCTCTTTCTTTCATCAATTCAAACTACATAGCTTAAGGAGGCTGTAGTTACACAGGACTCTGTGTGTGTATCAGTAGTTACATATCAACGTGGTGTATGTGTGTCAGTAGTTACACAGCACTCTGTGTATCACTAGGTACACAGCAATGTGTGTGTCACTAGGTACACATCAATGTGTAGGTATGTAGTTACACATCAATGTGTGTATCAGTAGTTACACATCAATGTGTAGGCATGTAGTTACACAGCACTCTGTGTGTCACTAGGTACACAGCAATGTGTGTGTCACTAGGTACACATCAATGTATGTGTCACTATGTACACAGCAATGTGTGTGTCACTAGGTACACATCAATGTGTAGGTATGTAGTTACACATCAATGTGTGTGTCAGTAGTTACACATCATTGTGTAACTACATACCATGTAGTTACACATCAATGTGTAGGTATGTAGTTACACAGCACTCTGTGTGTCAGTAGTTACACAGCCATGTTGGAACTTATTTTCTAGTTCTATTATGAATTTGGCTATAAGGATCAAATCATTTGCATAGAAAAATTCCTGTTGACAGCCAGTTCTAAACTCCTCTGTTATGGCCTGGAGAACTATGATGAACAGTAGTGGGTTAAGAACCGCACCTTGAATTCCTCACTAAACTCAATTCCTACTCTCACTTTACTGACACCCTCTCTCTACATGGCTTGCACTGCTATTACAAGCCATTCTTCTTCACCAGTGTTGACTTATCTTTTTCATTACACTGGTTTCAATAAAATAATTACACGGTCACCTAACCCAACTTGCTTCAAATGGGACAACCCATCTAACACATGCTAAGCATGGAAAATGGACGTTAAATGATGATGATGATGATGATGATGAATTACCAGGAATACAATGGAGTAGATTCAACTGTTTTTATTTTTGGACAAAATGTGGCTAAATTATAATTAAATATTTTATATTTCCATTTACAAATTTGTGTTTCAGAATAAACCATCGTGATACGTGGGACTTTTCTAACTCAGAGCCTGTGGCTGGTAACTATTACCCCATCACAAGTAGAGCCTTTATAAGGGTAAGTGCATGAATTTTTTAACTGAAACATATTCAGACATACACACCCAAACATATATATATTAAGAATTCAAAGTTTGAAGGCCACAACAATTTAAAATGGACGAATAAATAGACAAGTCAGATGAAACAAGAAGTGTCTTTTTACCTTAATTTATTTATATGTCCTGATATTTCGAGATTAAAATCTCTTCTTCCAAGGAAAATATAGCGACTATTCTAGTGTCCGGTGCTGCTCGCTATATATATATATATATATATGATAAAGAACACAAGAGCATCTACAACATATATATATATATATATGTGTGTGTGTATCCCGGGTTCAATCGGGGGTAACCACAGTAAGTAAGGTACTCAATACATCGTAGAGTATATATGTTTAATATAGAAATGGCTTCTACAGGACTAGAAATGTTTCATGATTTCCTTCAAATGAAACAGTTTTAGCCCAGTTGCATCTCAGCATACTCAATAGGCAATGTTATGTAAAATCCCAGACACATGTAAATGGGTACCTCCAATCTATACCCGTACTCGAGTTTCAGCCACACTTAATGCAGCAATAGAGTGCACAGCATCCACTGTCTGCATTTATTATGCAAAAATGCACAATTGGTGCATGGAGCTTCATCAGTGGGTTTTGCTTAATCAATAACCAATTGATCAACAGAATTCGATTCCAGTCCATGTTGGCTATGACAGTGAATGTGACAGTCAACACAGTAGTACATTAGCAACTGAAATCCCTACACGTCATCACAATGCCATCAACTGATTGGCTACTGGTTCAGAAATTTATGTGATGGTAGGAGACAAAAATTCAAATATATATATATATATATCATCATCATTTTACGTCTGCTTTTCCCTGCTTGCAAGGGTGGGACAGGAACTGATTCTGGCTTGATTTCTACAGCTGGATGCCCTTCCTAACACCAACCACATTTACAGTGAGTGCTGGGTGCTTTTTTGCCGTGGCACCTCCACGACCACTTTGCAGTGGAATGATATGGACCCCAGTCCTATCATCTCATTTCTACAGCTGAGTAAACTGGAGCAATGTGAAATAAAGTGTCTTGATCAAGGAAACAACACATCACCCGGTCAGAGAATTGAACTTACAACCTTTCGATTGCAAGGCCAATGTTCTAACCACTAAGCCATATATATATATATATCCCACTCTCAAGCATAAACCTAATACCTAACACCTAATACCTAACACTTAATACCTAACACCTTTTGTAACAGTACTCCTTGTTGTTGTTGTTTACTTTTCCTATATATATATATATATATATATATATATATATATATCGTTTCGTTGACAAATATATCAATATGCCCAGACACGCACACATATATGTATTCATACACATAGATTCACACATATACACATATATTTACACCCACATATATTGATTTATAAATATGCACATAGATACCTATATAAATACATACACTTAATGTTACAAGTGTAATAGTGATAAAGATGATTTAAATAATATGCATGTTGTTGAGAATTAAGAGAAACCATTGTGTTTCTGTTGATACAGGACAAAGACAGTGATATCCAGTTCACAGTGTTGACAGATCGGTCCCAGGGTGGAGGAAGTATTCATAATGGCAGCATTGAAGTGATGGTAAGTCATGTGTCATATGTTATATTAATGTTGTTGGTGCAACTACATATGTTATATTAATGTTGTTGGTGCAACTACATATGTTATATTAATGTTGTTGGTGCAACTACAGGTATCTTTCTTTTTATATTTGTTGTTACCCAAGATTCATGACCATAGGTAAGGGTTGGCATGAGAGTTGTTACTTCTCTGAATTGAGAGATCACAGCTCCGATATTATGGCCATATGGTTAGAATGTCTCAGGAAAGAATTGCTGGACAGATTTTACAGGGAAAACAAACTGGCAAGAGACCCAGGAGTAGATCCCAAGCAAGATGGTTGTATAACATCCATAAACTTGGCTGGTCTCGCTTGGAGATCCAGCCGGATCAGTTGGAGACAGTTGCTTCTGACAGGACCCTCTGGAAGGAGTGTTTGAGGACTCTGCCGCCACAACCCTCTCAGGAATACGTGGGGGAAGAAGAAGAAGAAGAAGAAGAAGAAGAAGAAGAAGAAGAAGAAGATATTTATTGTTCATTGTTGTAATTTTTTGTGTATTTTGTTGTTTTATTTTGCACCACCCAACATAGTCAGAGGTAACAGAATGACAACAGGTATCTCTACTTAAGTGTCACAATCAGGACTAAATAAAGAACAGACAACCTCAACCTCACCTCGACATCAGATGGTAGTAACTTCATCAATCTGGCTGGTGATTTTAATGGAAATATTGGTCAACAGCAGGATGCTACTTTGGAGTATAATGTAGCTTTAGATGTGGCTAAAAAAAGGAAGAGGGATCAAGGCTTCTAGAATTTCAATTAAAAATGACCATCTTGCAACATTCATTTCAGGAAACCAGCCATATACTTGACCATTTGCCAATCACGTGAATATTCAAACCAGATTGACTTCATTCTCATTAGAAAATGGGATAGATAGCTGTTTATGAATGCTAAGTTCTTTTCTGGAGAGGAATGTACCACTCAACATAAGTTAGTTAGCGGTGATGTTAAAATAAGAACCAGATGAAATCAGAAGTGTAGGAGAAACTGGAGATTGTCATTATTAAAACTTGTATATGTGTCTTGTCATCAATTTTGAATACATGAATATTTATGCATTCAAAACTGATTATTAGACAGGAATAAAGACATGGAAAAGTTCTGATAATAGAGAATATGTCCTTTTGCCAATATTGTCTATGAAAATGTCAATTTTTTTAATGTATTATTAATACCAAATATCAAGATATATAAATCACCTCTATGTTTATATATCGAGAACCTGTTGTTTCGTAATACAAAATAACCCTCATGTAACTGTATATCATCATCATCATCATTTCATTTTACGTCCGCTTTTTCCCTGCTTGCAAGGGTGGGACGGGAACTGATTCTACAGCTGGATGCCCTTCCTAACACCAACCTCATTTACAGTGAGTGCTGGGTGCTTTTTTGCCGTGGCACCTCCACGACCACTGTGCAGGGGAATGATAGGGACCCCAGTCCCTATCATCTCATTTCTACAGCTGAGTAAACTGGAGTAATGTGAAATAAAGTGTCTTGCTCAAGGAAACAGCACATCACCCGGTCTGAGAATTGAACTCACAACCTTTCGATTGCAAGGCCAATGCTCTAACCACTAAGCCATGTGCCTCAATGTATATATATATACATGTATATATATACATATATACATATATATGTCAGTTACACTTTCTCTCGACTGACCTCTTCCTCGCACTTCCACTCACTCACTCTCTGTTTCTCCCCTTCTCACTTCCTCCCGTTTCGTTAGTAGTGGGATCCTTTCTTGCTCACATCTCACTCACGTTGGACGGTCTGTATTCTGATTGCTTCGGTTTGCTTTTATCCTTCTATGTTGTTTACTTGTCTCACTCGCTTTACGCGACTCACTTGTCCCAATAGCTTTTTTTAGTTATTGCTCGCACCAACCTGAGGTATATGATTTTTAATGCGATGAAATACCAAATACGGTTGGCAAATCACTGACGAGGGACTAATTTTATAATATGTAACCCATGTGCAACCATGTGTATATATATATGTGTATATATATGTGTATATATATATATATATATACGCAGTTATTAGTATAGACCCTAACGGAAATCGAACCCTAAATCAGGATCTCCACCGTCTCTAGTACTTACCATTAGGCCACAGGGACGGTTACAAGCAACAAATACGCAGTTATTAGTATAGACCCTAATGGAAATCGAACCCTAAATCAGGATCTCCACCGTCTCTAGTACTTACCATTAGGCCACAGGGACGGTTACAAGCAACAAATACGCAGTTATTAGTATAGACCCTAATGGAAATCGAACCCTAAATCAGGATCTCCACCGTCTCTAGTACTTACCATTAGGCCACAGGGACGGTTACAAGCAACAAATACGCAGTTATTGGTATAGACCCTAATGGAAATCGAACCCTAAATCAGGATCTCCACCGTCTCTAGTACTTACCATTAGGCCACAGGGACGGTTACAAGCAACAAATACGCAGTTATTAGTATAGACCCTAATGGAAATCGAACCCTAAATCAGGATCTCCACCGTCTCTAGTACTTACCATTAGGCCACAGGGACGGTTAAATATTTTACTCTTGATTTGGCCAGAGGTATTTATTTCCAGGTACCTTATAAACATGACTTTCCGTATTTATTACTGTTATGAGATATGGAGGTTTTTTGGTTGTCACTTCTCTGTTTTTAGCCTAAGAAAATATATATATGCATGTGTATATAATTACATGCATACATTTATTTTTTAAAATTAATTGAGTTCTTAACACATGGAATTGATATTAGTTTTGAAATAACTAATTAACCCGCGTGTATTAAATATTTTACTCTTAATTTGGCCAGAGATTTACATTCCCAATCGCCTTTTAAAGCGTAACTTTCCGTATTTACTACGGTTATGAGATGCGGCACGTTATTTAGGTATCACTTCTGTTTTTACCTAACAAAATATCTATATGCGTGTGTAATTAATACACGCATACATTTATTTTTTTAATTTCAATTGAGTTCTTAACACGTTGGATTGATAATGTTTTTGAAAAAACTAATTAACCCACGTGTTTATTATTTTCTTTTCTCGTGAATCGTGGTTGTCTCCCTTTCCCGCTTAGTGACGCTATGATACTTCCTCAGTCAAAAGACTGCTGGAATTTCAAATTTGGGGGTCATTCGATGCGTGAAGGAGCAGCTTAGCAGACACCATTTTTAACTGCGGTAAGAATTTTTTCTTATATCAAAGTTTAATGGGCTTCCACTGAAGATTTATAAGTGCCCACCTAAATATATTCTTACATGAATATATGTTAGGCTTCTACATAAACTGGAAACATTCTCCCAATTTGTAGAAAACTTATAATGAAACAATTGTTTGGAAAGAGTGATATATTTTAACTTTAATTATATCTCATAAAATAATACAACTGGCTTTCCACAAAATACATATAGTTAGCACCCCAAACACTTAAATTGGGTTTATACTAACATATAACCTAATGTTTGTTGAGTGAGATGGTTACCAGTCGGAGTTTAGCTTTAAGCTATCTCTGTTATTGTGTTAAATGTTATATATATATATATATATATATATATATGTATATATGTATATATATATGTATATATATATGTATATATGTATATATATATGTATATATATATATATATATATATATATATATATATATATATATATATATGTATATATATGTATATATATGTGTATATATATATATATATATATATGTATATATGTATATATGTATATATATATGTATATATATATGTATATATGTATATATATATCTCCCCCTTCCCCCCCTCTCTTTCTTCCCCTCTATCTCTCTCTTAGCTACACACACACACACACACACACACACACACACACATATATATATATAAGATAAGTTCTCCTTCATGTTTATTCACTTTCGCCAATCCACCGCTGCTTCAATTATTTCTATGATGTACTCATGTAAATCGTAAAGTACAAATTCTTCTCTCCATTCCACGCTCAATTTCGTACATAGTCCAAACAAACATCCAATCTCGCAAAATCCGAAATCTGTATTTTTTTGTTATCTATTTAAGGTTTAAATACGGTGTTTTTGTCGTATTGAACAGAACAAATCTTGCAGTTTTGCTTTTTGTTAAATCGCTTGTTAAACATTCATAACCTTCCAGCTAGCTACCCCACACCCCTCCCTCCCGCCCCCACACGCCACCATACTTAATACGTGGACCAATCATAAGCCAGAGCCCCCCCCCCCCGCATCACCACCATTATTATAAGCCAGAGCCCCCCACCCCCACGCATCACCATTATTATTATTATTACGCGGACCAAATCATAAGCCAGAGGCCTATACTATCGCTTGCCCGGTTGCCTTCGATATATGATGGGTGGATGGACGGACGGACTGCGGAATCCTGGAGAGTGGAAGGGAGAGAAAAATCTGGACGCCCAGAGCGAAAATGCCAAAGTTAAAGTCAAATTCACCTCGTGGACGAGAATGCGAGCACTCCTCTTTGTTTCGTCCGCGGATGGCTAACATAACCCTATCTCCTCCCGCCCCCCACCACCCCCACCCTCCAAACGCAACCCAAAACTTCAGAGTTGGTACCATAAATGTAGGCACCCTAAAGGGTCGCGCTAACGAGGTTGTAGAAATGCTTGAACGTAAGGAGGTCGATGTTTGTTGTATTCAAGAGACCAGGTGGAGGGGTGGGTCTGCTAGATTCATTGAGGGTAAAAAACGATGTTATAAGCTTTTCTGGGTGGGAAACGACGATGGGCTGGGTGGAGTAGGAATCATGGTAGCAGAAAAGTGGGCAGATAAGATAATAGACGTAAATAGAGTGAACGACAGAATAATTAAAATAAGACTTGTCCTCAATAGAACTACGGTGACAGTAATATCTGCGTACGCACCCCAATCCGGACTGCCCGGCACTATAAAAGACAGATTCTATGAGACACTGTTGCTAACTACCTCCCAAATATCTGACAGTGACTATATAATTATTGCAGGCGACCTAAATGGTCATGTTGGACAACATTGTGACGGCTACGACGAAATCCATGGAGGCTATGGGTTTGGTACTAGAAATGAGAAAGGCTCCAGAATCCTGGAATACTGTGATGCAAATAACCTAACTATCTGTAACACTAACTTCAAAAAATGTGACAATCACCTGATTACCTATAGATCCGGGGAACACACAAGCCAGGTAGATTATATCCTTACCAGAAGACGTGACAGAGTGTCTGTTGTAAACACTAAATCCCTCCCCCATGAAGAATGCACCTCCCAACATAGACTGATAATTAGCGACCTCATAGTCAGGACGAGACGTACCCGACAGCAGAAGAGGACTATCCTCAGGAGGAAAATATGGAAACTAAAGGACCCCACAGCCAGAAATAAATTTCAAAGCATATTACTTGATGCTTTCGACAGTAAGGAAGAGCATCTAGAATCGGACAATATAGAGGGACAGTGGAAATTTCTGAAAGCAAACCTGCTGTTGGCGACAGACGAAGTCTGTGGCTGGAGCAGGCCTGTAGGCAGGAGGAGAGTAACATGGTGGTGGAACAATAGGGTGGAGGGGTCAATTAAGGCCAAAAAGCAGGCTTGGAAAGTATGGCGGGATGGGGGAAGTAGAGTAGACTATCAAGTGGCCAGGAGGGAAGCTAGGAGAGAAGTGTACTTAGCAAGAAGGGAAGCTGAGGAAAGAAAGTTCAAGCATGTTCTACAACGCGATGACCAAAAACGTGAGGTGTTCAGGATTGCCAGGCAATGCGTCAAGGAAAACCGTGATATTGTCGGGGAGAAGTGTGTACTTAACGATGATGGCATACTTGCCATCACCGACACTGATAAGAAGGTAGCTTGGAAGTGTCACTATGAAAGGCTACTAAATGAGGAGAATAAATGGGAGAAAGACAGTCTCCCCCATATCGACCCGATAGAGGGACCAGCAGTGTTAGTCGAGGGGAGTATAATAAGTAAGGCAATCAAGGATATGAAGACTGGTAAGGCGGCTGGGCCTTCGGAAATAGTTGCTGAGATGCTGAAGGCATCTGGCACGGTGGGACACACCATGGTCACCCGCATAGTTAACCAAGTCGTACAGAATGGGGTTGTTCCGAAGGACTGGCATAGCAGCATCATCGTTAACTGTTATAAGGGTAAAGGAGACGCCCTAGATAGGAATAACTATAGAGGCATTAAATTAATCGACCAGGTCATGAAGGTCACGGAAAAAGTAATAGCGCAACTAATCAGAGAGAGAATTGATCTAGATGAAATGCAGTTCGGGTTTGTGTCAGGCAAAAGCACCACAGACGCTCTTTTCATAGTACGACAACTACAGGAGAAGTACCTAGCTAAAGGTAAACCCCTCTACTTAGCTTTTGTCGACCTGGAGAAAGCCTTCGACAGAGTCCCCCGCTCCATTATCTGGTGGGCTCTTAGAAAACTAGGCGTTGACGAATGGCTTGTGAGGGCTATACAAGCCATGTATAAAGAAACAGTCAGCAAGGTTAGAATTAACAACGAATATAGTGAAGAGTTTAGCGTAAAAGTTGGCGTCCATCAGGGCTCTGTTCTCAGCCCCCTACTATTTATTATTGCCCTTCAGGCTATAACAGAGGAGTTCAAGACAGGCTGCCCATGGGAACTCCTATACGCAGACGACCTGACACTCATAGCGGAATCAATGGCCGAGCTAGAGAAGAAATTCCAAACATGGAAGCACGGCCTAGAGTCAAAAGGACTTAAAATTAACCTGGCTAAGACCAAAGTTCTAGTTTGTAGGAAAGAAAACAAGGCGGCGGTCCCTTCTGGGAAATGGTCGTGCTCGGTATGTAGGAAAGGCGTAGGTAGAAACTCCATCTTATGTCCTAAATGCAAAGTATGGGTGCATAAAAGATGTAGTGGGATCACAGGTAAGCTAACTAAGAACATAGACTTTACATGTGGCCGGTGTTCTGGTGCAATAAGTAGCAGCAAGTGCCCACAAAATACTAGCTCTTTCAATTGCGCAGAGGGTTCTATAGAAATAGTGGACAGCTTCCGTTACCTGGGCGATAAAATCAGCAGTGGGGGAGGGTGCTCTGAAAGTACTGTAGCTAGAGTCAGAACTGGTTGGAAAAAGTTCAGAGAGCTTATACCACTATTAGCTGCTAAAGGGTTCTCCCTAAAAATGAAAGGCAGGTTGTACGATGCCTGCATACGAACAGCAATGTTGCATGGTAGTGAGACCTGGGCATTGTGTGCAGAGGATATACGCAGACTAGAGAGGAACGAAGCTTGCATGCTCCGCTGGATGTGTAACAGTAATATACGTGAACGGCAAAGCATAAACGAACTAAGGAAAAAATTAGAGATAAGAGGGATCAGATGTTGTTTACTCGAGAGAAGGCTGCGTTGGTATGGACACGTGATGCGCATGAAAGTCGATAGCTGTATTACAAAGTGCAGGGCAATAAAGATAGATGGTAGCCACGGAATAGGCAGACCTAGAAAAACATGGGATGAGCTGATAAACTCCGACCTCACACACTTACACCTCTCCAAGACAATGTCACTGGACCGTGACCTTTGGCGGTACTCAGTAACAGAGAAGACCCGCCTTGCCAGTAGGCATCTCTAACAAACTACACCCCGTCTCGCCACCACCCCCACCCCATCCACACCACCCCGTTCTATGTAAAGTTATGTTGGTGCCGCGCCATCCAGGCCGAAACAAATGAGATCGTGTAGGTGTCACGACAAAAAAACACACAGTCCACGCTGTAATGTGGCCGTGTAGGCAACATGGTAAAAACCTCCCAGACCCACACTGTAAATGTGGTTGGTGTTAGGAAGGGCATCCAACTGTAGAAAACCTGCCAGACAGTCCTATGCGAGCAAGACAATCACTCTTGCCTCAAGTGGGACTACCCCCGTCCAAACCCATGCAAGCGTGGAACACGGACGTTAAACGTTGATGATGATGATGATGATGATATATATATATATATATATATAGTCCCACCCTTGCAAGCAGGGAAAAGTGGATGTAAAATGATGATGATGATGATGATGATATATATACATATATATATATATATATATATATATATATATATATATATATATATATATATATATGTATATATTTATATATACATGTATCATCATCATTTAACATTTAACATCTCTTCTCCCTGCAACCAACAATTGGACAGTCAGACAACAAATTAATAACATAAATGTTAGTTATATTACTAAATCTCTATATTTTCTTTATTTTAGTTGCATCGGAGAACAACTAAAGATGATAGACTTGGAGTTGGGGAACCATTGAATGAAACTTCAGATGGTTTTCATGGACTGATTGTTCGAGGTAAGTTGCATGCAATGATTTCACTTTACAAACCACACTCCAGCACAGACACCTGTAATGTATTTCAGATGTGATACAGTGTGTGACAAGGCTCACCCTTTGAATTAAAAAATTAAAAATATTATATCCATGTGTTAATGAGCTAAAATGTATCTTCTCAGATATTAAATTTCATATTTGATACTTATATGATAGATAACATCAAAATTCATGTTTTTAAATGTGATAGAGACCCTAACTTATTATATTTCACTCTTACAGGGAAGCATTGGTTGTTGCTTGATGGAAGAGATGAGTCAACACATTTCCACAGACAGGAAGCCCTGGACATCTACAAGGAACCAATCATATCATTTTCCGCAATGAACAGGAATAGACGATCTAAATTTAATCTTGAGGTAAGGCAATCACTCTATATCAGAAGTTCAGGGTGGGATATATGGTAAGTAGATGATCCATGTGATTGTGAGTATCCTACCAACATCTAACATCATTAGTAAGGATAAGTAATGATATTTATGAGTGACAATAACTGTCATGTGAGAGGGATAAGTAAAAAAAGCCGGATCAGTTGGAGTTGGTTGCTTCTGACAGGACCTGCTGGAAGGAGTGTTTGAGGACTCTTCCCCCATAACCCTCTCAGGAATATGTAGAAGAAGAAGAAGAAGAAGAAGAAGAAGAACGATGACAACCGCAGCAACAGTGGGGATAGGGACAATGATCAGCTGTGATGTAACAGTAAATAAATGGCAAATGTGATGTAGTCATATGGTCAGCTGTGACAGATGTGATAATAAATATTTGACATCATAGATGTAGCAATTGACAGCTGGTGTCTGTGATGTTGACATGGGTAGGTATGACAACAGTTAACAAGGAATGCTGAAATACACAACAGTTAACAATTATTATAAAAACAAAGTACTGGAAAACATATCTGATGGTGTAAAGGTAAGTATTTTGGTTTTGAATTGAAATTTGGCTGAGGTAGACATTGATTTTCATATCTGTACTAGTAATGTATTGGGGTTAAGTCAATCGATTACACTCTTCCTCTAAACGTATGTAGTATTGAGCCAAAATTAAAAATCATTGTATAAGAGACAATAGGTTCTAATCATATGTTGTGGTAGTTATCAGATCAGATGTGAACATAAGACCACAGAAAATATATAGTACTATAGACTATTGGTAGTTGACAGTTGACATTAAATATGAGAATTGACTGGCAGGAGGCTTTTTAACATAGATGACAAATAAACATTGAGTATTGAAATGATCACTTATGTCTTCTGTTCACTAAGAGTTGACAGTTGACAGGTGTATGTTTGAATGTCAAATTGGATACCATAAAGAGACATGTTAGATACAATTGACATCAATGAATTAATATTGGCATAGTCAAGATTAATTACAGTCCACTCTTGAGTGGAGTTTGGAATTGCTGTTGACACAGCTGACTGTTGTGTCACAGTGGAATTGACATTGTTCACAATAGACACAAGGTTTATCTACTAGAAACAACAGTCAAATCACACCTTGCCATTTTAAACAAAGGGCACGTTGGATAATCTAGTCTGAGATACACTATTCCTAAAAACAAAATATGTATATTGATTAAATGCCATTGATTGTAGATGGGCTCAATCAGAGTTGGATTGAGACTAAATAACAACAACAATAGCTGCAGCAGCAACAAACACAATAACCACAGTTACAACAACAACAACAGCTGCAGTAGCATCAATGACAACAACAAAAACACAACAGTCACAACAACACATACCTTTCACAATTTCCATAGCTCATTTAATGTACACAACAAACAGATGTAGTACATGTAGTCTACACAACCGATGTAGTACATGTTGTCTACACAACAGATGTAGTACATACAGTCTACACAACAGATGTAGTGTATATAGTTTACACAACAGATGTAGTACATATAATCTACACAACAGATGTAGTATATATAATCTACACAACAGATGCAGAACAGAAGTCTACACAACAGATGTAGTATATATAGTCTACACAACAGATGTAGTACAAATAATCTACATAACAGATGTAGTATATATAGTCTACACAACAGATGTAGTACATATTGTCTACACAACAGATGTAGTATATACAGTCTACACAACAGATGTATATATAGTCTACACAACAGATGTAGTACATATAGTCTACACAACAGATATAGTACATATAGTCTACACAACAGATGTATATATAGTCTACACAACAGATGTAGTACATATTGTCTACACAACAGATGTAGTATATATAGTCTACACAACAGATGTAGAACATACAGTCTACACAACAGATGTAGAACATACAGTCTACACAACAGATGTAGTATATATAGTCTACACAACAGATGTAGTACATATAGTCTACACAACAGATGTAGTACATATAGTCTATACAACAGATGTAGAACAAATAATTTACACAACAGATGTAGTATATATAGTCTACACAACAGATGTAGTACATACGAGGTGTGTCAGAAAAGTTCCAGGAATTATGTCACAAAAGATTTATTTCAAACCCAAACTTCACACTAAGAGTTTTCTCCTTCAAAGTAATCCCCCTGGAGTCTAATGCACTTTTCCATCCTTTTCTGCCATGTTTGCATGCACTCCTGGAAGGATTCTTCTGGGATCCTCCACAGTTCCGTCATCACGGCCTTTTTGATGTCGTCCACGTCTTCAAAACGGGTTCCCTCCGGGTCATACTCGAAGATCCATGACTCATCACCGGTGATGACTGTCCCTAGCAAGTCTGGTTCGGTAGATGCTCGAGGATGTCCTGGCACATTTGCATGCGCCGACCCTTCTGGTCATTGTTCAGCAGTTTTGGCCCCATCTTCGCGCAGACTTTCTGCATGTCCAAATCTTCAGTGAGAATCTTCCAGACGCTGTCCCGATTCATGCCCAGCTCATTTGCCATCAGTTGAACAGTCAGCCGACGATCGCTACGCACTATCTGTCTGACGCACTCAACGTTGACCTCAGTCTTGGTTGTTGAGGGCCTTCCACTCCTGGGGTCATCTTCCACATCCTCGCGTCCTTCTTTAAACCTCTTGCACCACTCAAAAACACGTGAGCGTGACATCGTCTCATCTCCATACACTTGGAGCAATCCCAGTGCTTCTGACAGAGTTTTCAAGTTTGTTCGTTGCTCTGTGCTCATTGCTTGATGACCTGAAACAGAGGACATGTATATAAAATTATGAAGAAAAAAGTTTAATCGCTGCAGAGAGCTAAGATTACAGTTACAGACTCCAGGGGGATTACTTTGAAGGAGAAACTTCTTAGTGTGAAGTTTGGGTTTGAAATAAATCTTTTGTGACATCAGTCCTGGAACTTTTCTGACACAACTCGTAGTCTATACAACAGATGTAGAACATATAGTCTACACAACAGATGTAGAACATATAGTCGACACAACAAACAGATGTAGTACATACAGTCAACACAACAGATGTAGAACATATAATCTACACAACAGATATAGAACATATAGTTTACACAACAGATGTAGAACATATAGTCTACACAACAGATGTAGAACATATAGTCGACACAACAAATAGATGTAGTACATACAGCCAACACAACAGATGTAGAACATATAATCTACACAACAGATATAGCACATACAGTCAACACAACAGATGTAGAACATATAATCTACACAACAGATGTAGTACATATAATCTACTCAAGAAACAGATGTAGTACATACAGTCAACACAAGAAACAGATAAAGCATTAAGAAGAAGAAGAAGGATGGGAAGATGATGATGATGACGAAGAAGAAGAAGAATAGCTAATCAGAGCAGTAGATATGGACCTGGCTGTTACCATGGTGACAAGTGATTAATAAACCAATTTTCTAATATTCACAGGTGAAAATCAATATGGAATAGATAGATTAAAGACAATGGCAATACCTTTTGTGGTATTGGTAGTGGTATAAGTAGTGATGGTTGTGGTGTTGGTTGTAGTGTTAATGATGGTGTTGGTAGAAGTGTTAGTGGTGGTGGTGGTATAAGTGGTGATAGTGAGGGTGTTGGTAGAAGTGTTAGTGGTGTTGGTGGTATATAAGTGGTGATAGTGAGGGTGTTGGTTGTAGTGTTAGTGGTGTTGGTGGTATATAAGTGGTGATAGTGAGTGTGTTGGTTGTATTGTTAGTGGTGTTGGTGGTATTGGTAGAGGTGTTAGTGGTATATAAGTGGTAATGGGGTAGGTTGTAGTGTTAGTGTTTGTGTTGGTATTGGTAGAGATGTTAGTGGTAAATAAGTGGTAATGGTGTAGGTTGTAGTGTTAGTAGTGGTGTTGGTATTGGTAGAAGTGTTAGTGGTATATAAGTGGTAATGGTGTTGGTTGTAGTGTTAGTAGTCGTGTTGGTATTTGTAGAAGTGTTAGTGGTATTGGTAGAGGTGTTAGTGGTATATAAGTGGTAAGGGTGTGGGTTGTAGTGTTAGTAGGGTGTTGGTATTGTTAGATGTGTTAGTGGTATATAAGTGGTAAGGGTGTTGGTTGTAGTGTTAGTAGTTATGTTGGTATTGGTAGAGGTGTTAGTGGTATATAAGTGGTAATGGTGTTGGTTATAGTGTTAGTAGTGGTATTGGTAGAGGTGTTAGTGGTGTATAAGTGGTAATGATGTTGTTTGTAGTGTTAGTAGTGGTGTTGGTATTGGTAGAAGTATTAGTGGTGTATAAGTGGTAATGGTGTTGGTTGTAGTGTTAGTAGTGGTGTTGGTATTGGTAGAAGTGTTAGTGGTATATAAGTGTTAATGGTGTTGGTTGTAGTGTTAGTAGTGGTGTTGGTATTGGTAGAGGTCTTAGTGGTATATAAGTGGTAATGGTGTTGGTTGTAGTGTTGGCATTGGTATTGGTAGAAGTGTTAGTGGTATATAAGTGGTAATGGTGTTGGTTGTAGTGTTAGTGGTGTATAAGTGGTAAGGGTGTTGGTTGTAGTGTTAGTAGTGGTGTTGGTATTGGTAGAGGTCTTAGTGGTATATAAGTGGTAAGGGTGTTGGTTGTAGTGTTAGTAGTAGTGTTGGTATTGGTAGAAGTGTTAGTGGTATATAAGTGGTAAGGCGTGTTGGTTGTAGTGTTAGTAGTGGTGTTGGTATTAGTAGAAGTGTTAGTGGTGTATAAGTGGTAAGGGTGTTGGTTGTAGTGTTAGTAGTGGTGTTAGTATTGGTAGAGGTCTTAGTGGTATATAAGTGGTAAGGTTTTGGTTGTAGTGTTAGTAGTGGTGTTGGTATTGGTAGAGGTCTTAGTGGTATATAAGTGATAAGGGTGTTGGTTGTAGTGTTAGTAGTGGTGTTGGTATTGGTAGAAGTGTTAGTGGTGTATAAGTGGTAATGGTGTTGGTTGTAGTGTTAGTAGTGGTGTTGGTATTTGTAGAAGTGTTAGTGGTGTATAAGTGGAAGGGTGTTGGTTGTAGTGTTAGTAGTGGTGTTGGTATTGGTAGAGGTCTTAGTAGTATATAAGTGGTAATGGTGTTGGTTGTAGTGTTAGTAGTGGTGTTGGTAGATGTGTTAGTGGTATATAAGTGGTAAGGGTGTTGGTTGTAGTGTTAGTAGTGGTGTTGGTATTGGTAGAAGTGTTAGTGGTATATAAGTGGTAAGGGTGTTGGTTGTAGTGTTAGTAGTGGTGTTGGTATTGGTAGATTTCTTAGTGGTATATAAGTGGTAATGGTGTTGGTTGTAGTGTTAGTAGTGGCCTTGGTATTGGTAGAAGTGTTAGTGGTGTATAAGTGGTAATGGTGTTGGTTGTAGTTTTAGTAGTGGTGTTGGTGTTGGTAAATGTGTTAATGGTGTATAAGTGGTAAGGGTGTTGGTTGTAGTGTTAGTGATGGTGTTGGTATTGGTAGAAGTGTTAGTGATGTATAAGTGATAATGGTGTTGGTTGTAGTGTTAGTAGTGGTGTTGGTATTGGTAGAAGTGTTAGTGGTATATAAGTGGTAAGGGTGTTGGTTGTAGTGTTAGTAGTGGCGTTGGTATTGGTAGAAGTGTTAGTGGTATATAAGTGATAATGGTGTTGATTGTAGTGTTAGTAGTGGTATTGGTAGAAGTGTTAGTGGTATATATGTGGTAATGGTGTTGGTTGTAGTGTTAGTGGTGGTGTTGGTATTGGTAGAAGTGTTAGTGGTATATAAGTGGTAATGGTGTTGGTTGTAGTGTTAGTGGTGGTGTTGGTATTCGTAGAGGTCTTTGTGGTATATAAGTGCTAAGGGTGTTGGTTGTAGTGTTAGTAGAGGTATTAGTAGAAGTGTTAGTGGTATATAAGTGGTAAGGATGTTGGTTGTAGTGTTAGTAGTGGTATTGGTAGAGGTGTTAGTGGTGTATAAGTGGTAATGATGTTGTTTGTAGTGTTAGTAGTGGTGTTGGTATTGGTAGAAGTATTAGTGGTGTATAAGTGGTAATGGTGTTGGTTGTAGTGTTAGTAGTGGTGTTGGTATTGGTAGAAGTGTTAGTGGTATATAAGTGTTAATGGTGTTGGTTGTAGTGTTAGTAGTGGTGTTGGTATTGGTAGAGGTCTTAGTGGTATATAAGTGGTAATGGTGTTGGTTGTAGTGTTGGCATTGGTATTGGTAGAAGTGTTAGTGGTATATAAGTGGTAATGGTGTTGGTTGTAGTGTTAGTGGTGTATAAGTGGTAAGGGTGTTGGTTGTAGTGTTAGTAGTGGTGTTGGTATTGGTAGAGGTCTTAGTGGTATATAAGTGGTAAGGGTGTTGGTTGTAGTGTTAGTAGTAGTGTTGGTATTGGTAGAAGTGTTAGTGGTATATAAGTGGTAAGGCGTGTTGGTTGTAGTGTTAGTAGTGGTGTTGGTATTAGTAGAAGTGTTAGTGGTGTATAAGTGGTAAGGGTGTTGGTTGTAGTGTTAGTAGTGGTGTTAGTATTGGTAGAGGTCTTAGTGGTATATAAGTGGTAAGGTTTTGGTTGTAGTGTTAGTAGTGGTGTTGGTATTGGTAGAGGTCTTAGTGGTATATAAGTGATAAGGGTGTTGGTTGTAGTGTTAGTAGTGGTGTTGGTATTGGTAGAAGTGTTAGTGGTGTATAAGTGGTAATGGTGTTGGTTGTAGTGTTAGTAGTGGTGTTGGTATTTGTAGAAGTGTTAGTGGTGTATAAGTGGAAGGGTGTTGGTTGTAGTGTTAGTAGTGGTGTTCGTATTGGTAGAGGTCTTAGTGGTATATAAGTGGTAATGGTGTTGGTTGTAGTGTTAGTAGTGGTGTTGGTAGATGTGTTAGTGGTATATAAGTGGTAAGGGTGTTGGTTGTAGTGTTAGTAGTGGTGTTGGTATTGGTAGAAGTGTTAGTGGTATATAAGTGGTAAGGGTGTTGGTTGTAGTGTTAGTAGTGGTGTTGGTATTGGTAGATGTCTTAGTGGTATATAAGTGGTAATGGTGTTGGTTGTAGTGTTAGTAGTGGCCTTGGTATTGGTAGAAGTGTTAGTGGTGTATAAGTGGTAATGGTGTTGGTTGTAGTTTTAGTAGTGGTGTTGGTGTTGGTAGAAGTGTTAGTGGTATATAAGTGGTAAGGGTGTTGGTTGTAGTGTTAGTAGTGGCGTTGGTATTGGTAGAAGTGTTAGTGGTATATAAGTGATAATGGTGTTGATTGTAGTGTTAGTAGTGGTATTGGTAGAAGTGTTAGTGGTATATAAGTGGTAATGGTGTTGGTTGTAGTGTTAGTGGTGGTGTTGGTATTGGTAGAAGTGTTAGTGGTATATAAGTGGTAATGGTGTTGGTTGTAGTGTTAGTGGTGGTGTTGGTATTCGTAGAGGTCTTTGTGGTATATAAGTGCTAAGGGTGTTGGTTGTAGTGTTAGTAGAGGTATTAGTAGAAGTGTTAGTGGTATATAAGTGGTAAGGGTGTTGGTCGTAGTGTTAGTAGTGGCGTTGGTATTGGTAGAGGTGTTGGT
Source organism: Eledone cirrhosa (assembly GCA_964016885.1). Classification (NCBI taxonomy): domain Eukaryota; kingdom Metazoa; phylum Mollusca; class Cephalopoda; order Octopoda; family Eledonidae; genus Eledone; species Eledone cirrhosa. Next base: position 300,663,218 of record OZ024742.1, on the reverse strand, counting down.
GGTATATAAGTGGTAATGGTGTTGTTTGTAGTGTTAGTAGTGGTGTTGGTATTGGTAGAGGTGTTAGTGGTATATAAGTGGTAAGGGTGTTGGTTGTAGTGTTAGTAGTTATGTTGGTATTGGTAGAGGTGTTAGTGGTATATAAGTGGTAATGGTGTTGGTTGTAGTGTTAGTAGTGGCCTTGGTATTGGTAGAAGTGTTAGTGGTATATAAGTGGTAATGGTGTTGGTTGTAGTGTTAGTAGTGGTGTTGGTATTGGTAGATGTGTTAGTGGTGTATAAGTGGTAATGATGTTGTTTGTAGTGTTAGTAGTGGTGTTGGTATTGGTAGAAGTGTTAGTGGTGTATAAGTGGTAATGGTGTTGGTTGTAGTGTTAGTAGTGGCATTGGTATTGGTAGAAGTGTTAGTGGTGTGTAAGTGGTAAGGGTGTTGGTTGTAGTGTTAGTAGTGGTGTTGGTGTTGGTAGAGGAGTTAGTGGTGTATAAGTGGTAATGGTGTTGGTTGTAGTGTTAGTAGAGGTGTTGGTAGAAGTGTTAGTGGTATATAAGTGGTAATGGTGTTGGTTGTAGTGTTAGTAGTGGTGTTGGTATTGGTAGTAGTCTTAGTGGTATATAAGTGGTAAGGGTGTTGGTT
>OZ024742.1:300639812-300654812 GCA_964016885.1 Eledone cirrhosa | reverse complement strand
CAGTCTTGTTATACGGATCAGAAATTCAAACAATCACAAAAGCACTGAAAAACAAAACAAAACAAAAACTACAACTGGATGTATACTACATGTATGCTGCATATGGCAACAAATAGGTCTTGACAGGAACAGACGACAAACAAGAATTTTATTTGCCGAAAGATTCAGATGAGATACAGCAAATAGAATGAGATGTGCTGGCTTATGTATACATCATGATTAGGACACCGTGAGCAAGTTGGTAGTTTGGAAGCCATTAGAAGGAAGAACACATCAAGGCAAGATAAACGTCACCTATGTCGTCATTCTACTGAGAGATACTGGAGCAGCCAACACACGACACTGAGGACACTTATGACCGACAGAATGGAATGGGGGAAGTGCCTGAATTCTGGTGAGCGTTCTTGAGAACGACTAAAATACAATTTCGCCGGAGATAGATTAACAAAATTTAATAAGCGGGGTGAGGTGGAATAAAATCGTGAGGTTGGAAAAAATCTAAAAAATTGATAAATGGTGTTGAGGGTGGACGATTATCCGAGACCCGAGAGTATCTATAATCTAAGGCAGCGGTCGCCAACCTTTCGGACCTCACGGACCGCTAATATGAATTTTAGAATAATTGTTTCTACTTTTGGCACAAGGCCAGCAATTATCCCAGTGTATTACTGGTACTTTATTTTATCGACCCCGTAAGGATGAAAGGCAAAGTTAACCTCGGCAGGATTTGGACTCAGATCATAAAGGGGCGTAACTCTATGTTACAAAGCATGGCGTCTCTACCGATACTGCCAATCCACCCAAAGAACTTCCATTTTATTAAACAATACTGAAGCGTACGTACGTCATATTGTCGATACATGTGTAAAATTCTTTCATGGATGTTAGTTCTTTACTGAAGAGATACATTTTTAGGGGTGTTATAAAATATATATTTACCGAATATTATTTTTGTTTTATTATTGATAAAACATAAAACTTGCAAATAATGTCCACATTTTTCTGCGGACCACCAAACCTTTCTCTCGGACCTTCTGTTGGCGACTGCTGATCTAAACAGATGATACAGTTCTGGATTACAGCTCGTTGCAGTTTCATCTTTCGAATTATAAAAACCGAAATACAAACCCCTTATCAGCATAACATTTATATAACTCAAGAGGTAAAGTAATAGGAGAAAATTATATGTTGCTATGAGAGATCTTCGAAAAAGTCGTGGAGGTCGAGGTAGTACAATAAAAAACAAAATGAGACATGTAAAAAATAAAAAATAAAAAGTAAGGTGAAATAAAATTTCTGTAAATTAAATAAATAACCAAATATCTTAGAAAAATAAATAACGCAGCTAATGCATTACAGAACGATACATTTTGACAAAATGATACATTGTACAAATATAACATGCGTCTTTGATTTCAACAGAAGCCTGTGACGTGTCAATAGACTGGTTTATCATGTGCTTAGCCTGTTGTTTGTCGTATATAAAGTGTATTTAGTTAGTCTATTGGACTGCATATGTTACTTGTTCTTTTTGTTTTAGTCTAGACAATCATAGCATTATTTCAGACTCAGTAATTGATACTAGGTATAAGAATTAATATTGAAATTTTGAACTAATTAATTTTGGATTAAACCTCCCACACACACTCTCTCTACGTATATATATATATATATATATATAAGTTCGGAAATAGCTGTTGAAACGGCAGGATCTCAGCCGTCGGAGTCCCAAATCCTTCATATTACCACACTTTACTACCCCAAGTATCGAGTCCTCTGGTAAGAAATGGTCTAACATGTTACTACTGCTTCTATTCTGACTTATATATATATATATATATATATATATATATAGGAACCAGTAAGACCCCAGGGGTCTTACTGGTTCCTATTACCCACTCTACTACCTCAAGTATTGAGTACTTTGGTGCGTTATGGTCCACCTGGTTCCTTACCACATTTCCTTCGTTATATATATATATATATATATATATATATATATATATATATATATATATACTACGGGTCACAGATGTTTCAGCGCATTATAGACAATACATCTATCCGTAGCGCGCCCATAGGCTTTTATCTATCAAAAAGCCATGAGGGAAAGAAGCGATAGTGATGAGAGAGAAAAAAAGATAACGTCGATAGAAGGGGGAAACACAGGACAATGGCACATGTAAGTAAGTAAGCAAGAAGAAATAATATTGGGTTTAAGCCCAGGGGCTATATTAACAGCGGAGCGAGGTAAACACGTCTATTCTCAGTGAAAGGGAGCGCAGAGAGAGAGAGAAAGAGAGATGGATAACCGGAAGCGAGAAGGGAGTATACGGCAGAGGGGATGAGTAAGAGGGATATAGAGAGAGGAGGAGGTGGTAAATGGGGTTAATCCAAAAGGGTGGCACGACGCAAGTCTAGCCTGGACTAACAAACAAACGAGATTGATAGAGAGAAAAGGAGAGAGATAGATAGATAGATAGAGAGAGAGAGAGAGATGGAGAGAAAAGGAAGGAGTTGATCCAAAAGATATAAGTCCGACCAGGAACAACAAACCGAGCGAGATAGGTAGAGAGGATGGAGCGGAGGTCACAGCAGTAAATACAAAAATATGGATTGAGAGAGACGAGACTGTGTGGTATATATATATATATATATATATATATATATACGTAGAGAGAGAGAGAGTCTGCGGTGCTGAGATCGAGGAGACCACTAATCATGGGAGAACTGAATACATGAGGAGATGCAGAGTGGTTATAGAGATATATAAAATCCCGACCTTGTAAAGGCTTGCTGAACACATAAGCCAGAACCGTCTTCTGGGTGGTGAGGATGACTGGAAGAGCACAGCTGACTTCCCAGGATCAACGAAACAACCAGAAATCACCAGAAGAGTTGATTTTTATTGAACTTATGCCATTTTAAAGTAGAATAGAAGTAGCACACGTGTTCCAGACGGCATAATACGCCAAATGTAATTAATTATAGACAGTTTTGATATTATGATAATTTACTAAAATAAGAGAATTATATTATCTATGTAAGATCATAAACCAGTCTTGAAAACAAAACTACAAACTGTTTTGTGTTTACAGCAAATACAAATTCTTTTGTCTACGTGTCGGTTTGAATTTATTGAGCATAAAAATGTAGCGGACATTACAAATATAATGTCTAAACCGTGTATAAAAACACAATAATATAAATTCATTGAACAAAAATGATAAAGGAAATTAAAAAGAAGGGAAAAAGTGGGGTGCAATTCACCACCAAGTGTGATAATCTGCTGCGCCTCACACCCTAGAGGTTAACTGCACACTTTCAGGCAAGCTAACAAGCTCGCAGCATTATCACGGGTGATGACCTGTAAAAGTGATTTATCAGATATTACAATTTCAAGAGCTTCGGTGGAACAAATATCACTTTCAGATTCATCTTCTTTGTATGAACTACCTGAATTAATAATTGACCAACATAAACTATATCTTACATTGGAATTGTGTAGAGACGACAAAATAAAATGTGCGAGTACTGTAGTGTTGTTATGTTTTTCATTTCGGAAAGAGTGTAAATGTGAGTAATAATTGTTTCTACTTTTTGGCACAAGGCCAGCAATTATCCCAGTGCATTACTGGTACTTTATTTTATCGACCCCGTAAGGATGAAAGGCAAAGTTAACCTCGGCGGGATTTAACCTCAGTCCGTAAAGGGACGTAACTGTGCTGCAAAGCATGGCGTTCGACCCTCTACTGATACTGCCAATCCACCGCCCTCATGGTGTTTATAAATAATATTTAGTTTTATAGTTCTTCAACATTATATATAAAAACAGATAGATAGATCGAGATAGGTAAACGGAAAAAGACATAGAGTGGCAGATAGTTAGAACGGTAGACAGATAGATATCTATAGAAATCAGCAGGTGACCACTGACCCGCCTGTCAACACCCTGTGAGAAGGATATCAAATTACCATACACACACACACACACACATATATATATTATCCGATAGATATCTATAGAAATCAGCAGGTGACCACTGACCCGCCTGTCAACACCCTGTGAGAAGGATATCAAATTACCATATACACACACACACATATATATATATTTCGTTTCTGAATTTGTTTAGCAAGATTCTTTATCTGAAAACGTGTGTTGAAACCGATATTGTTATACTTTGGGAGGGTCATGTTGCCAATAAGAAACACACGCACCAGTTGCTCACTTCAATTTATTATGAATTAAATTTATAAATTTAATTCATAATAAATTTCCGGTTGGTTGGTTGGTTCCACAACCAGACGATTGTTCATATATTGTCAAAGTTCTTTCGTCACAAATTCTGTGACCTCTTCAGTGACTGCGGATTCTTTTTTTTGTTTTTGTGCCTCTCCGTTGTTCTGTCCTACGCCATCTTGTTTTTTTCAAAAAAAAACAAAAACAAGATGGCGTAGGACAGAACAAAGGAGAGGCACAAAAACAAAGAAAAGAATATATATATATATATACATATATATATATATATATATATATATATATATATATATATATATATATATATATATTGGTAAAAGGAAAAGTAAATGCTGACAAATTGTTCCAAGTGAAAAATAGTTTAATTAGGAATAAGTAAAAATTAGTAATAAGTATTGGTTAGTATTCAGTTTTAGTTTTAAGTTTTTACCGGTTGCGCATTTCTAATGCTTTTCAAAAATAATTTTGAGATAGAGCGCCCGTGATGTTTGGTGCAATATATATATATATATATATGTATGTATATATATATATATATGTATATATATATATATATGTATGTATATATATATATATATATATATATATATATATATATATATATATATATATATATATATATATATATATATACAGTATTTTCCGTTGTGTTGTAATATAAATATTACACACAGTAGATTATCAGCTCACGTAGAGTTTGCTCGACGGTTCCAGTTGTAGTTCCAAAAGTAATCCGGAGAAAAATAGAAAGATTTGAATGGATACAGTTTAGTTGAAAGGAATTTATTGACACGTGTTTCTATAACAGTTACATAACCTAAAACAGCTATCTACAAACTTTTAGTTATGCAGACATTCAATATTTCAATGTTATTATTTACTGTCATTTCATCAGAATAATATTACTGAGGACCTAAATAGGTCCTCAGTAATATTAAACTGTATCCATTCAAATCTTTCTATATATATATATATATATATATATATATATATATATATAGGAACCAGTAAGACCCCGACAGCTGAGCTCAAGCCGTTTCGACGGCTAATTCTGGACTAAATGAACATTTATCCTGGTATTTAAATAGCCGATCTTCTCAAGGGGTAATTCCATATATGGTCAAAGTGATTGTCAAAAATCAGTAGTAATTCTGTGGTTGCAAATTAGTAGGGGAGATGGTGGCTAAACCTGCCAGTAGGAGAAAGAGGGGAGGGGGTGGAGTAGACCCAATCAAGCGTTGGTAGTGCCAGCTACAGCTGGGCATGAGGTCAAAGAAGATACAGGGGAGGGGGAGGGGGAGGAAGTCGGAACGGTAGGTAGAACAATGGGGGGTAGAAATAGGAAAGAAAAAATACTGAGAGTGAAGAAAAGCAAATAAGTGTAAAGAAAAAATTAAATTCTACGACCTAGGTGTCAGGCTATTGTAGGCGAGAATAAAATAAAGAAAGAAAGAAAGAAGTAAATAAATAAATAAATAAATAAATAAATAAATAAGGAAATAAGTAAAAGAACTAGGTGGGACGAATTAGGCAAGGACCCTTTTAAGAGGTATAAGTACGTAAATGATACGGTGACTGGTCAACAAAAGGGGCCAAAATACTAAAGAGACTACCACGAAATAAACAATAAAGGTTTCCATCCCGGGCCAGCAACGACCCAGTGCAGCAAAGTGAACTTGTACGACATAATAATTCTGAGTCCCGAGAAAAATATATACTAATGCTAACTCTAAAAGATCTAAAACAAGCTACATGAGAGTTCGTACGAAATAAAGGTAGAATACGGAGAAATAAATTCAGAATCCACCCCGCCCAGAAGAAAAGCGAAGCAAGAAATACTGAAACGAAAAAAATAAGGCATAAGTGCCACTAAGAAATATAGAGGGCACAGAGAATAGTGGGAGCGGTCGGAAAAGGGGGGCAAGTATCCGGGGTCTAAGCCAACTGCTATAAAGGGCGGAGTCCGCCAAATCTATCAAAGACTAGGGGAGGGGGGAGTGGGGGTACTAAGGCTACATGGGGCCAGAGGGCAGCCTCGGGTGGGCGAGAAAAGACGCCGACAAAGGAGAAGAGCTGGGGTAGAAGGACAAAGGAGAGAGGGGGGAAGGAAATAAAGGAAGCGATAAAAGAATACAAAGAAGATCTTACGTCTTCCTTGGCAAGCAGGGGTTACCCATTGCAAAATCGGCAACTGGGGTGTTATAGCCCTAGTCTACCCCCCCGGGTCATTATGGGGTTTGAGGGCGAGGTAAGTCCTACGCAATCTATGTTTACATGCAGTAACCAGTTCATCTTTCTTGTTTAGGAGTTGGTCCGTCGAAAACAGCATTTGTAAAGTTTCCTCCGAGCATAAATTGCACGGACGGCGTCCTCCCGTGTAAGAATTGGCTCTGGACAGTAATCTCCAAGTGAGATCATAGGTGATGTTGTTGTCCTTGAGGTCCCATATGTGGCCCGAAAGTGTAGTGGCGTGACGCCGGGCCGGGTTTCGGAAGGTATGTCTATGTTGGTATAGCCGGGTCTTGAAGTCACATGCGGTAAGTCCTATATAGGCTTTGTTGGAGGTATCCGTCCTCACGTTGCACTGGTAGATCACATTACGGTCTCTGCATCTATTGTCGAGTGGGCAAATAGATCTATCCGGGCAGTTACACCTCCTGGTCGGTTCTCCACTGCTATTTAGGTTATTTCTGCCATCGGGGTTGAGTTTTTTGTTGTTAGAGGAGACGATGTTTTGTGCGAAGTTTGGTGTAGTGCTGTAAGAGAGTTTGATGGTATTTTTGTTAATTATGTTGTGGTAGCGGTGTTGTAATGGGAAGTGTTTTTCAATGAGCCTAAAGAATAGTTTCCCGATGGGAGTAGTCACCTCTGCGTTGTGGGGAGGATTGAACCATGTTACATTGCGTGAGCGGCGGTGTCTCCTGCTGGTTCCGCTAATGGGATCTGGACAGTAGGATATTTCCTCCCGGAAACCACTCCGCTTGAGGGCCTGGTTGTAATAGGGCGCATGTTCATCGAATATCCGCTCATTAGCTGACAAACGGGATATGCGGAGGGAGATGTTTTTGACCAGGTTGTTTGTGATGTTCCTAGGATGGTTTGATCGGCGGTGGATGTAGTGCAGATTGTCATTAGGTTTCCTGTATGGGTAGTACAGGTCGTTTTCGAGGTCGAGGGTTACGTCCAGGAAGTTTACTCGGGTCAGGGACGTTTGTAGGGTTATTTTAAATCCCCAGTCGCGGAAGAATTCTGATTAATTGTTTCCGGACCCGATCTGTACTACTGGGGTTGTACCCTTTAAGGGTAAGGAGCCCATCATCACGGTACAATCCACCACCGAATGCAGGAAACATATCAGTGAGTTTGGCTATTAGGAATAATCCTATAAGATCAGTGACCTCCGCCGAATCCGTGGCGCCCATGCTGACGTCGAAGGGTGAGTCGGGAGCTCTTTTTATCCATTTAGAGTCGTCAAAGAGTAAGACTGTCTTCCTGGCGTGGAGGATGATTTTTCTTTCCTGGTCGGTGATGGGCACGAGTGTTTCGGCGAAGTCCAAGGCGGCAGTAAGTAGCGGTAAGGTGATTGAAGCATAGTAGCTCTCTATGTCGAACTGTATGAATTTAGTTTCTCGTTTATCCTCCATATTGCTGAACCAGGAGATTACTTCCTGGGTGTTGATCCATAGGCTAAGTCGGGTGTGTTGCTTGACTTTTGGTATCACGCGGTCTAGGATTTATTTGCTGATTCTCCCTATGTCGGACTTCGTTGGGTTAATAAGCCTGATGGAGGGTTTACGGTCAAAATCGGATTTATGGTCCTTCAGTGTGAAGTATGGTGTCCGTGGGTCTAGAGGTTCCGTGCGGTCGGCGACCCCGAGGCTGGAGGTGATTTGTTGTCCATCTCGATTTATGTCCTCGATGCAAGAGTGGTTGGCCTTTTTATAGGTGGAGTTAAGGCTGCTCCTGATCAGTGTGTGGTATCTGTCAGGGTTGACAAAGTATAGGTTCCCAGTTTTATCCGAATGCACCATGATGTCATATGTGTTATCATACTCTGTTAAGTTGCTACGGAGTTTTTGTAGGAATCGGTTGTGTCTGGGTTTAAATTTAATGTTCTTGACCAGTTTAAAGAGGTCATTCTCGAAGGGTGCGAGCAAGGGGTTCAGGGGCGGAGATTTGTAGGTAATAAATCCGAATCTCTCCTTGGTGCCGAAGTCTTGGTTGTCGCAATATCTGTCATAGAAAAAAGTTCTCCATCTAAGTCTTTTCGCAAATAGATCAATTTTTTGCGTGAGCATCCGAAGGTAAAGTTTTTTCGGTGGGATTGGGATGTTCTTGGTAGAGAAGTCAATGTTGTGTTTTCGCATGGTGCGGGTGAAATGAATTGAGCTTAGCGGAAAAGTCTGGATACGGCGTGGTAGGGTCGGAAAGTGCTCTACTACGGGAGTAGGAGCTAGATAACGAAGGAAATGTGGTAAGGAACCAGGTGGACCATAACGCACCAAAGTACTCAATACTTGAGGTAGTAGAGTGGGTAATAGGAACCAGTAAGACCCCGACAGCTGAGCTCAAGCCGTTTCGACGGCTAATTCTGGACTAAATGAACATTTATCCTGGTATTTAAATAGCCGATCTTCTCAAAGGGTAATTCCATATATGGTCAAAGTGATTGTCAAAAATCAGTAGTAATTCTGTGGTTGCAAATTAGTAGGGGAGATGGTGGCTAAACCTGCCAGTAGGAGAAAGAGGGGAGGGGGTGGAGTAGACCCAATCAAGCGTTGGTAGTGCCAGCTACAGCTGGGCATGAGGTCAAAGAAGATACAGGGGAGGGGGAGGGGGAGGAAGTCGGAACGGTAGGTAGAACAATGGGGGGTAGAAATAGGAAAGAAAAAATACTGAGAGTGAAGAAAAGCAAATAAGTGTAAAGAAAAAATTAAATTCTACGACCTAGGTGTCAGGCTATTGTAGGCGAGAATAAAATAAAGAAAGAAAGAAAGAAGTAAATAAATAAATAAATAAATAAATAAGGAAATAAGTAAAAGAACTAAGAACTAGGTACGAACTCTCATGTAGCTTGTTTTAGATCTTTTAGAGTTAGCATTAGTATATATTTTTCTCGGGACTCAGAATTATTATGTCGTACAAGTTCACTTTGCTGCACTGGGTCGTTGCTGGCCCGGGATGGAAACCTTTATTGTTTATTTCGTGGTAGTCTCTTTAGTATTTTGGCCCCTTTTGTTGACCAGTCACCGTATCATTTACGTACTTATACCTCTTAAAAGGGTCCTTGCCTAATTCGTCCCACCTAGTTCTTTTACTTATTTCCTTATTTATTTATTTATTTATTTATTTACTTCTTTCTTTCTTTCTTTATTTTATTCTCGCCTACAATAGCCTGACACCTAGGTCGTAGAATTTAATTTTTTCTTTACACTTATTTGCTTTTCTTCACTCTCAGTATTTTTTCTTTCCTATTTCTACCCCCCATTGTTCTACCTACCGTTCCGACTTCCTCCCCCTCCCCCTCCCCTGTATCTTCTTTGACCTCATGCCCAGCTGTAGCTGGCACTACCAACGCTTGATTGGGTCTACTCCACCCCCTCCCCTCTTTCTCCTACTGGCAGGTTTAGCCACCATCTCCCCTACTAATTTGCAACCACAGAATTACTACTGATTTTTGACAATCACTTTGACCATATATGGAATTACCCCTTGAGAAGATCGGCTATTTAAATACCAGGATAAATGTTCATTTAGTCCAGAATTAGCCGTCGAAACGGCTTGAGCTCAGCTGTCGGGGTCTTACTGGTTCCTATTACCCACTCTACTACCTCAAGTATTGAGTACTTTGGTGCGTTATGGTCCACCTGGTTCCTTACCACATTTCCTTCGTTATCTAGCTCCTACTCCCGTAGTAGAGCACTTTCCGACCCTACCACGCCGTATCCAGACTTTTCCGCTAAGCTCAATTCATTCCACCCGCACCATGCGAAAACACAACATTGACTTCTCTACCAAGAACATCCCAATCCCACCGAAAAAACTTTACCTTCGGATGCTCACGCAAAAAATTGATCTATTTGCGAAAAGACTTAGATGGAGAACTTTTTTCTATGACAGATATTGCGACAACCAAGACTTCGCCACCAAGGAGAGATTCGGATTTATTACCTACAAATCTCCGCCCCTGAACCCCTTGCTCGCACCCTTCGAGAATGACCTCTTCCAACTGGTCAAGAACATTAAATTTAAACCCAGACACAACCGATTCCTACAAAAACTCCGTAGCAACTTAACAGAGTATGATAACACAAATGACATCATGGTGCATTCGGATAAAACTGGGAACCTATACTTTGTCAACCCTGACAGATACCACACACTGATCAGGAGCAGCCTTAACTCCACCTATAAAAAGGCCAACCACTCTTGCATCGAGGACATAAATCGAGATGGACAACAAATCACCTCCAGCCTCGGGGTCGCCGACCGCACGGAACCTCTAGACCCACGGACACCATACTTCACACTGAAGGACCATAAATCCGATTTTGACCGTAAACCCTCCATCAGGCTTATTAACCCAACGAAGTCCGACATAGGGAGAATCAGCAAAAAAATCCTAGACCGCGTGATACCAAAAGTCAAGCAACACACCCGACTTAGCCTATGGATCAACACCCAGGAAGTAATCTCCTGGTTCAGCAATATGGAGGATAAACGAGAAACTAAATTCATACAGTTCGACATAGAGAGCTACTATGCTTCAATCACCTTACCGCTACTTACTGCCGCCTTGGACTTCGCCGAAACACTCGTGCCCATCACCGACCAGGAAAGAAAAATCATCCTCCACGCCAGGAAGACAGTCTTACTCTTTGACGACTCTAAATGGATAAAAAGAGCTCCCGACTCACCCTTCGACGTCAGCATGGGCGCCACGGATTCGGCGGAGGTCACTGATCTTATAGGATTATTCCTAATAGCCAAACTCACTGATATGTTTCCTGCATTCGGTGGTGGATTGTACCGTGATGATGGGCTCCTTACCCTTAAAGGGTACAACCCCAGTAGTACAGATCGGGTCCGGAAACAATTAATCAGATTCTTCCGCGACTGGGGATTTAAAATAACCCTACAAACGTCCCTGACCCGAGTAAACTTCCTGGACGTAACCCTCGACCTCGAAAACGACCTGTACTACCCATACAGGAAACCTAATGACAATCTGCACTACATCCACCGCCGATCAAACCATCCTAGGAACATCACAAACAACCTGGTCAAAAACATCTCCCTCCGCATATCCCGTTTGTCAGCTAATGAGCGGATATTCGATGAACATGCGCCCTATTACAACCAGGCCCTCAAGCGGAGTGGTTTCCGGGAGGAAATATCCTACTGTCCAGATCCCATTAGCGGAACCAGCAGGAGACACCACCGCTCACGCAATGTAACATGGTTCAATCCTCCCCACAACGCAGAGGTGACTACTCCCATCGGGAAACTATTCTTTAGGCTCATTGAAAAACACTTCCCATTACAACACCGCTACCACAACATAATTAACAAAAATACCATCAAACTCTCTTACAGCACTACACCAAACTTCGCACAAAACATCGTCTCCTCTAACAACAAAAAACTCAACCCCGATGGCAGAAATAACCTAAATAGCAGTGGAGAACCGACCAGGAGGTGTAACTGCCCGGATAGATCTATTTGCCCACTCGACAATAGATGCAGAGACCGTAATGTGATCTACCAGTGCAACGTGAGGACGGATACCTCCAACAAAGCCTATATAGGACTTACCGCATGTGACTTCAAGACCCGGCTATACCAACATAGACATACCTTCCGAAACCCGGCCCGGCGTCACGCCACTACACTTTCGGGCCACATATGGGACCTCAAGGACAACAACATCACCTATGATCTCACTTGGAGATTACTGTCCAGAGCCAATTCTTACACGGGAGGACGCCGTCCGTGCAATTTATGCTCGGAGGAAACTTTACAAATGCTGTTTTCGACGGACCAACTCCTAAACAAGAAAGATGAACTGGTTACTGCATGTAAACATAGATTGCGTAGGACTTACCTCGCCCTCAAACCCCATAATGACCCGGGGGGGTAGACTAGGGCTATAACACCCCAGTTGCCGATTTTGCAATGGGTAACCCCTGCTTGCCAAGGAAGACGTAAGATCTTCTTTGTATTCTTTTATCGCTTCCTTTATTTCCTTCCCCCCTCTCTCCTTTGTCCTTCTACCCCAGCTCTTCTCCTTTGTCGGCGTCTTTTCTCGCCCACCCGAGGCTGCCCTCTGGCCCCATGTAGCCTTAGTACCCCCACTCCCCCCTCCCCTAGTCTTTGATAGATTTGGCGGACTCCGCCCTTTATAGCAGTTGGCTTAGACCCCGGATACTTGCCCCCCTTTTCCGACCGCTCCCACTATTCTCTGTGCCCTCTATATTTCTTAGTGGCACTTATGCCTTATTTTTTTCGTTTCAGTATTTCTTGCTTCGCTTTTCTTCTGGGCGGGGTGGATTCTGAATTTATTTCTCCGTATTCTACCTTTATTTCGTACGAACTCTCATGTAGCTTGTTTTAGATCTTTTAGAGTTAGCATTAGTATATATTTTTCTCGGGACTCAGAATTATTATGTCGTACAAGTTCACTTTGCTGCACTGGGTCGTTGCTGGCCCGGGATGGAAACCTTTATTGTTTATTTCGTGGTAGTCTCTTTAGTATTTTGGCCCCTTTTGTTGACCAGTCACCGTATCATTTACGTACTTATACCTCTTAAAAGGGTCCTTGCCTAATTCGTCCCACCTAGTTCTTTTACTTATTTCCTTATTTATTTATTTATTTATTTATTTACTTCTTTCTTTCTTTCTTTATTTTATTCTCGCCTACAATAGCCTGACACCTAGGTCGTAGAATTTAATTTTTTCTTTACACTTATTTGCTTTTCTTCACTCTCAGTATTTTTTCTTTCCTATTTCTACCCCCCATTGTTCTACCTACCGTTCCGACTTCCTCCCCCTCCCCCTCCCCTGTATCTTCTTTGACCTCATGCCCAGCTGTAGCTGGCACTACCAACGCTTGATTGGGTCTACTCCACCCCCTCCCCTCTTTCTCCTACTGGCAGGTTTAGCCACCATCTCCCCTACTAATTTGCAACCACAGAATTACTACTGATTTTTGACAATCACTTTGACCATATATGGAATTACCCCTTGAGAAGATCGGCTATTTAAATACCAGGATAAATGTTCATTTAGTCCAGAATTAGCCGTCGAAACGGCTTGAGCTCAGCTGTCGGGGTCTTACTGGTTCCTATTACCCACTCTACTACCTCAAGTATTGAGTACTTTGGTGCGTTATGGTCCACCTGGTTCCTTACCACATTTCCTTCGTTATATATATATATATATATATATATATATATATATATATATATATTTATTAAAATAACAGATTAAAGTTTAAGCAAAGAATCGCTGCTTTCACCCTTAACGGGATCTTCTGAAACAGTTTCAGAAGATCCCGTTAAGGGTGAAAGCAGCGATTCTTTGCTTAAACTTTAATCTGTTATTTTAATAAATATTTGCTCTTCGGTTCTTATATATTTGATATATATATATTTTCCTTATCGAGCCCTCTCTGGATTTTAGTCTTCAATTTTATTATTATTACTATATATATATATATATATATATATATATAAATTAATAACATAATGAATAAACAAAGAACCAGTTCCTTATATTAAAAAAATTCATCATTTTACGATATATATATATATATATATATATATATATGTATGTATATATATGTATATATATGTATATATATCTTCTGAAGACAGCATATATATGTGTAGGTATGTATATTCCCTCTGATAGTTTGTATAAATATTGTACATAGATCTATAGAATATGCATACCAACTCTAACACATATATATCCTAGAAACGATCGTAAAATGATGAATTTTTTAAATATAAGGAACTGGTTCTTTGTTTATTCATTATTCTATTAATTTATCTTGACTCTGTTTTCCGTTTATTTTTCACCGAAAGTAGTTTTTGAATGCATCTTATCTTTTCATGATATCCGGATTACATTGAGTTCTTCATACGGATTGGACACTACCGTAAACTTTTGGTACATTTATCTACATATATATATATATATATATATATATATACATACATATATATATACATACATATATATATATATATATATATATATATATATATATATATATATATATATATAAACTCACTCAGATGGTGGATGGGTGCTACACGAGAATGCTGAGGATGGCTCTGAACATTAATCAGTATACACTGAGGATGAAAAGCTCAGAGCTGTATGGGAGCATCCCAAAAGTCAGCTCAAAAGTGACACAGAGGAGACTGATGTTAGCTGGACGTGCTCACCGACATCCAGAGTTGACATTGCACTCAGTGCTCCTTTGGAAGCCCCCTACATGGACACACTAGAAGAGGAAGACCAAGGTTAACGTATGTTGATGCCCTAAGGACAGACACTGGTCTGTTGGAGACGCAGGACATGGCAGCGATAATGAGGGACAGAGACCGCTGGAGAGAACTCGTCCATGGATCTCGGGAATTTTACCCGCCTTAGATATATATATATATATATATTACATATATATATATATATATATATATATATATATATATATATATATATATATATAT
>OZ024742.1:300632312-300637312 GCA_964016885.1 Eledone cirrhosa | reverse complement strand
GTAAATAGAAGTGACAAAGCAAACGTCTCAGTACAATGAAGATATATATTTACGCTTGATATAGTAGGAATAGAGTCTTAACGTTTTAGCCGTTAGTCCTTCATCAGAAAATTGTATGAAAAACTAAAGAAGAAATAGAAAGATAGAGAACAGTGAGCAGTGGCAGAAATGAAAAAAAAGTCTATTCAGGTCGCCATTTCTTGGAAAACTGTTGGAACAATAATTCCGAAACAATTGTCAATTATTTTCTCTCAGCTAACACTGGAACAAAAGGATGACGTTATGATCTAGAAAACACATATGGTGTTTATGAGGCTGTTTGCTTACAAACAAATCGAATATTAATAACATTATAATATTAATATAATATTATAATTCACTCACAAATATATAATATATATAATATATAATATATATATATATATATATATATATATATATATATATGAGATTCTACAGGACTAGAACTGTTTCATTCCTGAGAAATCATGCTATGTATTGAGTACCTTACTTACTGTGGTTACCTCCGATTCAACCCGGAATAACTTACCTATATATATATATATATATATATATATATATATATATATATATATATATATATATATATATATATATATATATATATATATGTGTGTGTGTGTGTGTGTGTGTGTGTGTGTGTGTGTGTGTGTGTGTGTGTGTATATATATATATATTGTGTTGAAGCAAATAACTTTGTGTATGCTCTGGGAATGTATCTTACACTGCCCATGGAGTGCGCTGAGATACAACCGGTACTGGCATTGATAAATATGGTGTGTCCGTCAACCCTTATTATATATACATATATATATATATATATATATATAATTAAGTTAAAGATGTACATCCATATATGTATACTGAAATACTAGTATGTATATGAATACACACACGTATACATATGTAGATGTACCAAGTTTTTTCACTGGTCACTTTACTGTGAGTGGCCAGCTATTCTGTATGTAAACACACAGACAAACCGGTTTTTAGAGTCATACTGGTTTTTGAGGAAACACCTTTCCTCTATTCTCCAGAAAGCCAGACAAGGAATATTGAACTAGTTTCGTTGTTGTTACAACTCATCAGCAATATTTACCTATCTTCCGGCCTCTCTAGAGAATCGTAAAAGCACATATCGTTATATGCTTTTTCTATGAAAATTAGTAGTGGGCAGACTAATTTGCATAGAGTGTGAGTAAGTACCGGTTCAACGGAGACGATAAAAACAAATAACGAAACGAAATTAAATTTCGTTTCGTTTGTAACTCACTTTTGTATGACTGACGCTTAAACAATTAAGTTAAAGATGTACATCCATATATGTATACTGAAATACTAGTATGTATATGAATACACACACGTATACATATGTAGATGTACCAAGTTTTTTCACTGGTCACTTTACTGTGAGTGGCCAGCTATTCTGTATGTAAACACACAGACAAACCGGTTTTTAGAGTCATACTGGTTTTTGAGGAAACACCTTTCCTCTATTCTCCAGAAAGCCAGACAAGGAATATTGAACTAGTTTCGTTGTTGTTACAACTCATCAGCAATATTTACCTATCTTCCGGCCTCTCTAGAGAATCGTAAAAGCACATATCGTTATATGCTTTTTCTATGAAAATTAGTAGTGGGCAGACTAATTTGCATAGAGTGTGAGTAAGTACCGGTTCAACGGAGACGATAAAAACAAATAACGAAACGAAATTAAATTTCGTTTCGTTTGTAACTCACTTTTGTATGACTGACGCTTAAACAATTAAGTTAAAGATGTACATCCATATATGTATACTGAAATACTAGTATGTATATGAATACACACACGTATACATATGTAGATGTACCAAGTTTTTTCACTGGTCACTTTACTGTGAGTGGCCAGCTATTCTGTATGTAAACACACAGACAAACCGGTTTTTAGAGTCATACTGGTTTTTGAGGAAACACCTTTCCTCTATTCTCCAGAAAGCCAGACAAGGAATATTGAACTAGTTTCGTTGTTGTTACAACTCATCAGCAATATTTACCTATCTTCCGGCCTCTCTAGAGAATCGTAAAAGCACATATCGTTATATGCTTTTTCTATGAAAATTAGTAGTGGGCAGACTAATTTGCATAGAGTGTGAGTAAGTACCGGTTCAACGGAGACGATAAAAACAAATAACGAAACGAAATTAAATTTCGTTTCGTTTGTAACTCACTTTTGTATGACTGACGCTTAAACAATTAAGTTAAAGATGTACATCCATATATGTATACTGAAATACTAGTATGTATATGAATACACACACGTATACATATGTAGATGTACCAAGTTTTTTCACTGGTCACTTTACTGTGAGTGGCCAGCTATTCTGTATGTAAACACACAGACAAACCGGTTTTTAGAGTCATACTGGTTTTTGAGGAAACACCTTTCCTCTATTCTCCAGAAAGCCAGACAAGGAATATTGAACTAGTTTCGTTGTTGTTACAACTCATCAGCAATATTTACCTATCTTCCGGCCTCTCTAGAGAATCGTAAAAGCACATATCGTTATATGCTTTTTCTATGAAAATTAGTAGTGGGCAGACTAATTTGCATAGAGTGTGAGTAAGTACCGGTTCAACGGAGACGATAAAAACAAATAACGAAACGAAATTAAATTTCGTTTCGTTTGTAACTCACTTTTGTATGACTGACGCTTAAACAATTAAGTTAAAGATGTACATCCATATATGTATACTGAAATACTAGTATGTATATGAATACACACACGTATACATATGTAGATGTACCAAGTTTTTTCACTGGTCACTTTACTGTGAGTGGCCAGCTATTCTGTATGTAAACACACAGACAAACCGGTTTTTAGAGTCATACTGGTTTTTGAGGAAACACCTTTCCTCTATTCTCCAGAAAGCCAGACAAGGAATATTGAACTAGTTTCGTTGTTGTTACAACTCATCAGCAATATTTACCTATCTTCCGGCCTCTCTAGAGAATCGTAAAAGCACATATCGTTATATGCTTTTTCTATGAAAATTAGTAGTGGGCAGACTAATTTGCATAGAGTGTGAGTAAGTACCGGTTCAACGGAGACGATAAAAACAAATAACGAAACGAAATTAAATTTCGTTTCGTTTGTAACTCACTTTTGTATGACTGACGCTTAAACAATTAAGTTAAAGATGTACATCCATATATGTATACTGAAATACTAGTATGTATATGAATACACACACGTATACATATGTAGATGTACCAAGTTTTTTCACTGGTCACTTTACTGTGAGTGGCCAGCTATTCTGTATGTAAACACACAGACAAACCGGTTTTTAGAGTCATACTGGTTTTTGAGGAAACACCTTTCCTCTATTCTCCAGAAAGCCAGACAAGGAATATTGAACTAGTTTCGTTGTTGTTACAACTCATCAGCAATATTTACCTATCTTCCGGCCTCTCTAGAGAATCGTAAAAGCACATATCGTTATATGCTTTTTCTATGAAAATTTATCGATTTTTATCGTTTCGTTATTTGTTTTTATCGTCTCCGTTGAACCGGTACTTACTCACACTCTATGCAAATTAGTCTGCCCACTACTAATTTTCATAGAAAAAGCATATAACGATATGTGCTTTTACGATTCTCTAGAGAGGCCGGAAGATAGGTAAATATTGCTGATGAGTTGTAACAACAACGAAACTAGTTCAATATTCCTTGTCTGGCTTTCTGGAGAATAGAGGAAAGGTGTTTCCTCAAAAACCAGTATGACTCTAAAAACCGGTTTGTCTGTGTGTTTACATACAGAATAGCTGGCCACTCACAGTAAAGTGACCAGTGAAAAAACTTGGTACATCTACATATGTATACGTGTGTGTATTCATATACATACTAGTATTTCAGTATACATATATGGATGTACATCTTTAACTTAATTGTTTAAGCGTCAGTCATACAAAAGTGAGTTACAAACGAAACGAAATTTAATTTCGTTTCGTTATTTGTTTTTATCGTCTCCGTTGAACCGGTACTTACTCACACTCTATGCAAATTAGTCTGCCCACTACTAATTTTCATAGAAAAAGCATATAACGATATGTGCTTTTACGATTCTCTAGAGAGGCCGGAAGATAGGTAAATATTGCTGATGAGTTGTAACAACAACGAAACTAGTTCAATATTCCTTGTCTGGCTTTCTGGAGAATAGAGGAAAGGTGTTTCCTCAAAAACCAGTATGACTCTAAAAACCGGTTTGTCTGTGTGTTTACATACAGAATAGCTGGCCACTCACAGTAAAGTGACCAGTGAAAAAACTTGGTACATCTACATATGTATACGTGTGTGTATTCATATACATACTAGTATTTCAGTATACATATATGGATGTACATCTTTAACTTAATTGTTTAAGCGTCAGTCATACAAAAGTGAGTTACAAACGAAACGAAATTTAATTTCGTTTCGTTATTTGTTTTTATCGTCTCCGTTGAACCGGTACTTACTCACACTCTATGCAAATTAGTCTGCCCACTACTAATTTTCATAGAAAAAGCATATAACGATATGTGCTTTTACGATTCTCTAGAGAGGCCGGAAGATAGGTAAATATTGCTGATGAGTTGTAACAACAACGAAACTAGTTCAATATTCCTTGTCTGGCTTTCTGGAGAATAGAGGAAAGGTGTTTCCTCAAAAACCAGTATGACTCTAAAAACCGGTTTGTCTGTGTGTTTACATACAGAATAGCTGGCCACTCACAGTAAAGTGACCAGTGAAAAAACTTGGTACATCTACATATGTATACGTGTGTGTATTCATATACATACTAGTATTTCAGTATACATATATGGATGTACATCTTTAACTTAATTGTTTAAGCGTCAGTCATACAAAAGTGAGTTACAAACGAAACGAAATTTAATTTCGTTTCGTTATTTGTTTTTATCGTCTCCGTTGAACCGGTACTTACTCACACTCTATGCAAATTAG